>WNWK01000119.1:440000-452500 GCA_009830355.1 Cherax destructor | reverse complement strand
ATGGAGGAAAGGCAGAGGTACGGAGAATGACTTTTATCGGGGAGAGGTAAATTATTTACACCACTTGTGCGCAAAGACAAAACCTCGTCTTCAACGATCATGGGGAAGGCATTGTGTATCATTTGACGGTGTAGTGCCATGCAGATCTCTCTATATCTCTCTTGTTTTGTGTCATCCCAGTAGTCTGGTTACTGGGAAGTAGTAGTCCAGGTAGTCCAGCTACTAGGAACTGCCTCTTGTCAGCGGACGACTTCCCTCAAGCCAAGTACACGGAGCTGCCTCAGCTATCACTGAAGGGTTCGTGGAGTTCTTATACAAGAAGTTACTTCGGCCACTGGCCACTTCAGGTGATTCTGACTGCTGGACTACCTCGGTCACTGAGCAGTCCAGGTGGCTTACATACCGGAAGCTGACACAATTACAGGACGGTCCCGGTAGGCCTGGTACTTGCCCTGGTATGACGGATGCTGGTAGTCACCTTAGTCACTGGCGCAAAGGAAGCCTGAAGCCAGATGGAAGGGGACTCGTTTGAGTTTCCATCACTGCTTAAAATAGTGGGCGAGGGCGGCCTGCGTGGGCGTGGGCGGGTAGAGCACCCTTGGCGTGACGAGGGTGGGCGGAGAGGTGGTGGTAGAAGCACCCACTGAGGAGGTGAGTGTGGGCGTGGGCGTGCCATCCATGGGTGAAGCTGCCGCAGCTGCCGCAGCCGCCGCCGCCGCCGCTGTACGATTTAATACCGCCAGCTGTGCCTATGAAGACAACATGGGTTATTCAGCGCATATTGAATGCATTATTTATACAATATATATACATGAATGTATACGTAATCATACACTAATACATCTGTGAATATATAAAATATTTCCTAAACACTCTCCTCTGAAGATGTGAGAGTCAACACATGAAAGCGCTCAGATATTTATGTGGCAGTGTTGCATATAAGCAGCTATGAGATTGTATGTTGAATCCTTGCCACATGAAACCGCATATTAATATAATACGCCTAACATCACTGCCAACATTGATGTCAAGTATTTTTAAGCACTTGGTTATTTAAAAAAATGCATTTTCACCTTTCTACGTTTTAAAAACATATTTCCCATACAGTATTTTTACTCAGATCACAAAATTTTTTGTGACTGTATCAATGTTATGGGTAAAATATCATCCTATTGTCTGCATTGAAAAGAATTTGTAAACAAGGTTTGTTTTCTATATGTGTTAACTAGACGCCTCACTATGGTAGCTCATTCTGCAGGAATTTGTTAAGTGTTCACAGAGGATGTAAACTCTCCTGTATTTGTTTAAGAACGACGAGGATGTAAACTCTCCTGTATTTGTTTAAGAACGACGAGGATGTAAACTCTCCTGTATTTGTTTAAGAACGACGAGGATGTAAACTCTCCTGTATTTGTTTAAGAACGACGAGGATGTCAGCCAGAACCGAATAGTCGAATCAAGGTGTTGTCTTCGCGGATTTGGCGTTTTCTTACCTATTTGTGGTTGTAGGGGTCGAGTCACAGCTCCTGGCTCTGCCTCTTTACTATTCGCCACTAGGTGCACTCTCTCCCTGCTAAATGAGCTTTATCGTGTCTCTTCTTAAAGCTATGTAAGGATCCTGCCTCCACTACATCACTGTCGTGTGTGTGTGTGTGTATGTGTAATATTTTCGTGTAAATTCACCCACTCACATGGCGGTAGTATAGGTCCATGGAGGAGGAGAGGGCGGCCATGGAGGAGAGGGCGCCCACAGCAGAGAGGTGGGCGGTGGGGTGGGCGGGTGCAGGAATCCCAGGCGGCGTCGGGTAGGGCCAGTACCCGCCCATCAGCCGCCCATATCCGCCCTCAGCCAGCAGTTCAAGTCCCACTGCTGTTTGTCTCTTCCACTTTGTTCTGTAAGATATAGAGAGAGATTAATATTAGCGTAAACAAGTGTCCCCCCTGACGCTGGGTTACCTAAGAGGCGCCTGAGTTTCCCTGTCTCCTAATATCATGTTTATTTTTCCACTATAATCTACCTTGTCCATAATTACTATCGGATTTGCTTTGTCTGTTTCGTATGGTGAAGTCCAGGATCTTTCCTTAATTCCTGGTATAACTTAACAAATCTTTGAGGACAATTGTGTTGTAGAGGTCTGAGCTGTGTGTGTGTGTGTGTGTTTTCTAGGGATAGGTTCCTCTTCTCTATGAGAGGGGGCCAGTCTTTCCACGGGGTTCTCTTTCCACTAAGAACCCAGCATTTCTTTCGGCATAAATAAAGGGTATATTTCCCCTTTCGTCTAAATTTACGTACTGGCCGAATTATGGGAATGAATTGCGGGAGGATGAAAAAGGAAGATAATTTGTGATTAAGATTTATACAACATTGAGAATAAATTTGCAACGAAAAATACCAAGTTGGTAACGATATTCTAAATTTAATAACTTAGGAACTAACTGAATAATGGAGTGAGTCTTCTGCGCTACAATTAAAGCAAAAAAAATGAATAGAGAGATTGCATAAACATATGCACCGTTTGGGAAGAGGTACGGGGGATGGGAGGGGGGGAGGGCTCTTGATACGAGGAATTGGTGTTGCCCTCCTGGGATCAAACCTGAGTACCCTCTATTTCTCAGATGCTGTATGTCCCCTCCGAGCACAATGCTTCCTCGTGAACTTAATAATAACAAAGATAATACTAATACTAATAATAATAATAATAATAATGATATAAAATTAATAATAATAATATTAAAGATAATAATAATATGGGAAAGCTTTCTGCACTGGCCTTTCCCTTTCCAAGCTTAAAATAATTACCACTCACTTGTCCATTAACATAAATGAAAAAAAAATATTTTTGAACGTGTAAGATAATTTTTTTAGAAAGGACTTAATTTTAAATGAGTTGTTGTTAATTGACCAATTTTACCTTTTCGGCACGACATATATATATATATATATATATATATATATATATATATATATATATATATATATATATATATATATATATATATATACGGAGACATAGAAATAAGAGATTAAGAAGCTGTAAGACGTTGTGCAGCTGCTGGTGATAAAGGGAAGAGGAGAATGAGTCAGTAACGACAGATGTTTGGCAAGTTGTGTAGCCTGGAGTAATGTGGGTGTCAGGTGTGCCGCTCTCCACGGAGATATATGGCACTGTTTACGCTCAAGATACTAGTGTAGCCCTTCTCAGCAAATTTACACAGTAGAGATTTCTTTTAACTGTCTTTACCATCTAATTTCTGTATGTCTCTGTCTCTGTCTCTCTCTCTGTCTCTCTCTCTCTCTCTCTCTCTCTCTCTCTCTCTCTCTCTCTCTCCCTTCAGGCTATATTGATAGCCCCGCCCCTCCACGCCCACAGCTAACTCCGCCCCCTCCACGCCCACATGTTACCCCGCCCCCTTCACACCCACACCGTCGCCCATATCCGCCCTCAGATCGTCTAGAAATGTAAGCAGTGTCTGGAACACAATGAGCTTCGCTGAATGGTCAGAGACATTCTGCTGTCAGCCAGTTGAATCAGGACTGTCATTTCTCTGTGGAAGAACGAGGAAGAGAGAGGTGGAAGAGAGAGTTGGATGGGGAAGAGCGGGTGTAGGGATAGAGGTGAGAGGGTGAGGAGAGAGAGAGAGAGAGAGAGAGAGAGAGAGAGAGAGAGAGAGAGAGAGAGAGGTAGAAGAAGGAAGTAGAGACTAAATTAGAATAAAAGAAATATGAGTCTAGATGATTCGGTGTCAAAACTCTGAAATGTAAGTTTCAAAAGTTTCGAACCTGATGCTTCTGGATCTAGACGTTTTGAACTTTCAGATTTCCGAACCCGAAAGTTTATAATCTGGAACTTTTATTTTTTGTATCCTGCAATGTGTTTCAGGAGGCCAAACTATCCTGGATTGTAATGCCTTCCCACTAGAAATTTTCGTCTCCAAAATATACAGTCTAAATCGTCCAGATAAACAACGCAAACAACGAAATTATCTTAAAATCGAAACTTTTTTTAAACGTTGTCGATCGCTCGTAAACACCTTGAAGAATTACTCTCTCAGAATGACCTTTGAACCACCACGAAAACCGCAAGACATACTTAATAGATCACTATGAACTTATATACTTACCTTAATATCTGTCTAGAATTTTGACACCATCAAATTTGCATAATATTAGGGGTTAAAGGTTGGCAGTGAATATAAATGCGTACTCAAGTTACGGGTTAGTTTGGTGTATTAGTATAAGTGCGATACGCAGAGTCTCTGGTTACATTGAGGTCGCCTGGAGTCGACTTCGACTACTGCTCGAAGTAATCAGCGTTGGTTCTTTTACCGGGAACCAATACTGAGAAGAATTTCCGTGTTTCTTCTTGCACGTTTCGTTTATCCGTTGTTGTATGCTTCTTGACTTACCCTCTACTCTCATTTCTTACTCTGTGCATTTCGTTTCCCAGCTTCTGTTACCACTTTAACCTTATGTCCTCCACCACACATTTTCTCATTCCCATATTTTTGTACTTTCCCTCTTCAGAGCTACCCCTCCTTTCTCTTTGTGTCCTCTACTCTCTTCCTCTTTATCCCCACGTCCTTCCCTTATCCATTCTTTCATCATTCATACTTCCCATGTATGGTGCATCTCACCACTATCTGTTCCCATTACTCTTATCTTCCTGCCTCATCTTTCTCATAGTACGGTAACCCCATTCCATCCAATCCTCTCTTCCATCCATCCCCTCCCACTTCAATTGTTTGGCATCGACGCAACATAACAGGGAATACTAGGCAATAACCACGACAAAACAGGGAATACCAGGCAATAACCACGACAAAACAGGGAATACCGGGCAATAACCTCGACATAAGAGGGAATACCAGGCAATAACCACGACAAAACAGGGAATACCAGGCAATAACCACGACAAAACAGGGAATACCAAGCAATAACCACGACACGAACGACTGCGGGTCAATCTGACAGATTTTATCCTCTCGAACTTCCCAATGGTGTCGTTACTGGCCGACTGACAACCAACGATGGAGACGGGAAGAGGGGCAAAAAAAGAGTGATAAATTCACTGAAATTACATGCTGGTGGCGTTCTCTTTGTCACCTATATCAAGGTCTTGCTGTAGTGCGTAATCTCTCTCTAGGTGTTGCTGTTCTTATATCTATGTTCTTTGGAATAAAATATTAAGAGATGAAGTTTTAATAATAATAATAATAGTAATAATTGTTATTATTATTATTAGTAGTAGAAGTAGTAGTACAAACTACACAAGTATTTTAACACCGACATAATAATAATAATAATAATAATAATAATAATAATAATAATAATAATAATAATAATAATTATTATTATTATTATTAATTCAAAAAGCTAATTCGGTATACGACGGACAATCACAAAATACACTAGTCTGTAGACAAGGAAATGCACAAGCGTATAAGCTCTTATTGTGACAAGTTTCGCTCTGCGTAGATCTCTGCACAGAGCGAAACGTCGTAACCATACGAGCTTGTTTAACCACCCCTCTATACGCACACTGGATCCATCCACACGCGGTATATCCACACTCGCTGTATCTACACGCGTCTACGTCCATCCAATACACGGTGGATTAAGGTTAACTCGAAGTATACACCGAGAGATGTACACCTGTCGGGGTATGTCCGCTGATAGATACACACTTCTCGGTATACAGAGAGAGAGAGAGAGAGAGAGAGAGAGAGAGAGAGAGACAGGCAGACAGACAGACAGAGAAATACACATCTCGCGGCTAATATACACTGGGGATCTTTACCTTTTGGTGTATATACGTTGTTACAAACTGTATCCGGACCCAGAGAGACGCAGTATCCAGCCACTGTGAGACGCAATATGTGGCCACTGTAAGGCACAGTATCCGGCCACTGTAAGACGCAGTATCCGGCCACTGTAAGACGCAATATGTGGCCACTGTAAGACACAGTATCCGGCCACTGTAAGACGCAGTATCCGGCCACTGTTAAACAACCTCCAGTCACTGTTAGACGCAGTTCCGCCCTCCGTTAGATAAAGTATCCGGCTACTATTAAACGCAGTATCCGACTACTGTTAGACACAGTATCCGGCCACTGTGAGACACAATATCCGGTCACTGTGAGACGCAGTCTCCAATCTAGCGCTGAACAGCCGGATATGAGGCCCATTTCATCACTAAAAATACACATTCTCTTACCCATTACACGACCGGAAACCGGTTCTTAGCCTGGTTTCTTTCTCAAATATACAATGATTAGTTTGAAACTTACCACCTCTCCCAACACCTAACGAGGAGGAGACCAGATATTTTTCTATATTATTATAGTCATGGGGAAGCGCTAAACCAATAGGGGTCATGCAGCGCCTGAAGAAAGCAAGGGGTGGGGGAGTATTTTGGGTTTTCCTAGGGGATATTGTCTTAGTTCCCGCCATCATCTTTAAGGAAAGTACATGGGAAAGTACAGATAGTAGAGGACTTGGAAAGTACACAATGAGGCTACCTGTTGTGGCTAACTATCTTTTTCTATCTAGATTAAAGACTATCGTACATGAGTCAAGGTTAGAAGAACATATAATGCATGTACATAGTGCTATATAGATTCGTAGACAGGATAGATGTACACAGACATTAGTCAACCACAGCAGGGGTATACACAGACATTAGTCAACCACAGCAGAGGTTTACACAGACATTAGTCAACCACAGGATAGGTATACACAGACATTGTCAGCCACAGCAGGGGTATACACAGACATTAGTCAACCACAGCAGGGATATACACAGACATTAGTCAACCACAGCAGGGGTATACACAGACATTAGTCAACTTTAGTGGAGGTATACACAGAAATATGCCAACCACAGCAGGGGTATACACAGACATTAGTCAACCACAGAAGGGGTATACACAGACATTAGTCATCCACAGCAGGGGTATAAACAGACATTAGTCAACTGCAGTGGAGGTATACACATAAATTAGCCTACAACATCAGAGGTATACACAGAAATAAGCCAACCACATCAGAGGTATACATCATCCCATGTAACAACTGTGACAAAATCTACATAGGCGAGACTCGCTGAGACTTACAAACACAAATTTCAGAACACCAATGTGCCAGCAGAACAGACAAGCTTAACATTGCCTGTGCTAATTTATTAAGTGGTTGTACGGATTGATGATTGCCTAGGAAAGCGACATCCAGAGAAGAACGAGTCACTGAACAGGGTATTCATTAGTATCCCCTACACGTTCACCCACAACAATGGTTTCAACAGTACAGTTGAAGCTCTTGACAGAAAACGTTTTGGATGTTTTGGGTATCAATGCAAATTGATGCGCACGATACAGAAGGGCCCCGCTTATACAGCAGGTTAAGTTCAGGGCTACTGCTGTAAATTGAAAATCGCTGTTAAGTGAAACATAGCCTTTTTTCATTTTCAAATGCATAAAGCCTGATAACATGTTTACACTATTATATATTAAGTGAGCAATAGAGCTAGGCCTAAAAAAATCATATACATACACACACATTGCTTACCTTAAAATATTTTCGTCCTTAACTTATAGTGAGTGGTGAATATATTTATTTTAGGAAGTTTCAATAAAAAAAGAATGGGTATAATTGAAAACCGCTGCATTAGCGAAACGCTGTAAAGCGAAACGCTGTAAAACGGGCCCGCCTGTACTTGCTTTTTTACCTCACACACTCACTGTTATAATATATATATATATATATATATATATATATATATATATATATATATATATATATATATATATATATATATATATATATATCCACCCTTCCTTATCAGGTTAATCTGCTGATGACTTGATAACGTCTACTACATGGGCGAAACCTCGTCACTAAATATACCATTTAACTCCACTTGTGTCTCTTACCACTAGCGGACCATCACATGACTGACACTGTCTGCAAAACTGTCCCATGTTTTCTGAGTGAAAACACCTTATTAGTGAGTGAAAGCACCTTATTAGTGAGTGAAAGCACCTTATTAGTGAGTGAAAGCACCTTATTAGTGAGTGAAAGCACCTTATTAGTGAGTGAAAAAGTGAAAGCATTAATACATAAACTTGAAGGAAACAAACGTACAATGTTATTATACAGAGTTTTAAACCGTCGGTGATAATTCACCCAAACTGATAACATCAGTAGTGTGCTTTAATTTTATGGTGTATGATAGATAGTGGGAACAATGGCTAACTATGATAGATAGTGGGAACAATGGCTAACTATGATAGTGGGAACAATGGCTAACTATGATAGATAGTGGGAACAATGGCTAACTATGATAGTGGGAACAATGGCTAACTATGATAGTGGGAACAATGGCTAACTATGACTGCCGTGTCATGGTCCGTCACACGGGATGGGTTCCATAGTGTTGAAATCTGTCAGCCTGAGCTGGTAGACCGGATTTTATTAAGAGTTTATCAGATACAGAAGCTTCAAAAGATTACCTTCCAACAGAGCTGGAGTAACTGTTACTCGGGAATTACCATCACTCAGGATGGCATAGCCTGTGGGTCTGGTAGGATGGATCATCCATCTTTACCAGACAAACAGGCAGACCCAGTGAGAGATTGTTAGACGTCTTCTTCCTACCTACGATCAAGCGACGTGTTCCTACTAATTGTAGGACTATTGTGGTCTGGTAATGGTGTGGGAGTGTTAATGTGGTGTACTAATGATAGTGGTATCGCTGCAACGTTGTAAAAAAAGGCTCTTTATTGTTGTTGGCGTGACGAAGGCTGGTACCTCTGACCTGTGACTGGTGTCGTGAGTGCGTCTGCACTCGTAGCCTTAGAGGAATAAGATGCATGTGTAGCACTCTGGTACCTCTATCACGGAAATATTTGACCAACAAGAGGCTTCATCTATCAGATATAAGTAAAAAAAATACTGGAGACTTGTAAAGGTAATTTTGGGTAATCAGTCCTTAGACTTGACGGGAGGTAATCAGTCCTTAGACTTGACAGGGGGTAATCAGTCCTTAGACTTGACAGGGGGTAATCAGTCCTTAGACTTGACAGGGGGTAATCAGTCCTTCAGCTTTTAATATAATACAACTTACAGCCTTATTTGCTCGCAGATTTTCCAATTAACTGCCTGATCAATCAAACTGTTGCTGCCTGCAGTGATAGCAATGTGGATTATCTGTTCTTATTAATTTGACAGTAATGTCTCTAATAATAATAATAATAATAATAATAATAATAATAATAATAATAATAATAACTTAATAAGATTGTTATTGACAAGCAAGGAAGGCATAACAACATTTAAAAAAAATTAACAGACATTAACCTATTCAATTCTTTTTTCATTTTAGTTTTTCAACCTAATAGGCATCAGTATTAATAAGAGAAAATTAGTAATATATATTTTATATTCACTAAAAGCTAAGATTTTTGTTTCCTCAGAGTAGGTACTGATGGGAATGATGTTAGCAGCTTTATTATTATTATTAATTCATGGGAAATCGACAAACCCGTAACCGGGAACGGGCGGCAGTGAGATTTAATCCAGGGCAGAGGAGGGTATCTCTAATACCTTGAATCATGATTCCATCATTAGCGTCAAGGCATCTTCCTTGACGGCTGGGTGCCCCAAGTCGACCAAATGCTCAGCCAGACATAGGCTGCGTTAAGTGAGTACTTTATCATAGCCTTAACTCCTTCTCTCCCGAGAGTTAATTATAGGAATCTTCAGCAATTTCCATTATATGGTAAAGAGATAGTCGTGCTTGCCAGTAACGCTAATATATGCCCACGTTGCTGGTCGTCTCATGAACATGTACGTTATCAGGTAAGTCTTGCCAGCTTACTACTGACATTCAGTGTACACTTATACTGTGGTTTTCTTGACGGCGTCTGTTACGATGACGTTGTATTTTCTTTAACGCTGGGCATGAGGGCAAACATGATTTTCCCGTAGCCTTTTGAATCATAGGAAAGAACGGAAATCCTAGGGTAAAAAATGCCTCTTTACTCCTTTTTTATTAGTAGACTGTATAGGAATATCGACAGTATAGTTGATAAGGACACATGAATAGCAACCGAAGGCTTTATTTACACTAAATGAAATCTAAATCAACTCTTCAATTCCTGGTTGTATGTCTTTTATCAATTGCTAAAGGAATTTTTTGAAGTAGGGAGGCTGGATATTGCATGAATGTAGGACTGTTATTTATTCTAAACTGGTTCACGTTATGAATGACGGGATGATAGATGCTATATTAATGTTATGAATGACGGGATACTAGAAGTCCTCGCAATAAACAAACACCAAAGGTGGGTCTTCGACTGGGATGTATGATGTCTGTTGTCTTGGCATGGGGGTCCCCCCAGATAATAGTGTATAATAGAGTACTCAGGAGAAGAGTTATTTTTTAAAGATAATGAATCTGACATTGTTGGAGCAGTCTCATTTTCTCTCGCCTGCTGACACTGTTTTGAAGAGAACCAAAAGTTGCAGAAATTTATTAAATAGGAGTTTGGAAGTGGGTAAAAGAAGTAGGCTGAGAGTGTACACAGAAAAATAGCCAGATGTCGAGAGTAAATGGAAGTCTGTGCTGGGAAAGTTTGGAGATGAAATTGTAGGAAAGGAGAAGGGAGGAAGGGAATGCTTTTAGGATTTTTTTAAGTGGATCTGTTGGTAGATAGATTCTTCAGAAGAGTAGATAAATTGCAAAACAGATGAAGTATTGAGATCTGATACTTTAATACCCAGGAATATGAGTGAAGAAGCTGAGGTACTAGTGAACTACTAGCACACAAAAAAGCTGTCTGTGTATAAGGACTGCATTCAGAGAAGAAATAACACTACTATTATTACGGATTTACAAAACATTTACGATAAATCTAAAACAAAAGACAAGGAACCACGAACATATTCTCCATTCTTGTAACTACAAACAGGTAACTACAAATAGTTAATTATAAACAGGTAATTACACACAGGATTACCCTACAGATGAGAGGGTGGTGTGGGCGCAGGGGTACATATAATGTAGCCAAAGTGGCAATCATTTGTTGATGGATAGAGACAAGAGTTGATATACAGAAGCATAATTACGGAGGTCGAGTATTATGTCTGCAAACCTCCAGCTTTCATGGTGGCTTCTGAACTTCCTTGAAGCATGTATGTATGTATGTATGTATGTATGTATGTATGTATGTATGTATGTATGTATGTATGTATGTATGTATGTATTATATATATATATATATATATATATATATATATATATATATATATATATATATATATATATATCGCTTTCACGCAGTGATTTTGCTGGATGATCCGAGCCCAGACACAACATTATTAACTACCTAGGTGATCCGAGCCCAGACACAACATTATTAACTACCTAGGTGATCCGAGCCCAGACACAACATTATTAACTACCTAGGTGATCCGAGCCATGATCCAAGCTTGGATGAAGGTCCCAGCGAATGACTAAAGAACAGTACACCCGTCAAGAAAGACGAAACCGCTAAAACATCATCAGCGCGAAAGAACAAATATCTAGAACCTTTTCATTGTTTGAAAATCGATTCGCAAAATAAAAAACAAATTTATTTATTTATAAATTCTGTTCAAAGATAGTTTTGTCTTCAAGTAGAAAAAAAATATTAGTTTCTCAAATCCCACTAATGAAAACTCAAATACCAGAGCAAAAAAAATACTCCAATTCACAAACGATCTATACTTCGGAGCGAAAATTTTACACGACGTTTCGGTCAGTTCTAAACTAATATCAAAGTACCTCTGGGCCTGGAAATGCCGAGAAAATAAAAAAGACGGGCCAAGACGTCTCGTAAGTTAATCTTCCCAAGATGGAAGATTCATCTCGGTAATTTGAAATTCAAAGAAATTAAGATTCTTAATATTATATACAGTTTATATAGACATCGAGGTTGTAGTTATTGAAGTTCTGAATTTTTGCATACAAGTCGCAGTAAGTAAAATACAACAGGAAATAAAGTGTTACCCTAACATTTATTAATACAACAACGGTATACAATACCTACAGCTGATGAACTTGGGTATGAAGACTTAGACACATGTGCAACATCTGGGCATCTTTATTGTAGACGTTTCGCCCTCCAGTGACGTTATCAGTGTAGTCACTGGAGGGCGAAACGTCTACAATAAAGATACCCAGATGTTGCACATGTGTTTCTCTTCAACAGCTGTAGGTATTGTATACCATACACGGGCAACACTTGGGTATCTTAATTATGTTGACGTTTCTTCAGATTCAGTGCGAACAACACACACACCGGAGACAGTGGAAGAGGAAGTCATTAGTCCTCCAGTCATAATAGAAGGTGATCAGTCCCTCAGCCTTCATGAATTCCCAAGCACATAGCAACAGGCTGACCAAACCGACAAGTATAAAACACACGGCTTGACAGTCAAATACAGCCGGTAAATTGTGCGA
>WNWK01000119.1:360000-435000 GCA_009830355.1 Cherax destructor | reverse complement strand
GCCGTGTTTACATAAATCACTTTTACAGACAAAAAATAATGATAATAAATGTAAGAATAATTGAAGTGCAGTAAATTGGAGGGAGAAGATTAGATAGTCACACCTTGGTAGCGTCGTACGACCCGTCGTACGACGTAAATGGATGTTTTGGAACGTCGTACGACGACGGCCTTCATAGAGTGTGGTTGCCGAAGTATTACCAGATGATCATGTCTCCTGTGCTGCCAGACGTGTCTCTTGTTTTTTTTTATTTAACCGTCTGTGTGTTTATATTAGCATAATATATGTACAGTGAGAGATGTACATATGAGAGTGTATACACACTAAGAGATATCTCTCTCTCTCTCTCTGTATACATACTAATACCCAGTAATCATACATACAGACCTCTCACTGTTTATACACTAAGATACTTGTATATTTGAGAGTGTATATATGGAGATATACGCACCTCTCGATGTAAATACACTGAGAGATGCATACACCTATTTGTAGATATACACTGGAGAAACAAACCTTTCACTCAATATACAATGCAGAGAGATACACTTCTCTAGGTGTATATACATTGAAAGATACATATCTCTCAGTGTATATACACTGTATCCCTTAGTGTATATACACTAAGGGATGCATACGTCTCAGTGTATATACACTAAGACATACACACCTTTCAGTCTATATACACGAAGATACACACCTCTCAGTGTATATAAACAAATACACACCTCTCAGTGTATATACACAGAGATACACACCTCTCAGTGTATATACACAGATATACACACCTCTCAGTGTATATAAACAGAGATACACACCTCTCAGTGTATATAAACAGAAATACACACCTCTCAGTGTATATACACAGAGATACACACCTCTCAGTGTATATACACAGAGATACACACCTCTCAGTGTATATAAACAGAGATACACACCTCTCAGTGTATATAACAGAAATACACACCTCTCAGTGTATATAAACAGAGATACACACCTCTCAGTGTATATAACAGAGATACACACCTCAGTATATAAACAGAAATACACACCTCTCAGTGTATATACACAGAGATACACACTCTCAGTGTATATAAACAGAGATACACACCTCAGTGTATATAAACGAGATACACACCTCTCAGTGTATATAAACAGAAATACACACTCCAGTGTATATACACAGATACACACTCTCAGTATATAAACAGAGATACACACCTCTCAGTGTATATACACAGATATACACACCTCTCAGTGTATATAAACAGAGATACACACCTCTCAGTGTATATAAATAGTTTTTATGAAGACACAATCCTCCGAACTATCCAAGTAATTTTTGGAATACAATGATTTAATATAACAATTATATTATTATAATTCGTGGCCCAGTGCTAGTATCTTTTATTTTATTTATCGGGCAAATTATACTCGTTATATAATTTGTTACGTTTCTCGGAGTAAATTAGAGCTGGATAAAGGATGTGATTACCCAGTTCCGTACGTGGTCCAGGCTCCTGCATTCCTCTAATTTTCATAAGCGGGGATAACCACTTACTCGCTAACTACCGCTAGATGAGTCAGGAAGTTCTTACTACAAGCTAACCACGTTTCGATAAGTGGGGGAGTCTTTACACGCTACCTTAACGATAAGCGAGTGGGTAATTAACACACTAAATATCTTATGATAAGCGAGGGTTCTTAAACGCTATGCACCTTACGATAAGCGAGGGTGGTACACGCTAACTACCTTATGATAAGCGAGGGTGGTACTTACACGCTATCTACCGTACGATAAGCGAGGGTGGTACACGTTAACTACCTTATGATAAGTGAGGGTGGTACTTACACGCTAACTTTCATAAGCGGGGATACACTTACCGCTAACTACCCTTAGATGAGTCAGGAGGTTCTTACACGCTAACCACCTTTCGATAAGGGGGAGTCTTTACACGCTACCTTAAAGATAAGCGAGTGGTACTTAAAACACTAAATATCTTATGATAAGCGAGGGTTCTTAAACGTTAGCACCTTACGATAAGCGAGGGTGGTACTTACACGCTAACTACCTTACGATAAGCGAGGGTGGTACTTACACGTTAACTACCTTACGATAAGCGAGGGTGGTACACGCTAACTACCTTATGAAAAGTGAGGGTGGTTCTTACACGTTAACTACCTTACGATAAGCAAGGGTGGTACTTACACGCTAACTACCTTACGATAAGCAAGGGTGGTACTTACACGCTAACTACCTTACGATAAGCGAGGGTGGTACTTACAGCTAACTACCTTATGATAAGCAGGGTGGTTCTTACACGCTAACTACCTTGACGATATAGTCTAGATGGTGGTTCTTACACGCTAACTACCTTACGATAAGCGAGGGTGGTACACGCTAACTACATTATGATAAGCGAGGGTGGTACTTACACGCTAACTACCTTACGATAAGCAAGGGTGGTTCTTACACGCTAACTACCTTACGATAAGCGAGGGTGGTACTTACACGCTAACTACCTTACGATAAGCGAGGGTGGTACACGCTAACTACATTATGATAAGCGAGGGTGGTACTTACACGCTAACTACCTTATGATAAGCGAGGGTGGTACTTACACGCTAACTACCTTACGATAAGCGAGGGTGGTACACGCTAACTACCTTATGATAAGCGAGGGTGGTACTTACACGCTAACTACCTTACGATAAGCGAGGGTGGTACTTACACGCTAACTACCTGTACGATAAGCGAGGGTGGTACTTACACGCTAACTACCTTATGATAAGCGAGGGTGGTACTTACACGCTAACTACCGTACGATAAACGAGGGTGGTACTTACACGCTAACTACCTTACGATAAGCGAGGGTGGTACTTACACGCTAACTACCGTACGATAAGCGAGTGGGTACTTGCCGACTAGCTACAAGGTACTGTTTGAAAATCATATCAACACGAGAATAGCATTCTTAAATTCACAAGGTAAAAGGAGTTATCGTACCTCAACTCACTGCCCAGCGTTAAGAGGTACTACCATCCCATCCCCAGGATGCCAACCACAGTAAACGACTACCTCCCGGGTATCTGTATACAGTTTCGCGAAGAGAGGCAGCAGGCGTGTGGAGACTTGCCCATGCGACTTGTATCGCCACAGAATCGAATCTTGGTGCCTCCGGGTGTTTACCGAGAATACCTCTGAATACTTGATATTGATTTGTTTTTCGACGTGCTAAACCTGCTGGGTTACTCAGTGCAGGGATTGGTTGGTTAAGGCTCAATCCACAGTCCACTGACTGTTATCAGAGAGAGAGAGAGAGAGAGAGAGAGAGAGAGAAAATACATACAGACAGACACACACACACACAGAAACCGTAAGGACCTAAACGGCAAGAACTGTAATGGTTGGCAAAAACGCGCACTACAGTAAGAGACAGAAGTGCGTCATTTGAGTGCGGTTTAGTGTCCCATTAAGGCAGAATGAACACAAATTGATGGGGTGACCAACACCAGCCTCGGGGCACTCAGAAAAACCCTCCACTCAGATTGGACGCAAAGATTGGCAAAGTCTATAACAAATTTAAAGGTAATTATTACCTTTAGCTATGTGTGTGTGTATGTACGTGTATGTATATATTAGTGTATGTGTAAAAATACCACAGTGAAAAATTCCACAGTGAAAATTCCACAGTGGAAATAGGAAATAAAAGGTGAGCGCCTTCATGATTCACGACAACAGGTGGGTTTTAAACTCATGGTGGAGTCGTAAAACTGCATCTTACTGTAGCCAGCTGGCCCAGTGGCTTACTGTAGCCAGCTGGCCCAGTGGCTTACGCAGTGACCTGGAGTTTTACGACTCACTCGCCACAGGTTCAAGCCCCACCCGTACCGTGGTTTTTCTGAGCATTTTCACGTGCTTACAAACATATAATTCACACACCTTCCGGATGCTCAAGCCCCTACTGCTTAAAACCTACTTTACCCTCTTCCCTTTTCCTCGAGTCCTTCTTTAGAGGGCTCTTATTTCTTTTTTCCCTTCCAACGCAGATTTACATGCCCTCTTTATCACCCACGCTGCTCCATCCTCTCTAAATGTCCACATTTCCTTGCCTACTATGCTCTCTTTTATAACTACACACAGTTTTCTAATTTCAACTCTTTGAACTGTCTGCATAATATTCACACCACACAGACCTCTCATACAAGGCCTCTTTACTGGCTTTAGCCTCCTCCTCGCTGCAACGTTTAAAGCCCATGCCTCACACTTATGTAAGTATTCGTACAAGAAATCTCCCATTCATATATATATATATATATATATATATATATATATATATATATATATATATATATATATATATATATATATATATATATAGTATGCGGCTATCCTACTCTACATGATGATTCCTTTGTGGGAGTACCCAGTGTGCTTCTACCCTATTATATATGACATGTACTGTTAACATAACCATGCTATGTTTTTCTGTTGATAAATTAGGCACATATGCAACACTTGGGTATCTTTATTGGGAAAACGCTTCGCCACACAGTGGCTTCATCAGTCCAATACAAAGAAGAATGATGAAGATCAGGAGAATGAGGTAATCAGTCCCTCAGCCTTTTTGTTGCTCTGTCTTCACAAGGAATGAATTATATTTATGAAGTAATGGACACGAAAAAAAGGGAGAAAGAAGAGAAGGAGGAAAAGGGAGCCAACCCACAGAGCTGATAAGAAAGTAAAACAAGCTTAAGAAAACCAAGGAGAAAAAGAAACAAGGTTTGATAACAGTAACTTAACTCTGAAAAATGTGAACCACCCTCTCTCCTGGATCATTAATGAAAATGTGTATTATGCTTATATATATATATATATATATATATATATATATATATATATATATATATATATATATATATATATATATATATATATATATATATATATGTGTGTGTGTGTGTGTGTGTGTGTGTGTGTGTGTGTGTGTGTGTGTGTGTGTGCTTATTTAAGGGAGTTTTGGGACTCGAATCGAGAACACGAAGACATCAAAACTAACTCAAACTGAATTTGGGTAATGTAAGCAGAAGCCGCAGTCTGCGACCCTAGACTGCAATTCTTTACAGAGACCTCCACCCGTCGTCCCCCACCACCGAATCAGAGCGCAGATCTTGTCTCTTTTTTGCTTTCAGTGAATCCGAATATACTTTGCAATGATTAGATAAAATCGTAATGAACGACTGTAAACAACTCAGGGAGTAGCTGGCTCGACCCCGCGGCAAGGCATCCCCGCGTCAACTACGCCAACGCTAACACTGAACAAGCAAAACTACAATAAACTCCCTTCAGCAATGGACATTTATGCACTATAGAAGTTCGCCGAGCCACGAACAGATCCGGGCCGGGACAGTACCGTCGAACCTCATCATGGGGCTCCAGCTACGTCTTCAGAACACACACAGAAACCCCAGCTAGACTCTAGATTCCCCGTCTGACTCTACACTCACCAACCCCGACAAAACACTATTCATAAAATTAAATCGAAAACTCCTATACTTTTCCCTCCTGCTATCTGATCCAACAAGCCATTAGTGCCTGCTTTACGCATCGTCTAAATATAGTTTACAGCCACCACCTCCCTACCCACCGCTCCCAACAATCAATAAGATATCCCGGATACCGAAGGCCGTCCATTACGAGTGACTAAGAGTCTGAATTTTGGGCTAAATTACCGATTCTAGAAGCCGAGGAGGTTGATTTTCTTCTCTTAACAACGCAGGGATGTAACAATTACCTCAGTGATTAACAACAGAGAAATGAAACCAGCGGCTTTTGTTACACATAATTGAACGCCCCGATTATTTTACACTCCAATGCTTCTTTTACATTATATGTTCGTTTTTTTCGGAGGGGTCTTGTAAATTTTGTTTTATGCGGTAGCGATGATTTACGAGTGAAAATTTTCTCATACCAAGTCTTCACCTGGGAAGACTGTTCTGGTAATAGGTCTTTACCTGTGAACACTTACCGTCTACGCTGGTGCCAGGTCTTAATTTTAAGCCTTGAACTCTTGTTCTGGTACCAGGTCTTGTAGGAACGTTGTTTTGGAATGAGGTTTTTACTAGGGAATATTCACTGTCAGTTCTGGTTTTTGTGGTGACCTGACAACACTCACCGTCTCTCCTGGTACCAGGTCTTGGCCTGACAACACTCACGGTCTCTCCTGGTACCAGGTCTTGACCTGACAACACTCACCGTCTGTTCTGGTACCAGGTCTTGACCTAACAACACTCACCGTCTGTTCTGGTACCAGGTCTTGACCTGACAACACTCACCGTCTCTCCTGGTACCAGGTCTTGACCTGACAACACTCACCGTCTGTTCTGGTACCAGGTCTTGACCTGGGTGTCTGTGAGGTTGAGCTTGGCTGCCAGTTCCATGCGGTCCTGCACACTCAGGTATTTCTGACGTTCAAAGCTCTTCTCCAGCGTCTGCAGCTGGTTGTCGGAGAACGCCGTCCGCGCCTTCCGCTGCTTCTTCATCTTCAGACAGCCGTCTGGCGAAGAGGGCGACGGGCAGCCTGGCGGAGGAGAGGCAGAGGTGAAAGGGCATGTTTTGAGCTAGTCAATACTACTAGATCCAAAATGTCGAGCTGTCGACAATAGTAAAGAAAAGACACACGTCGCAGAGCTTTTATTGAGACAACGTTTCGCTCTCTCTAAATCATAAAGTCATATCTTATTATAATTGAACATAAAATGGACAGTCTTGTCTACACTATTGTGACAAACCATAGGTTTTTTGTCTCTTTTCACACTACAAGAAACAAAAATTCTCGAAATAAATAGTCATAGAGGACCTGATGACAGTACTTTATGTAGTACTATAATAACCAAAATGATACGTAGTTTTGAAGAATTCGGTCGACTAAAATAAAATAGTTACCCAGATTCAGACGAGCTGCGATCCTTGAAGAATACAAGGAAGAATTTAGTGAACTGTTGAATAGCCTTTTCAACATATCACTGCAAACTAGCAACGTAACAGTAACGTGAAGGATTCTTACGAAGAAAATGAGTTCTTACTATCAAGATACCGTCTAATCAGCCTGACCTCAACAGTGGAACAGTTATTACGATCGTTGATAGTAAATATAATTAGAAGCCAAGATGATGACTGTGATTCTATGAGCCTCAACACGGGTTCACAAGGGGTCGTTCCTGCCTAATAAATTTCCGTCTTCTTTTCAGTGAGGTATTTGAGGCGGTGGACCATCATACCATGATAGAGATTATGATGGTGTTTACCTGGGCTTCAGTAAGGCTTCTGATGGTCCTACGAGGGTTGGTGGTACAAATATGTAGACAACTTGTGTTCTTGTTTCATTTAACATATGGGTTCCTTCTCTTAAGCTTTCGTCAACCACACACACACACACACACACACACACACACACACACACAAACACACACACACACAAACACACACACACACACACACACACACACACATGATGGCGCTCAAGTGGCGTTTCCTATTTTCACTGTAGTATTTTTATGTATTTTAAATCACTCGTTTATTGTGTGTGTGCGTCATAAACGAACTCACACGAAAACAATAACAGCGAAAACAAACTGAGAACGGTATAATAATCATCCTCATCATTATCCTTATCATCAAATATCATTCACTGCATCAAATTCGATAGCGTGGTAACGGGTCCTCGCCGAGAGCGCACCAATACTCAGTTTCCGGTCACGCTATCGGTGTAGCTTTCATTCTGGGGTCCTTCCTTGCAGCTTTCTTCCCGGAGGTGAACCCACGATGTGTAAGGTGAGCTGAGGCCCGTGCCGCTCTAGTGAGCTACAGCAGCGCCTTCTTCTTCTTTTTATTCATCTTACTCTTCGTCTTCTACCTCTTCTTCTTTTTCTTTCTCAGACTTCCCCAGTCTATCTACGAGAGGGCGGTTACTTTATGATGCTTGAGGGCCTTCCGTCATCGCTGTAGAAAACACATGCCTTATCTTGGGTCTTGTAGCGTCTTCATACAGCCCATTCTTGAACTTTACCAGCGTTCGGGAGAAAACGAACGTCGCAAGGTAGAACAACGAGCTTCGCTGCCAGACGGAGGCGACCTGTTCATTATATTACGTGAGTGCTTAGTTTATGCAAAACAAAATCCCAATACACGTGCGCCTATCCAAACTAACATAAACTAACTCAACCGTAACGTAACTGTAACGTAACCGAGAATAGCAAATGTTAAATTTCTGTAATGTAATAAGCCGTAATGAAGAAATAGCGATTCGGATAAAATTTGCATGCTCTGTGCATACTCGATGAGAGTTCAAAGACAATTGTGTTTACGTCTAATTATCTTAAATAACAGCTGAGGCATAGGTTGTGTAGGTGGCAAGAGACTGTGGTTCTCTCCCTGAGAAGCCGCACAATGTAAGGATCACACACGAAGCTTGCCAGACGATCTCCGGTATCATAAAATGAGCGTCCAGAGGGATGAAATCAGAGAGCAGATCCTTACATGTAAAAGTTCAGTTTAAGGAAGGAGTGGTGTAGTGTGCTGGCCAACCACAGCCTCGCTCCCAAGGCTGCCACTGCTTCCTGGCTCATCTTTCACCTCTGGAATGATGTATTAGTGGTAATATCTTCAAGTTCCATCCTGAGACTGCTTGCTTATAGTATCTATTTACAATTAACTGGCCTTTTACCTCTGTGAAATGCCATTTTTTTCCATTCACTCGTAGCTCAGATGTAAACATTTCGATTCTCTGTCGATGGGATCCAGGTTCAGCCTCTGGGCAAGGTGAAACAAATATGCGAGTTTCCTTACACGTATTGCGCCTGTTTACAAAGCTGTAAACAGGTTCCAGAGAATCGGTCGACATTTGTGGGTCGCATTCAGAGGAGACGACCAGAGGACCCCCTGGTTTTCGTCACTTGTTGTGGATTAATAATTAAAAGAAAGTAGTCGCTTTCTTCCAGCTTTTAATACCGAATTTATCCTTACTAATATATACAGACGAAGACACTAGTCGTAGAACAATTCTTTATTTGATCAACGTTTCGCTCCGTGTGGGTTTTATCAAGTTATCAAGTAATCATAAAGTTCTACATAGAGTGAATCGTTCTCTCAGTAAAAACTTGTTCTGTGTTTTCCGTCTTTGGTTCAAGTGTATTGCATATCAGTACCCACAAACTGTGAGACAAATATACACAACACAAAATACACACACACACACACACACACACACACACACACACTACGCCCCCGGTGGCCCAGTGGTAAAGCTCTTGCTTCACGCACGGAGGGGCCGGGTTCAATTCCCGGTGGGGCAGAAACATTTCGAAGTGTTTCCTTACACACACATACACACACATACATACAACAGGCCTAGTGTCTAATTGACATGTGCCTAGGACAAAATGGTAACTAACACACAGGGGGTGGAGAGGGATGGGTTAAGGATAACTTAACCTAGAGATACCGAGATCACTTATCCCCGTGCCTGGTCACCTGCGCTGCCCACATCCCGTGGATAGCTTACAAGAGGCCGTCTCTCCAGAGATTACACCACAGCTTCTCCGTCTCTCACAACACCGGCCCAGGAAGCCGCAGGAATGGTACTGGGGGAAAGATGGTGTTGGGTTGAAGACAGAGTACAAGAAAGATGGCTTGCAGATGGTGATTATTATTATACAATCAAATAAAGCGCTAAACCGACAAGGGACATTTGCAGATGGTGAGAAACGTGCTATGTTTCAAGGGGAAACCATTATTATGATTTCTTTTCGTCTGTAACAGGACTTTATAAAATCCAATCACGGGCGAAACGTCGTAAATGAATGAACTTGCGTGAGAACAATGTATCGCTCAAGAGCTTTATGAAATCAGAATAAAGCTCTCCTCGAGCGAAACGTTCTAATAGAGACTTCAAGCAATTTTGAGACTCTTTTTCACTCAAGTTGGAAATTATAACATCGTGAAGCGCATACACATCCTTCTGTCGCCAGGTATAACTTGAGTACATCAAGAAACTTGCAGTAAGTTGCCTTAAGAAACCGACACTTGTCTTAAGGAATGATAGCAATGATTGAAAAGTTTACACACACACACACACACACACACACCTGTGTGTGTGTGTGAATCGACCCCTGCAACCACAAATAGGTGAGTACAAGCAAAGAAAAACACATCGAACTTCTGTTTGTGAGAGTTACCTCTATTGGAGAGAGAGGAGAGAGAGAGAGAGAGAGACCAGGGAAAAACAATTCCCCGAAGACCTTAGGGTCTTTATTGAGGTTGTGTGATCAGAAAAACTAAACCACAATTTAGGTACCACTTATTGTACTGTCTAGACAGATAAGGTCAAAGTGGTTAATATAAAGGCTCTCCCTGCTCCTCTACTTCCCCCCGAGTCCACTACGGGGAAGCTTAGAAAGTGCCACTTAAGTGTTCTAATAAGCCCAGTACACTGCCTGGATTTATATCAAGAAGTATAAACATAAAAAAATTCTAACATAATACTATTATTCAACACCTAATAATTCCTGCATCATTTGGATTATGCGACGCAGTTCTGGTCTTTGTATCCCTGAGCAGACAAAGTGTATTTGGAAACCATAAAGAGAAGGATGAAAAAGTGTTTCCGAACAGAGAATGAAATGTATGTTTATACCACAAAGGGTATATACATCGAAAGGTGTATGCCTCTCAGTATATATTCACCGAGAGGTTACTTTAATTCCTGCCTTAGGGATTAAAGTATTCTTGAGTGGTGTGGAACAGGTGATATCCATCTTTAAGGAATATTCCTGCTGAGGCAGGCTTAACACACCCCATCAACCGATCAACCAACCACTCACCGCTGCTCTCCTCATAACGTAAGCATCACTGTTCTTGCGGATACTTTATACCGACGTTAGTTTAAAAGTAGTTAGACTCTGTAAATATATTTACGATTTCCAGCACTAACCTCACTGTTTTTAGCTCTTTAGAAGAGCATGTTGTCGCCCAATTCTTCAAGGACCTTCAGTCACTGTGCATTTGAGTGTGTATTTCTGGTGTTCCACTAATTTCCTTCCACGTAACTCACGAATAAGGTTTGGGTCGTCCAAGTCGTAAAGGGTAAAGAGAGAATTGATTAGTTGGCACTATTTTCTTGTGAAGTGATCCATCGTTGAAGCTTCTGAGTTGAGAGAGGTTTTCCTTCAATCTGCACTATAAGATGCCTGTTTCTTCACCTATCTGCACCGTCAAGATACAATTCTGGCACAGTCAGTCATCTCAGACGTTCCAGTTTCAGTACTTGTCTTCTGATTACCAAGTGCTTCAGCATCTCCAGTAGATCGTTTTAGTGGGATATTCACTTGAGAAGTTCAACCCAGTTGAATGGCTATACCCTTGCCTGAGGTCACAGGCATCTGGGGATCACTTCTCAAGTGAATATCCCAGAACCATCACGATCTCTGCCTCAACATCGATACAACACTAAGAGAAACCGGACTATCTGACACCTTGCCCATGAAAAACTAAACACTTCAGATGTAGAAATTCTAATCCCAAGCCAAGTATTTGGACCCGCCTCGCATGGGCCAGTAGGCCTGCTGCAGTGGACCTTCTTTCTTATGTTCTTAAGTATTTCCAAATATTAAAGAAAGTTTTTAAATCAGCAGTAAAAAAAATAGCAAGTTTCGTTTTTATTTTAAGAGAAATATTAGTACTGGGACGCATGCGAAAAAATAGCATCTAGTGTAATGTGGACGTTTGATGAGTGTGTTGCGTATTTTAATATGGGACTGACATACGTTGCGTCCCAGAATTCTTAGTCATTTTTTTTTATTCAGTGTTCTAAAAGCTATTCTAAGATTCGCTAGCCTCAGGTGTGCTATCAAAGTCATTTTCTTCTTCTTCCGCCATCAATATGTTCGATATAATGATCACTTTCAAATCTATTTGTAATCTATATTTGTAGTGTCTGTACTCTGTCTCCTCTCTCTTTTCTCAAGCTGGGTAACTGTACTCTCACTCAAGCTGAAACCCAGCAGTCACTTGTGTACTCAACCCTGTAGCCAGAGTCTCGTGGGTGAACGATGGTGACACGTGACAGGCAGTGACACGAAAGATGGTGTCAAGTGACAGACAGTGAGACAGACACAATGTCTGCAGTGAAACTTTTGTTACAGGACTCGACTTTTATCAAATCCAGTCCTGAACGAAGCTTAGTAATAAGATTTCTATGGTTTTTTTTTTTTCCAAAAATCGGATACGTCATCCACGTTCGTCTACACTAATCTAAATAATAGTTACACAGCGGGAATAAAAGCTAGCTATATTTTCACCCTGTCATATTCCGTCACACGGGATGGTACTTATTCAAGGTGTTGAAATGTCAGCCTGAGCTGGGAGACTCCAGCAGTGTCAGCCTGAGCGTGGAGACTCCAGCAGTGTCAGCCTGAGCGTGGAGACTCCAGCAGTGTCAGCCTGAGCAGGAAGACTCCAGTAGCGTCAGCCTGACCTTGGAGACTCCAACAGAGCAATGAGGTTATCCTCAAAAACATAATATTTCTCGCTACCTAAATCCTGCTGGAGGATGCCGCTGTCCTCTCAGTCAAATAATGTGATTCTCGTTGCTCGTATTTAACGTTGTCGCAAAAAGACATCAGAACACAAACAAGGACAACATATCCAAAACAACGAATAAGGGGGGATAAAGGGGAGTGTCAAGACTGCGAGGTGTCAGGTGTTTGGTCGATTAGGAACATAAGCCAGGTATGACAGGAGACACACATCAATATCATCATCATCATCACTTTGGTGTAGCAATAAACCCGTAAGGGAAATGCTGAGCGTTTGGAATGGAAAGCAATCGGGTTTGATACGATAAATGGAAAATGAAGAATAAAGGACATTTCCTTGGAAGTAAGTGTCCTTCACCAACGTCAAGACTTGCTCGAAACCATCCGCAAATAGCCCACAAACCGGACGACGTTTCGGTCCGTCCTAAACAGATATGGTAAGAAAACGGAACGAAACGTTGAATCGTTTCTTCCATTTAACATCGTTTCGTAAGTTACATGAAAGCCTCTTAGTCTGCAAGCTGTGTCGACTCAATGCCTGACGTCACCACATGTCGTGATTTCCACACATAACCGCTGCTCACCTTCTCAGCCTTTCTCTCCTGCCCGTCAAACTCATCCCGTATATACTTTCCTTGTCACTCTATCATCATCCATTCGTTCCACATGGCCATACTAGCCAAGCACGACCGCCTCAATCTCCTAAGACTCACAGCGTCGCACTCTACATCTTCACCCTAACATTAACACACCCTTATGGTTTCTGTTCACTTAACATCATCACTGCGTCATCATCTCAAGATGTGTATATTGTCACACTATGCGTATATGACTTGCGGTTATATGGAACGTAAGAGCATCAGTAGCTCTGTAAGAACATCGGTAGCTCTGTAAGAACATCAGTAGCTCTGCTAGAACATCGGTAGCTCTACTAGGCTATGCTAGACAAGACTCACACAGCTGTCCATACTCATTCAAGTACTTGTCTAATTTGTTTCAAGAGCTAATAAATCATATTTTAAGTGCTATGTAAGCATTTTTTTAAAAACTAATCAAATGTTTTATTGGTTTAAAAAACACGTAAGCAAACACCAGGACATATTTATTAGAAATCGTTTCGGTCCTGGGACCAATTTGCCGGTATCACTTACCAAGGTTAATCCCAAATCTTTTACTAAACGCTACTTAAGCCTATTTTTAAAGTTTATCCAAACTGATTTTATAGGGATTTCCAGACCTTCTCAAGCCTATTTTCAACGCTTCACACACCTGTTTCTATAGCATAAGCAAAAGTGGACCCATAACTCGAGTACTTTTCATCGCTATCCGAACCCATTTTTAAAACAAACAAAAGTAGACCCATGACTCTAGTAATTTTAACGTAGAAACCTGGAAGGCAGATCTCATCACAAAGCTGATAGTTGCGAGCGAAGGTCAACCAGTGAGCAATTTTGGTGTTAGTGGTGTAAATGGTCGACTTCATGGACATCATCTTCAAGGTGATGTAACGTGTTCTCGTAAGGTGACTTCTATTTTATTGTTTATCATCTGGCCCGTAGTCAGTGGGCAGTAATCTTTTTGTACCTTCGTGGCTGTACCCGCTGAACTGTCCTCGTGTATCTTATGGCTGTAGTTTGTGTGTTGTTGCTGTGACCACTTGAGAGTAATGGTGAGAGGTATACATGTATATTGAGTCTGTATGTAGTGCATGTTGATTCTGTATGCTGAAGAGAATGCAAATAAAGCATATAATGTTGGTTATGACATTGTTTCGTGAAGGCTTCTCGCCCAACAGAGACTTTATCAGACACTTTATCAATTGGTTCCCGATGGGCGAAACGTCTTCTCTTTAAAATGCCATAATCCGCATTGTGTGTCTTATTAACTTACAGTATACACTACCGCTGTATTGCTATGCTAATGAGAGAGAGAGAGAGAGAGAGAGAGAAACACACTGGTCTGGAAACTTTATCGCAGACGTTTCGCTCCACGTTCCTGCTTTAGTATTTATATTTCATCTTGCCGGTCTTCTATACCTGACTGGTCCCATATGCTGATGTGTACTGGGAACGTCCAACCCCAGTCTGGATGTAGCGCTACAGTCTACAGCATGGATGTAGAGAGCACAGTGATTTAGTGGCTTCAGAGTCTCATCCCAGGGCTGTAACAGGGATAATATTCCAAGTATTAACTGGTGCTGGGGGCTACATTTTGTATCGTATCAGATATTTTTCGAATTTACAAATCCAACTTTTTGATAAATGCGTCAAGCAGAGGTGAATCTATGAGTGTAGATACTGCGGTTGCCGGGGTGTTGCTCAGATATATATATATATATATATATATATATATATATATATATATATATATATATATATATATATATATATATATATATATATAATATGTTAAGTGAAAGATTCCAAGAAGTCAGGCAGGAAATAGAGGGACAGGTAGACTGCATATTCCTAGACTGTTAGAAGATGTTTGACACGGTACAACATTGAAGGCTACTTAGCAAACTGGAGAAACAACCTGGGGTTAAAAAGTAAAAAGGCTCGTGTACAGTTGCAGGACATTTATTGGTGGAAACGTTTCGCCATTAGTGGCTTCATCATTAGGATTGATGAATGGATATTTTGTCGTCGGAAGTTACCCATAGGAAAAGCAAAGTTAAGATAGTGTAAGATAGTGACAGAAATCATTAATAATCCACATTCGGGAGAGACAATTATGACGACGTTTCGGTCCGTCGCGGACCATTGACAATGGTGATAAACGTCGTCACGACTACCTCTCCTAAGTGCAGGTAATTTGTGATTGCATCCAGCCACGGTACTGTGACTTGTCTTATTCTTTAGGGGGAAATTTAGAACGAAAACACAGCGCCATCTGTGTGGGGAAGGAAAGCTCACTGTAACGATTACAGAAAATGTAACTGAATGACCACTGCCACAAATCATGTTACCTGAAGCACACATAACAAAATAACATCACCGACGCAAGCTACGTTTACAAACATACTAGCGTAGTACACTAATAGTTTGCACAGAGGAGAAAGAAAACTAACGGTTGGAGTCGGTTCGAAACCTCGTCTTAAGTGTCTTTTTCCCACTTTCGGGTAATTTGTGCATTGTTCCATTCACGGTAATGTGTCTTTTTTGTTCTTTGTACAAGTGCGCTTTGAAAACCTAGACAGACACTCCCGAAGCAAAGCTCTTCACGTCATGAGGCGCTACTGTAAAGGCCAAGTGGAACCTGACGGGAAGTGAGTACACGTCGTGAGGTGTTAATGTGAAACTAAGTGAAACACCAGATAAAGTGACGATGCACTGGAAGGTCAAGTACCAGCGGAAAATACGCAGACTCCTCACTAACCATAGACGAGTGTAAACACGGAGTAGCTAAACACAAGAAGCGTACGGAAGGAATAGCTGGAAAAAGTATGAAGATAGATTTTCCAGGCTGGTGTATGAGCCCAGGACAATGAGCTATGGAGAAAGATATGGTGAGGTGATCCTCATGTCACTGCAGGAGAGTAGAAGAAGAATGGATAACGGCATGAAAAAGAAAGACTTCGGGGCAAATACAAGGTAGAAAAGAATAGGCTTTGTACAAGAACAGGGTGACCTTAAAATTGTGCACTCACATGAACAAGAGGAACACTAAGGCGTATTTTTTTAACTTACAAGAAATGAATAACTGGAATGAGCTAAGTAATGAGACAGTCCAATGGAACTAACTTCATGTAGTGGTTCACACACACTCACACACACACAGTGTCCTCATCATTCAGCATCGACCGTGAAATTAAAAAATGGTCTGGCTATCAGAGCGTTCCACAGGTCCAGCCATTCCCTTAAGTGGCCTCGGCCACCTGACATCGTCTTGCCGGCCTCCGTGAGTACACGCCTTGCTAAAGCCTGCTGGTACCACTCTATTCACAGGGCAAACCTCTATATACATAGACAACGTCTCGCTCTAAGCAGAGCTTTATCAAATCTCTGTTTAGAGCGAAGTGGCGTCTATAACTGAATGTTTGTAGGTTCACTACACTGACTTATGTCCATCCATACTTGTTGACGAGTAGCTAAGACATGGTAATAAATATCGGCAGTTGAGAAATAACACAAACGTGGAGTATTAAGTTATTTTATTGATGAAATGTTTCAATGAGGACTAAAGAAGCCATTCGTGGCGAAACGTTTCATCAATAAAATATCTTGACATTGCACACGCGTGTTATTTAACACGTCTTGGCGAGTCTTATCTCTGAGAGGTTGGATTGTTATACTGAAGATTCGTCTTGTTGCAAGGACTGTGGCCTTCAGCTCCTGGGACCTGCCTCTTCAATCTCAATCCTGAGGTACGATGACAGTTATAAACCGAGGGAATTCTTATCCCTGTCCCTCTCAGCATTAGCTACCCACTTTCCATGTGTTGAGGTTCTGGCAAACAACCTCTTCCCTCCCCCCTCTCTCTCTCTCACCATCATCTGTGTTATTATTATCCCAGATTATCTTATATGTTGTGATCATGTCTCCTTTGGCTTGTCCAGCGATGGCTAATTGTGTTTTTTTTTCTCTCACTAAGTTGTCCTCTCTGCGTTGTTTTACGAGGGGGTCGGGTCTAAGGTCCTGGTGCCACCTCTTCAACTATCCGGGCCTTTCGAGGTCCTCTCCTGCCTTTTTCTGAAGCTGTGTATGATTCTTACCTTCATCGCTGCTACATCTTGAAGATTCCACTTTTTTGACACTCTTATACTGAAGAAGTATATCGTAACATCCCTGTGATTCGCATTTCTAATTGTCTGTCTCTATCTGCTATCAAATCTTCTGAGTATCATGTACGTCGTAATCGTATTTCCTCCGCGATCCCTTTTTTTTAAGGTCATCAGGTTCCGTTCCTTTAGTCTTTTCTTATAGCCCAATCACCTCAGCTCTAAGACTAATTTTATTGCAAATCTCTCGACTTACTGGAGTTTTAGAACATGGTAGACCATGTGAAGGCTCAATGCCAATGCTGCTTACTCTAAGATAAGCTTGACATATGTCGTGTGTGTGTGTGTGTGTGTGTGTGTGTACTTTTACGTTACCTCAAACTCTTCCTAATAACAAATCCCCAAATATCCCTTCAACAAACTCGTCCTCCTTTCTAATGAATCGCCAAGCCCGTGTGAATCGGCTCAAGAAGCCGTGTAGGCTCGATACTCCATTCGCCAATCTCTTCCCCAGCCATCCTCGAAACCAAGCAACATACATCACCCTCTTCCTTTCTAAGTCCCTCAACTAATCTTCCTGATCCATGAAAGCAAAGATGGCTGACAAAATGGCGTCAGAGCTTTCACGAGCCTATTAAAATAAACACGGAGGGTAAAAAAAACAGTTTTATACAACAATCCATTTAGATATTTTTTTTGCATGTCAATTGCTAGTTCATCAAGCTGGAACAACTGACAGCTGCGTAAGGCAGGTAAGGTGGACTGAACACCAGCAGTGATGACTCGATCTGTCAGCTTCTTGTTCCTAATGTACACTTGATGGCCGACCGTAATAATGGTGAGTTGCGGCTCAGCTTAATGGTGAATGCTGATGGTGATTGCAGTGGTGATTGTGATGATGGTGGTTATGGTGGGGTGTCACAGGTGAAGGTGATGGGGGGAAATGGTAGTGATTGTAATGGCTGTTTATTCATGACGACAGTAGTAGATGCCAATGGTAAGGGGTCTCGATGTAGACAGTAGATGGTAGATAGTCGTGGCTCATCGTATAGTAGACGACAGTGGATCTCACTATAATGTAATGATACAAACTCACTTAGATGTCTTGCTTAAATAAATAACAAGAAGGCACAGTACCGTGACTGGAACAGTACACAAATAACCCGCACGTAGGAGAGAGGACCTTACCACGACGTTTCGGTCCGTTTCTGTTAGTGTGACTTTGTAAATGTTTTTTTGTAATGTCATGTTTCTTAGACCGACTTTGATAAATAATAATATTAATACACTACCCATTACCATCCAGAGATGGTAATGGGTTGCACAGTACACTAGCCACTTCGGTGGCCAAATCTAATGTGAAATGAAATCTTTGTAAATATATCTCTACTCATGTTATATACAGTTGACACTTGATCAGTGCACCTCATAACCTTGTTTCTCACTGTATTTGTTGAGGATTTACAGCACTAGGCATTGTGTGTGTGTGTAATAACCTATTAGTGCTCGCAAAAATAATCCTCAGCTCATAGCTCATTGCTCTCCTCTTCCTCTTCTTCTTCTTCTTCTTCTTCTTCTTCTTCTTCCTCTTCTTCTTCTTCTTCTTCCAATTAATCAGATTAATCTATGAAAATTTTCAACAATATTCACAACTTCTTGTTGCATCTCTTTCCTCTTGTCATCTACTTCGACCATTATTATTAATTTTTAACTATTCTCCTCTCGCAATATAAATGTGTGTGTGTTCTTCCTGTTCCTTATTCCAAGATGTTTCCCTCGTCTTTTTTCTCAGGAAACAACAGTTCCATGTCTCCAAGAAGTCACATCGAAACTACGTCTACGTGGCTACACCAATTCACAACTAAGCCACAAAACCAGGGCGGGTAGAACTGACGACTACCCGTCAACTTAGGATTGGAAACTTGAGACAACGTTTCGGTCCGTCTTGGTGAGTAACTTGTGTGAATGAGTGAGTGATTGAGTGAGTGAGTAATCATATTGGCCATGACAGAGGGGCAATTGCAGCTTCAAGCATCGTTCAGAAACACGCCAGGAAGCACATGAGTGAGAAAGTGAGTGAGCAGTGGCACTAACCTTGACAGGAGAGCAGGACTGGAGTCCATTACTCGGACACCTTTTGGACAGACTGCAAGTAAACAGGTAAGTGATCGTGTTGTCCTTGAAGGAGGCGGGGAAGAGGGCAGCTCTCGTGGGGAAGGGTTAGGACTGCTGGGGAAGAGGGGGTGATGGTGGTGGGGAAGCAGTCAGACAGCAGAGAGGGTTGTGTCAAGTGACAAATGCTGACTAACATCTTCACACTTGCTTCTTATTGGCCAGTGCCCCATCGACTCTGATTTCCTCGGTAGACAGCCTTGCTCTCTCTCTCTCTCTCTCTCTTTCTCTCCAGTGCAAAGTAATGTGTTTAGATATTAAAATGTAACACATGAGTATAAAATATTTGTAAACAAACCGAGACCAAAAAATTACCTTTGTTTTATATATATATATATATATATATATATATATATATATATATATATATATATATATATATATATATATATATATACTAAACAATGTTTTGGTGCAAAACAATAGCATTAAACCTCGAGGAAAGAGGTGCAACAGAAATGTGGTTAAATATATTTTTTGAAGTTATTAGATACCTTAAAGCAGTAATTGCTAAAATTTAACAACCTGTCAGAAACACCAGGACAAACACTATACAAAATATCTTATTCAACTAGATACAATGAAAAAGCGGCTGTGGTCAGCTCTCTTATTCGTGTTTACAAAGTCCCCCTGGACCATCAGATGATCTTGGACTACCCAGAAATAGTATTGGTAGAGGTAGCAATAGTAGTAGTAGGGATGGTGGTTAGTAGACATATATAGACATATGTAATGGAACTCAAACTCTTCCTTCCTGAAAAAGTCAATGAACGTTTCCTTATAAGTGAAGGAAGTTATTCAATTATTTTTCCCAGGCAACAGTGTGGCAAGGAGGGGAGTTGAAGGCCGCTAGAGAGACCCGTCTGCTATATTAACCTGATATTCATTTTCTAAACAGAGTTAAAAGTAGCTAAAATGTAGGTATTTTTTCTTAAAATACCTCAGACTGATTCTATAATGTTGACTTGTTTTCCCTATATACACCCTTGAACTCTCTCTCTCTCTCTCTCTCTCTCTCTCTCTCTCTCTCTCTCTCTCTCTCTCTCTTCTCTCTCTCTCTCTCTCTCTCTCACACAAACTCTTACGATCACTTACATACACTCGTCTCTATAATTCCTATGCTTTCTTATCTCTAGAATAATATGGTTATGATTATAACCTTAAGTTTTAAAGGGGTGGACCGGTAAGCCAGCTGAAGGCCGCAGTCAGATGACCAAAAGCTGCGGACCACCATACGACTAAGACCCGCGTCAGGAAACACTTGTCCTGTTTCCTGACGAACCTTACCTAACCTAACCTAATTTCTCATTGCTTCACCAGACCAAAAACTTGAATACCCATGGATCTAGCTATTGCATTGATGCTGTCTGAAGAAGAGTGATGATCTGGCGTTAACTTTCACCATCAAGTATCTTGCAATTATCTATGTGTAGCTACAGGAGCAGATCTATTGTTGTGGCGTCAGGAGCAGATCTATTGTTGTGGCGTCAGGAGCAGATCTATTGTTGTGGCGTCTCGCCTTCAACAAACTCTTCGCCATCTATTATTTTAGTCTCCAGTGTTTGTTGAAGTTCCTCTTAGTTCTATTGGTGTGAATATGTTTCTAGCATATCTTCGGTATAAGTATGATAAACAAGCCTTTGTTAGGACGTTTCTTTCTAGAGAGAGATTTTGTGATGATGTAAACTTGGAAAGGCCTCCTTAGAGCGAAGCCCCGTCTAAATTAAGCCTTGATTGAAACTAGGGAGCTGAATACTTCTTAAAGACTGACCACCTCAAAACTACTTCTTCAAGACAGAGGGACTGACCATGTCGTCATCTTTACCTATCCACCCCTTCTACCCTCTCCAGTATCTAGTTACCTTTATATTCGACTGAAGAAGCCTACAAAACAGGCAAAACTTTACCACAAATGCGCACCTGTCGCTCATTTGTTTTACTCATCAACTTATTAGTGTTACACACCATTATTATGAACATTACGTCCAGATCTGCGCACTTGTGACTTTGTCTGCATGTCCGGTGCTGCGCTGCGGCCGCTGTCTCTCTGCGGCGCAGAGGAGTCGTTCCCGATAAGACACAATTAATGATAAATGGTGTCGGGTGGCAGCAGTCTGTGACCACGACACAAAAGCTGTTGCAACGCGATTCGGGTTTGTGGTCGTCCTCGTCTTGCCCTCTCCGCCCCGGAGACCCCTGTTTTAATTCACGGTGTGTGTGTGTGTGTGTGTGTGTGTGTGTGTGTGTGTGTGTGTGTGTATGCGCGTGTGCGTGCGTCTAAGCCAAAATAACAATTACAATCTCTCCTCCCAGAGAAGACAATCAACCACCTCGTAGTTAATAACAGTTTATCACTACTTTTCCTGCAACTTGCGTAAACACCTCATTTTACACTTAAAACATGAGGCACTAAATACGCATTACACGTCCCATTTACCACACAGACGAAAGGAATATTCCTCATCAGTGAGAAACTGGACCAGCGACAGTATTGACTTTCAGAAATAAGAACCGGGTGCGATTTTTAAAGCCTACTGTTATTTTTCTGTTTAGATATGAAATCAGCACAGGTAAAGCGGCTCAGGTTACTCTGTAAATCGTTTCTACACCTTCCAACACTGGCGAGGCCAGTGTTGTAATAAACGCACTTCCAACACTGGCGAGGCCAGTGTTGGAAGTGCGTGTATTTCTACGTTTGGTTTTTTAAACCTTTGTTTTAACAGTGATGTTCCGTTGTTTGTCAAATCAATAATTAAACCGTCCACTTTTTAAAACACTAATGATGGTGATAAATAAAATTTCTACTGTTACTACTCCCATATATATATATATATATATATATATATATATATATATATATATATATATATATATAGAGGTTCCCTCACCTTCGTGTGTTAGTGTGGCTAGTTCATGGTCCATAGGACCGAAACGTCGTCATAAGATTCTTTGTCCTATGTTTGGGTTACTTGTGTATTGTACCAGTCACGGTATTGTCTCTTATTGTTCTTTCTACAATATTGGTACCACTGTCATTACTACTGCTACTATTACTACTACTACTAATACTACTACTACCCAATTATTAATACTACTACTATCCCATTATTACTGCTATTACTAATACTGCTACTGATACTACTGCTACTACTATTACTACTGATACTTATACTACTACTACTTTTGCTACTTCTACTACTACTAAAATAATAATAATAATAATAATAATAATAATAATTACAAAAGTAGCGTGGATGAACTTTGGCTACAATAATATTAAACAGGAATCTAAGAGTTTTATTCAACCCGACACCAGGGGAAAAAAAAGAGAAAGACCTGGGAGTGGTCATTGGCAATGACCACAATTTCACATAACAATGTCTAGCCAGATTGTACAAGTACAGGTATGTTAATGCCGACAGATTGTGGGAAAAAGACATATGCACAAGCAAGACAGTTACCGAAGGAGACATTTCGCCACTTTACTGATAAAGTCTCAAGTAGCGAAACGTCTTTAAAACTGTCTTGACAATATGCATAGCCATTAGCAACAGTACTAAAGAAAGAATTCTATGTTTTATAGGCAGATACGAGTACTATAAAACACCAGAAATAATCCTGACACGACAATAAATATACTGAGTAATTATATATATATATATATATATATATATATATATATATATATATATATATATATATATATATATATATATATATATATATATATATATATATATATATATAATGTGTGTGTAACAGTAAGGTAACAATAAAAGTCAACATTAGTTTATACATCTCATAATCTAAGTGAACTAACACCTCTCACACACAAATCCTTTCACTTCCTACGTGTAATTCAAGGAGCTGTATGACCCTACGGGTTTCACGCTGGCCCCGTCATTTTGTCCCCCCTCCCCTCACCACACTCACTCCCTGCCCTTCCGATTCTCACGATGCTTTACGCAATGTGAAATACGAATTACTTTGAGAATTGCAAAGCATGAGAGAGTCCCATGTTGCACACTTGTGTATCTTGGCTAGTATACTCTCTCTGCCCTCTAGTCTCCTCCTTTTCCCTACCTCTTCCTCCCCTTTCCCTTTGCCTGTTCCACTAAATTTCTTACCCTTTTCCCCTTTCCCCTCTACGCACAGTCCGTGGTCCAAGGGAGTGCACTGTGCGGAAACGCACAGGTTTCCGCACAGTGCACAGCAGAGTTCCTGGTGTCGAGAGTGCACAGGTAACCTTCAGGCTGTTTGATTGGTTAATGGAGGTTTAAAGCCTATCAACTACACCAGGGCCATTAAGACCGCATTACACCTGTTCAATACCATTGAAGAATAATTCCTAAAATAGGGAATAAAATTAACTCTCAGTGTATATATAGTGAATGACTTAAAGTTGTTAGTAAGTAAGGCTCTCTGTCGCCTTCTGTATACACTTATAACCCTAATTTTTAAAGGGGTGGAGGGATAAGCCAGCGGAAGGCCTCAGTCAGATGACCAGAAGCTCCAGCGGCTGGGTCATCATATGAATAAGTATGTATTGTATATGTATTGTTTCCTGATAAACCTTACCTAACTTAACCTAACCTATAACTTATACGGGTTTGGGGAATGCTTTTAACAATATCTCTTGCCCTTCCCTCCGGAAGTGAACGTAAAACCCTCCAGGCTGTTATTAGGTCACTATTGTTTTAATTCTTATTATTTTCGTTCGAAATTGAGGGATTCTAACCGTTATGAAGAACGGAGGATCGAGCCTTCAACACTCCTTGTGCTAAAGAACCAAAATTGATTAAATATTTGAGATACTACTACTACTATTACTACTACTGCTACTACTTCTACTACTATTATTTAATAACAATAGGGCCCTGATGATTTAATATGTGATAGTTTCTCACAATTAACTGTGTTAATGACCATCACTTAACTTTCTGAGCTGTGTAAAACACACTCTGATAAACATAAATAACATTTACCGATTTATTAATTGCTGTTTAAGTGACAATTTAATGTATTTTTTTTACATTAATCACTCCTCGCCATATTAAGAGTGCTTAGCTCCTTCCTGCGTATGCCATTTCTGGGCACTATGTGCTATTTTAATGGCTTTTAGGTCATTAGGTGCTGTCTGAATGGAGTCCCTGAGCACTTTCCGTCGTTTAAGCGGATTTCAAAGCATTACTCGTCGTTTTAGAGATTTTCTGACGATTATACGACTGTTTTTTTTTGGGAACACCTGTGCCATTACACACAACTTGACCTGTAAATGGCAGTCAGGGGTCATTAATGTTGTAATGATTTAAAGGAGCTGTTATAAAAATTACGTCAGGTCAAATGACAGGGTCGAGGTTGTACATGTGCAACTTCGTGATACTTTGCCACGTTTTTCTTTTTTTTGTTTTTCTTTGAAAAGTGATTAAAAGTGTGTTAAGGTGTGTACAACTGTGGGAAACTTCTTGAAACATCGTGAAGTTGATCGAAACTTATTAAGATTGTGTTTCGTCTTTGTAAGACTTATTAAGAGTGTTTTAAACGAATTGAAACTGCGTTACACTGAGTCAGAATCTGTGACGCTTATTAAAACTACGTTAAAGTGTGCGTGAAACTGCTTTGTACAGCTGAACACTTGCTTGCTGCTGCGTGAAACTGACTGGAATGCCTGGAAAGTATTTTACACTGCGTCACATTGAGTGAAAACGAGTGAAACGGCATGCAATTTTCCGAGTGTCCATGCAACTGAGTGAAATCTACCCAAAGCGCATGAAATAGCAGTAGAAACCGCCTGAAACCCGTGACAGAGCGCGAACCTTCACCGCCAGGCAAAGTGTGATATCAGACCTCAAACTTGGGAATGCAGGAACGCAACTGAGGGTCAGAAGGCAGAAAATTGGACAAGAAAAGCTGAACCTCGTTTCGTCTATTTTCTGACATGTGTTCTATTTTATGATAACATTTCTTGTGATTGTTTTATGATAACAGGTCATGTGCTTTTTTATTTCTATCGTGACATGTGTTGCGTGACAAGTATGTTGAGTGTTAAGAAACACTAGTGCCAGAGTGTAGGTGTTTAGGAACTATGAGGGTGTCATGTAAATTCAAGGAGACCTGCTTGAGGACCCACAACATAGGTGGAAATATTATGAAAAAATATATTTAAACTGTTCATATTTGACTCCACTTTGCCTTTAAAATGCAGTTTTGAGAGCAAGTTTAATTGAAGAGTATGACTAGGATGTAGAGAGTCATTTTCACAGACGACAGAACCAGTGTTCGCTTTCCAGTCGTACGTGGATAATGTAAAAAAATGTCTCCTTACACTTGATGCCCCTGTTGACCTAGCAGTAAATAAGTAACTTTATGTTAGTTATGAGTGGCATTCTAGGGGACGGTAGTAGATAAAGCTGGCCTGGGCCCAGCAATAAGGGAGTCACCCCAACTATGCAGATCGATAGCAACCAAAAGCGTTCTGCTGGAACTTTGTTTACACATGTTCAATCACATTGGCTGATACCTATCTCTAATACACCAGGGAGGAAGGAGGGGCACCTGCCAGCTTCGGGGAGTCCCCAAAATCCAAAAAATACTCTGACCTTGCCTATCATTACTTGTGACTTCCCATAGGCTCAGAGATTCTTGATCCACGGGGAAAAGATCGCATCCACGTTCCTTAAAGAGTCTTTTCTTATTCTTCATTCGGAAACCACTACGAAACAATTCCGAAAGTTATTCTTATGCTTCAAGGAAAATTATTCCAAGTCCGAAATTTGAAAAAAAAAAAAACATTCTTGGTAAACCAGAAATCTTTTATGAATAAACCTGAAAGGGCAACGGCGAGAAAATTACCGATATCTAACACACATAAGAAGGGGAAATTGTCGTTCTTCGAGAGAGCTCAAGTTTATAGAATGACTTTGTTTTATTTTACAGGTAGTCCAAGATTATTATTATTCTCCAAGTTTAATGTGGAGGTGTGTGTGTGGAGGTGTGTGTGTGGAGGTGTGTGTGTGTGTGTGTGTGTGTGTGTGTGTGTGTGTGTGTGTTTGTATCCATTCGTTTACAAAGAATAACTCCTTTTTTGTTTTTGTCTATAAGCCGGTTTAAATCTTTATATCTTATATATATATATAATATATATATATATATATATATATATATATATATATATATATATATATATATATATAAATATATATATAAATATAAATAAATAAATAAATATATATATAAATATAAATAAATAAATAAATATATATATAAATATAAATAAATAAATAAATATATATATAAATATAAATAAATAAATAAATATATATATAAATATAAATAAATAAATAAATATATATATAAATATAAATAAATAAATAAATATATATATAAATATAAATAAATAAATAAATATATATATAAATATAAATAAATAAATAAATATATATATAAATATAAATAAATATATATATAAATATAAATAAATATTATATATATATATATATATATATATATATATATATATATATATATATATATATATTATATATATATGGAAAACAGAGGTTTCAAGTGTAAATATATATATTGCAATCAAATGGAAAAACAGTCATGAATTATTATCATCACTTTAACAATCATTAGTAAATAATTAGCTAATCCTCTAAAAAAATGAATAAACTACAAAATAAACAAATTTACTAATTCTTAACAAAGTAACAACATATATTTTTAAGAAGCCTGCATGCATGGTGGTGTGTTATCTGTCAGGAAACACTTGAGGAAACACAAGTGTTTCCTGAAACACGACAAGTGCTTCCTGCAACACGACAAGTGTTTCCTGACACAGATCTTTGTCACTGGATGACCCGTAACTAGTTAAGTATTCGCTGGCTTACCAGGCTCCTGCGTTTTATACTCCAATTACGAAACCAAAAAAATAACTAGTTCTCTTTTTCTCTGTTTAACAGACTGACAGAGATCATTAACATATTACCACCTGTGTCTACGCTAAGATAGATACACCGAGATGATGAGTTTTAGGTGTCAGTGATCCCACATTACTGATGGTCTGCTTACTGGGAAAGCCTGGAGAGAACGATCTACCCATATGTTTGGAGAAGCTGTGTTGAAAGTTACGTGAAGTACTGCCCATTTAGCCTGAAGTACTGCCCATGAAGTGTGAGGTACTGCCCTCATAGTGTGACGTACTGCCCACGTATCGTGAGGTACTTCCCACGTATCGTGAGGTACTTCCCATGTATCGTGAGGTACTTCCCACCTATCGATCATTACAGCTTCGCCACCTGAACAAATAAACAACACTCGACCTCAGATCCCAAAGTAAAGAGCCACACTCTTTAGAAACCTTCCAATATTATGCTGATTATTTAATACAAAATGGAAGCTGGAACATAAATATGCGTTAGTTAAAAATAGCTTAAAAAATGTAACAATGTTAGGTTCATGTGTGCCTTACATATATCTTAAAGCTTACGACTTTGTTAAAGCAGTATATATATATATATATATATATATATATATATATATATATATATATATATATATATATATATATATATATATATATATATATATATATATATATATATTATATTTTATAAAATATGCCAGCAGGAACACAGACAAAAACAATAAGGTTTTAGTTCAGATTTAACAAGGGAGTTCAAGCAGTTGTGTGGATCATTACTGTCGTGGTTGGTCACCCAGATTATAAGGTCACGATTTAGTGTATCTGAAATTAGTGACAAGAACAAAGGAAAAGTTCTGTGAAAATGTGAGAGTAGTGTTTGTAAGTGGCGGAGACAGTGATGGGGTTATTAGTTGACTGTGTTTCATACTCGCTTGTTGGCTGGTTGGTTTGTTGTCTGGTTGGTTTGTTGTCTGGTTGGTTTGGTGTCTGGTTGGTTTGGTGTCTGGTTGGTTTGGTGTCTGGTTGGTTTGGTGTCTGGTTAATTTGGTGTCTGGTTGGTTTGTTTGCCGATTGTCTTTTACAAAAGTTGTCTTATTTGCTCTATTTGCTGATTATGTTGAAACATAATCTTGTTTGCTGCTTGCCTAGTTTGGTGGTCGGTTTGTGGACTGGGTGTCTTGTTAAGTGGTTGTTTTAATTGCTGATTGTCTAGTTCTATGACTGTTATTGTGGTGGTTGGTTACCTGGTTAACTGCTTATGCAGAGAATAACTGCCTCGTTTAAAAACTAATTTGCTTTACGAACGCTAGAGAAATCAGTTTAATGAAAGGAACCAAGACTGGTTGAATTTTACCCTTCATGAACGGAAGGAAGGTTGACTGGACACTCGATGAACAGACAGTAAGGTTGGTTGAACACTTGATGAATGGAGGGAAGGTTGACTGAAATTTTCACTAGATGGAGGACGGAAGCATAGTGGAACATTACATTTAATTAGGCTCTCAAGACGCCAGGTCACTAGTTCTCTAGGTAAGGTGGTGTCTTGTTCGTCAGGAGAAACGAGAAAACGTTCAGGTAACGATAGGCTTAATCATAAACTAACCCTCTTACTAGCAATTTCAATCCTTTGACCGAGATTTTCAGTTCTCTTAACAAGCCACAGATACAAAAATTACTATGAACTCGTAATTGAATCCTTGTCTTCCTGGGATTTCAGATCCTTGAGCTCATTCTCATACCACGAAGGAATGAACGTTTGTACGTCTCGTGGGCTGCATACCTGTCGGCGTTCCTTTCGTCCGAGGTCATTCATCAGTCTACAAAAGACGAGAATTTTAAGGTCTAAGTTTTCCTGAATCTTAAATTTTCTTGCAACCAGTGAAGGTCTTAAAGTCTTGACAAGTTCTTTCGGGTTACCAGGTTTTGAGACACCTTTCGGTTCTTTATGTACACTCTGGGTTCTTTATGTACACTCTGGGTTCTTTATGTACACTCTGGGTTCTTTATTTACACTCTGGGTTCTTTAAGTGTATTACGTTCTGCAGATTCCCACAAAAATGATTCGGTTCTTTTCAAGAATGTTCGGATCCCCAGATTCTTAGGGGATCCTCAGGATCTTCAAGGCGCTCATAAACTGTTCATGTTCTCAATGTTCTTCAAGTATTCCCTAGTTATTTAGGGCTCTTTTAGGCTTTTCAGGTCCCTGTATTTTTTAAAGGCTTCACGAAGTACTTTGCCAATTTTTTTCAGGTCACCTTTTAAATTTTATAGATTTTCTTCTAACTTCTTGAATACCATTTATAATTTATGGTCACTAAAATGGTTTTCAGGTCATCTTTTTCATTTAATTTTTTTTTTCAGGTCTTTCCACAACTTCCTTGGGTCCTTCACGGCGTTTTCTGCCAAGTCTTAATTTTTGTGGTTATTTATTATCTATTTTTATTTTCTTCCAGGTGATACAGGTCACCTAAGTGCTTCAGATTCCTCATGTATTTTCAGGCCTCCTTTATTTAGACGCAGTGTGAACTCCTCGGGTCCTACAGGTATTCATTTTTTTTATCAGTTATCCGAGTACAGGTCGTCAAGAACCACGGAATCAGGTACTCGTTTGGTGTTCGGATCACTAGGCGAAGAAGTCATCAGGTCAACGCAGCAAAGCCGGGATAAGGGTACCTAATTTGTAGATTTGCCGGGATCGCTAGGCAAGGATCGCTTAGTACCCGAGCGTGGAGGAGACTTGGGGATCCTGAGAGTGGGGAATTGTGGTATACGGGCGCTTAGGGAAATATATAGGCATTCCCCAACCCAGAAGCAACGAACACTGTGTCAGTATGATAATGGTATACAATAATGACAAGTTGATATGTAAGACACATGTGCAATAGTTATGTATATTCCGAAACGTTTCGCCTACACAGTAGGCTTCTCCAGTCGAGTACAGATGATGTAATCAATCCATCACTCTTGAAGTTTTAAGGTGGTCAGTCCTTCAGCCTAGAGAAGAGTTCTGCTTCATAGTCTGGAACAATATTCCAGACAATGGGACTGACCATCTCAAAACTACGTCTTGAATGGTTATGGACTGACCACATCGTCATTACTTACGAAATCGTAATATCACGACCGTAAGCAAACCACGGAGTTTTACGAAGCACTCGCCATGGGTTCAAACCCCCACCCGTTCCGTGGAATTTTTCTTTTACAAACCTTGATGGTGTCACTCAGAACTCTCTTCGTCTTCTCGTAAGTTAACATTTTTAACCACCAGCGTCAATTATCTCTCCCTCATTTTCGAAGTTAAATTGAACAATGGATATAAATAACTCAGAAAACGACGGTAAATGAGGATAGAATTACTGAAGATAGAATTATTGAGGATAGAATTACTGAGGATAGAATTACCTGAGGATAGAATTACCTGAGAATAGAATTACCTGAGGATAGAATTAATGGGGGTAGAATTACCTGAGGATAGAATTACCTGAGAATAGAATTACCTGAGGATAGAATTACTTGAGGATAGAATTACCTGAGGATAGAATTACCTGAGAATAGAATTACCTGAAGATAGAATTACCTGAGGATAGAATTACATTAGGATAGAATTACCTGAGAATAGAATTACCTGAGGATAAAATTACCTGAGAATAGAATTACCTGAGGATAGAATTATCTGAGGATAGAATTACCTGAGAATAGATTTACGAGGTACCGAAGATTTAATGTTTAAAGTTTGTACTGAATTATGAATTATGGGATTTTTGAGATAAGATAATTAATAGAACAACAATAGTGTTAATAATAATAATAAAATACTATTTCCAGATAACCTATATTTTGAAGGCAACGTTTCGCTCACGTATGGGTTTTATCATTTCACTTCATCTCACCTTCCATATGTATACACTGTCATGTCGCAGTGGCGCCCGAAAAAGAAGAAACACTTTCACCATCACTTAATCCATTACTGTCGTCTTAACAGAGACTCGCCAACGCTACAGTTAACAAAAACTGTAATATATCCCCCCCCACCTCCAGAGTGCAGGCACTGTACTTCCCACCCTCCTGGACTCAAGTCCGGCTAACCGGTTTCCCTGAATCCCTTCATAAGTGTTGCATATATCATCCATTGAAGGTATGAGTGAAACGTTGTCTTTAAAACAGATGTTTTGTTTGTAAATGGCTCCCATTTATTATATTATTTTCCTGACCTTTTAGTTCCCTTTCCTTCTCCCTCTTTTTCCCCTCTCTTCTCTCACTTTACCCCTTCCATTCTACCTTCTCTTGACGTTCCCTATCCTGATTCCTTATTCTTAAGTCCTTCTCTTCTCCCTTCCGTCTCTTCGTATCCCGAGTGACACACACACCACACACACACACACACACACACACACACACACACACACACACACACACACACACACACACACACACACACATAATAAGCCAAGTGTCTATCGACAGGTGCCCTACACACAAAAAAGGAATGGAGACTAAGTGCCTATTGACAAGCGCCTTTGGCATATAATAACTAATACACACATACACACACACACACACACACACACACACACACACACACAGGGAGGAAAGCGTTCCCTCGCTAGCTCTCTCATTTATACAAAAATTACCTTCTTTAGCATGTGATTTAATGCCACACAAGTGGGTGACAGTCAGGAAGGAAGGAGGGGGGAGGGGGTTAAGGGAAGGGGAGGAGGGGGAGGGGAAGGGGGTAAACTATTATATAGCGTGACACCACTTTCCTCAGTGCAGTTTACTGAGGGATTTTCACCCAGAGACTACTGAAGTGGATGACATTCATGTGTACACAGTGCATTGCCAGGTGGACCAAGGTCTCACACACACACACACACACACACACACACACACACACACACACACACACACATATATATATATATATATATATATATATATATATATATATATATATATATATATATATATATATACACGGCACACACACACCAGTGAAGAGGCGGGGTCAGGAGCTATGACTCGATCCCTGCAACAACAATTAGGTGAGTACACACACACAGAAAAGTACGATTATTCGTACCTTTCTGTGTGTGTTTACTCACCTATTTGTACTCATCTATTTGTGGTTGTAGGGGGTCGAGTCGTAGCTCCTGGACCCGCCTCTTTGCTTGTCGTTACTAGGTCCACTCTCTTTCTCTGCCACGTCTCTACCACGACGTTTCGGTCCGATTTGGACCATTTACAAAGTCCATGTCGGACCGAAACGTCGTAGTAAGTATCAGTGTTTTCTTGAGATTAAAACACACGTTTAAAGGGACTGTGTATGTGTGTGTGTGCGTGTGGGTGTGCGTGTGCGTGTGCGTGTCGTAGTTTTCAGGGAGTCATCAAATAAGCTGAGCAAGGCAATATCCCATGATACACTGGTTCTTAAAATGGATTTTTTTTCCTAAGTTCGAGATTTCATTATACATTTCTTCATGCTTGTAGATGACGCTTAACAAATGGTGGCCCATTTGTTGTTGCAACTCCTTGATAATCTTGCAAATCTTACGAGATTCCTGTAAACTAATCTTGCAATCCTTTCCAGGTTCCTTCAAGTTAATCTTGCATATCTTACTAAATTCAATTTTATGCAGAGTTTACGCAGAGTTTACGCAGAGTTTACGCAGAGTTTACGCAGAGTTTACGCAGAGTTTATGCACTTCCTTCAACCTACTCTTACAACCATCACAAGGTTCATGTAGAGAATATTACTGACAGGCATTTGTTGACATTACCAAGACCCATAATTACATATACCCACGAGTCGCCTAGCGCCCGTGGCAGACTGCCAGAAACGATTAGGCAACAGGTGTGTAATCTGCATCTACAGCATATGCCAGCACGTCCCCCTCCCAAACATTTTCTCAGTGTAATAGTCTCATGGTGTCAACTACCATCGTCCAATTGATCTCGGATTTCCTTTGTACATCACAAAGATTTTTTTTACAAGCCACTACACCGCCTTATGGCTACTCCTTGCTCAATCATCGTCGGCATCAATCATGCAGGGGTGGTATCATGGCGCTCTTTGCGCGCTCATCATGCGGAATATATTGCAGTGATCTTTGTGTTTTCCCGACTACTTGGTAGTCCATGTAATAATCTACACGCTGTGTGGAGCATTGAGTCGTCATTCAGCCATGGCTGACGGCCCGGAGGTGCTGATATTCCCTCCCTGTGTACATGACGCTACTGGTCACAGATGATGATACCTGAGTCACACTGTCAGCTGCAAAACTCTAAGAGGTGTAGAGAGGGAGTGGGACATAGGGATTATTATTATTATTATTATTATTATTATTATTATTATTTTAGTAGTAAACGTAGTAGTAGTAGTATTAACAATATTAGTAGTAATAGTATTAACAATATTAGTAGTAGTATATTATTATTATTATTAGTATTAAGAAAATATATATAAACCATATCTTAAATCACTGAGAAAAAAACGTTAGTTATAAGCATTGGTGATCACAGTTGTCTTATGTAATAACAAATGTGTAAATTACCTAGGATAATCATCCCCCCAAAATCTAAGTAATTTCTTCCACTGGAGATCCTGTGATACCCTGCCATCAATCTGACGATTAGATGCAGCAAGAGTCAATGTTAATATCTATAAAAGTCAACATAAACTGAGTCAGTCAATCGCAGGAAAACAAACTACAATAGAAAGAAATCCAGTAAAAAAAAAATCTAAATATGGTAAATAAAATAGAGGAAAATGAATTGAGTGATCATTAAAAAAAAAAAGAAAAAAAATCAGTTGAATATAGCTGTTGTGATTGATGGACTGAACTCAAGATTGATGGACTGAACTCAAGATTGATGGACTGAACACTCAAGACTGAGGGACTGATTACCTCAAACTCCTTCTGATCTTCTACCGTTCTTCTCTGTACTGGACTGACGAAGCCACTCGCTGGCGAAACGTTTCCTTAATAAAGATTCCCAAATGTTGCACAGGTGTCTCATTCTTCACTATGACTGTTGCACGAATAACAACTGTTTACAAAATAAAATAAGTTTCCTCCCTATCCGAAACTTCATTCATTAGGTGCTGTTTATATCAGCTTACTTCCCCCACACTTCCCACAGGATATATACACACTTCGAGTTGTATATCTTTGGCAGGTATACCTATCTTAGACACGGCCCCCAGGGGGCCCAAGTATCCCATAAGACTTCAAAACCTTGTCATTAAACTACTAAGTACAAATGCCAACTACAATTAAATTTATTTTATAAGCACTGAATAAAATTCCTATAGCTTTAAATGTAAACAATATAGTTTTAATTATTAAATGGGAAGTACAGTGCCAAATGTTGCAGCTCTGGAGGTGTGTAGCACAGTGCCTGATGTTGCAGCTCTGGAGGTGTGTAGCACAGTGCCTGATGTTGCAGCTTTGGAGGTGTGTAGCACAGTGCCAAATGTTGCAGCTCTGGAGGTGGGTAGCACAGTGCCTGATGTTGCAGCTCTGGAGGTGCGTAGCACAGTGCCTAATGTTGCAGCTCTGGAAGTGTGTAGCACAGTGCCTGATGTTGCAGCTTTGGAGGTGTGTAGCACAGTTCCAAATGTTGCAGCTCTGGAGGTGTGTAGCACAGTGCCTGATGTTGCAGCTTTGGAGGTGTGTAGCACAGTGCCAAATGTTGCAGCTCTGGAGGTGTGTAGCACAGTGCCTGATGTTGCAGCTCTGAAGGTGTGTAGCACAGTGCTTAATGTTGCAGCTCTGGAGGTGTGTAGCACAGTGCATGCACTCTAAAGGATGGGTGATAATATTACAGTTCTGGAAGTACCTGCGCTATGAAGGATGAGTGGAAATGTTACAGCTCTGAAGGCGGAAAGTACAGTGCCTGCATTTCTTTACATTGCTGCCCATTCCGTTTACAATAACAGTAAAAATAATCAGCGCCATTTTTGCACTTTGCACGTTTTCCCTTCGCGGAGTCCCCATCACTTGACCTGCCACGAAAACGTCTTTGAAGACCTCGGCTCTAGATGAATAATATATCCCACAGACTTTGGATTTGGCTCTCACTGTCGTGCTTTCCGTATCACACACGCTTCCGTGCCTCACTGTTTCTGCCCATGACCTCTTTTCTGAGAATCGCTGCTCTGGCGACAGGACGTCATTAGAATCTGAGGCTCAGCGTTATGACGATCACATTACTCCTTCACTATGATCGTAACAAAGGTAAGGCAGCTGCTTACACTACCAGTGGCATTTGCCTAACAGAATTGGGCATAATCTCCTCAGGTCCTCATTCATGTCTCCCTCAACCCCTTCCCTCACATGCACTACCTCTGACATCTTTGCTTCATCCACCTGTCATGACATCAACACAGCCTCTGCCTGTACTAATGTTCGCTCCTCCTCCACCTACCATAACGCCTGTCCCTCATATATCCTTCCTGAGGACAGCAACTGATCTACCTATCCTGCCATCCCCTGCATCATCCTGTATTTCCAGTGCCCTCCAACTCTACACGTACAGATTCCATTTCATGTCTCTGGTGTTCTACCACCACTTAAGGCAACCAATTACTGGCTACAATTACTATTTCGATGGGCCCCTCCTGCTCTTGTCTCTCTGTTCGGTTGTTGCTTCTTTTGTGTCCAGTCACATGACATGTTATTATAATTTCTGTACAACCTAAATGAGCGTTTCTTCCCTACATGTGTCACTAGCACTTGTATCCCGGTGGTCGGAAGCCTCAAGTAGGACAGTATAGCATAATATAGGGTCAGTTTTTAAAGGGCACGTACCGTCAACGAAATTCATGTAGGCACTCTTCGACCATTGATCTTTCTGTGCAATTGTAAACTGTCACGATCCTCCAAAACATTTCTGATATATGTCGTACTTGCTTCAAAGATACGATTTTTGACTTTGTCCCACGTATATCGTTTGGAGACGTCCACCATCCTAACAGTGACCTCCTTGTGGACACGGAGAAGACGATCCTGGTAGCGCCTCCATCGAGCTGAACTTGACGAATGTGCGATTTCCACCGTTCAATGAGATCCCTGATAGCGCGGAACTGCTTACCACGGCGACAGTGTTTGGTAATCTCTCTGCGTTACTATTTCTTTATTCACTTCCACGCACACTGTGTTTACTCTCCTCAACCACAGTGCTTCTATGCCGCCTCATCCCGTCCGCACACACAAAGCCAGCTGGTTACCAGCTTAAGTCACCACCAAATCGCCCAGGAAATGGGAAATAATCAGATTGAATCCAACGGAGGAAAAGGTAACACCAGTTTTCTAAGTCCTCTCACTTTTTCAGAGTGGAAGGGCGTAGAAACGTAACATCTGCTGCGTTGAAATTGAAATTTTGGAGTCGAGAACGGCTGTTAGTTTTTTCCTTCAGAATGATGGCGGTGTTCAGTCTCCTTCTGCGACACGCTCGTCATAAGAGGAAAAATTCGGCTGCAGGTAATATGTAGAATTTAGAATATCTGGTGAAGAGAAAATACTGTTTGACTTCAGTACAAGCATTTATTTTCGCATATCTATTTACCACGTAAGTCAGGATTTTGTAGGAAAACATTAAACATTTTTGATATATATATATATATATATATATATATATATATATATATATATATATATATATATATATATATATATATATATATATATATACATACATATATGCAGAAAATAAAATAAAAGCACGAAACTTTTTTTGATTTTAAGAAAAACATATATTCTAAATCACACCCTGAGCCAGCAAGCGACTGCCGTTTACTGGACAAAAAAAAAAGTAATAGCAACGAAGGTATGACTGAGATTTTGAATACCGTACGACACAGTTTTTTGGGCTTCCAAAAAGAAAATTCCCATTTGTGTTCAGTGACGCTTGTATCTCAGACTCAGCCACGGTAACCAAGCCAGAAGCACGAAAATCACTTCTTATGCAAAGTGTCTACATGAGTTTACATATATATATATATATATATATATATGTCGTGCCGATTAGGTAAAAGTGGTCAATTAGCAAGAACTCATCAAAAATTAAGTCCTTTCAAAAATTTTCTCTTATACGTTTAAAGATATATATTTTTCATTTATGTTAATGTAAGAATTTATAATTTTATACCAAGAGAAACTTTGAAAACCTACCTAACCTTATTACAACAAGCGCAATTTAATTTAGCCTAACCCAACTAAATATATTTTAGATACGTTAACATTAATTTAATAATAAACAAACCCAATGAAATATATTTTTTTCGTTATGTTCAGAATGATTTTGGCGAAATTATTGCATACACAAATTTTCACTTGTCTTATATGGCAAGGTGAGCGTTGCTATTTAAGCCAAAATAGCAAGTTTTACCTAATCGGCACGACATATATATATATATAATGTAAATCTCTGGTTACGAAGATAACTGGAACCTGCATCATTTGTTCCCTCCACAGAGAGCAACACAATTGGTATTCACTTCAACACTCACTCACTACTTTCCCTTATAAGCTTGAGTGTGATGTAAGTATTTATTCTCTCTTCAGTGACATAAACCCGGATACACCCGAACAATTAGATACTCATGCACTAACGTTCGTGTGTAGCTACTTGTTAAAGGTTCTTGAGTTCCTTTGCAAGTATATTAGCGACGTTCAGTAAATTAAGAGAGGACTGGTGTGGGGCTGTAACCGTGGTCCATCATAGCAAGCTCACCTCTGTATTACCTAAGCCGCCTCAAATAGGATAACTTAGCAACCAGCTCTTCAGCGATTTAGTTGTGTCGGCCGCTGCCAACTGTGATCCAACCTTCTCCTCCCATAGTTGTTGGTGAAAGACACTGAGACATACACCTTTCGGTCAGTAATTATAATTTAAAATAGTACTACTACTACTACTACTACTACTACTAATAATAATAATAATAATACTAGTAATAATAATAATAATAATAATAATAATAATAATAATAATAATAATAATAATAATAATAATAATAATAATAATAATAATAATAATAATAACATCAATAATAATAATAATAATTATAATAATAATATCTACACTCTTAACACGAAATTGCCTCACCCAGCAAAGCAACGGGAGCGACAAGAGAAACTCTTGGAGGCAGAGTCCTCTTCCTCGTGCACCTGGGCAGCAGCAGCGGGGGAAACAACATCCTGGTTACCCAGAGTGACTACCAATGAGGGGAAGACTGGGTAAGCTTATTAACCCATTCCCCTCACCCCCCCATCTCTCCCCTCAGCCTCTTCTCTCAGCTCCCTCCCCGGCACTTTCATCGTGGCCGTCACGACTTTACTGGTAAGGAAAGAGGAGGAAGAATGGAGGGGAATATAAAACAAGGAGAAAGTGGGGGTCACAGACGAGAGTGGAACAGGAAAGGGGTCCATTCCATAGGTAAGAATGGGGGTTTAAAGGTGATATAGAAATGGAAAAAATGGAAAATGGGGAGTAGAGAATGGGTCACGGAAATAGGAAATGAGGGAATGAATGGATGCAGGAATTAAGAGAGAATGGTTAGGAAACCAAGGAGAGGAAATTCCATTATGGTGGAAAGAAGGATAAGCAGAGCTTACTGTGTTCACCACACTATATCGAGCTTTATCGTGTCTTCGTACTGTGCGTAGAGCTTTACCAAGTTACCATTTTGTGCAGAGCTTTATCGAGTGACCACACTGCATAGAGCTTTATTAAGTGGCCACACAGTATAGAGCTTTATCAAGTCACCATATAATGTAGAGCTTTATCAGGCCACAATACAGTGTAGAGCTTTATCGAACCATTATAGTTTATAACCGAAGTTATAAAACGACCATTCTTATGTAGAGCTCTATCGAGGCGCCTCATGCTGGGTAGAGAGCTCGTGCACACCTGCTTCTCCCAGCGGGGAGCTTGCTCAAGGAGAGAAACACACATAGAGGGAAGATAATAGCGAGATTTACTAGTGCGATAATGATGGAGGCGCAAAGAGCATGACCAAGGCGGCCGCAGGGGTTTGAGGTCAAGTCTGGTGAGAGACTTCAAATTCGCCTGAAGGTGGCGGTAGGTAGGTGTGGGAACTACCAATTCTCCTCAACCCATAGCGACGTCAGCCCTGGGGGCGAATTCAGCCAAGAATAACCTCAATGACTATGGCGTCGCCGTCAGCCGCAGTGACTTAAACAGCAGGAGCGGCAGCGACGTCAGCTCTAGTGAATTCAGTAACTTACGACGTCGATTATAGCGACGTTATCAATTAGTGATTTTAAAGAAACAGTGACGTCAACCACAGTGACGTCAACCATACTGACATCAACTATGGTGACCAAGATGTCTTATCAATCTCCAGCAAAAATCTTTCACCTTCAAGAAATTTAGATTCAAAATTTAAGATTATTATTATTATTAATTAAACCAGAGGTCACGTTAAGCAGGGCGGTGACAACACCCTTCCAAAACATCAGTCACGACAAGCAGTAAGGTTCGATCCCCCGGTCTTGAGTGGGTGGTTGGCGTCAGGGGCAGCGGTATTAGAAAGGCAGCGGAGGTTAGAGAGCTCTGTGATTGAGGTTGGTCACGTGTTTTCCCACACCCTTCCCAGTCCCGTGTGTTTACAGGCACTCAGCCCTCCCCAGGGTTCAGGAGGCCACTCTAAACTGGGCTAATGAACGCGGGACGAGGTGAAAGGAAACTCTTGCAGGTCAAACAATTATCCAGCGTTAAAAGGAAACTCTAGGAGGTCAGAAAAAATGTCCAGCGTTGAAGGGGAACTCTCGGAGGCCAAAATTTTCCAGCGTTGAAGGGGAACTCTCGGAGGCCAAACATTTTCCAGCGTTGAAAGGAAATTCCTGGAGGACAAAATATTATCCAGCGTTGAATTGTCTCGCTAAGTCTGACCACAACGGATCAGGTACCTTCTCTATGTTCTTGCCACTGAATAATACAACAGTTGCAGTGCCTTGTTTACAAAAAATAAGCCAAAGTATTTTACATGTCTGCTATTGGCGAATGGGGCTCTTGATCCGAAACACTGGAGCTACCCTTCCCTTCCTTGTGCTAGATTTGTTTAACTTGCATTTTCAAGAGGCTGTGTGACCCCTTGGGGGTTGGGGATTCCATATGACTGTAATAATTCCGTAAAAAGTGATTTTCATAGGTTATTCTGTTGTCTCGTGATTATCTGAATTTTGTATTCTACATAATATGTCGGTTTCAACCTTTCCCCTTCCCGACCTTCTTCACTATTCCTTCGCTGACATGGTTTCCCCTCACATTCTATCTAAAATCTCTTTTTCGTTATAAGTCCCTTCCTCTCTGCTTCTCTTTCTCTCCCTACATCTGTCTACCTCCTTTCGTCTCTACGTTTCTCCCTTCTCTCTCTCTCTCTCTCTCTCTCTCTCTCTCTCTCTCTCTCTCTCTCTCTCTCTCTCTCTCTCTCTTTTCTTGTCTGCCTCAGTTCCATTCAATATTTTTCATTCATCCTTCTCCACCTCTCTCCCTCCAACCTTCTCTCCGCACATTCCTCTCCAATTCCTCCCTTCTCTGCCTGCTTGCCACCGTTCCTCCCTCTCTCCCTCCCTCCCTCCCTCCTTCCCTCCCTCCTTCTCTCCCTCCCTCTCTCCCTCCCTCCTTCCGTCCTTCCCTGTCATAATGAAGACGGATGGGACAAAAACAAACTAAGAACATTTGGATTCCTGATATATGCTAAGCGAATATCGTATATGGTAGTGACAGCTGTGTGTGATGTGTGTGTGTGTGTGTGTGTGTGTGTGTGTGTGTGTGTGTGTGTGTGTGTGTGTGTGTGTGTGTGTGTGTGTGTGTGTGTGTGTGTGTGTGTGTGTGTGTGTGTGTGTGTGTGTGTGTGTGTGTATGTGTGTGTGTGTGTGTGTGTGTGTGATGTGTGTGTGTGTGTGTGTGTGTGTGTGTGTGTGTGTGTGGATCATAATCAAGAAACTAGATTATTATGGGATAACTACTTTCTGGAGCGTTAATATCTCTCTAAATCTTAGGCGATAATGTAAACAAAAAAAATCACCTCTCTCTCTCTCTCTTTCTCTCTCCATCTCTCTCTCTCTCTCTCTCTCTCTCTCTCTCTCTCTCTCCCTACATGAACATAGCTTCCCCAAGGTCGTATATGCGCCCACACGTAATTATTCACCTAACTACCGTACCTGTCGCTACCCTAATAAGTAACCACGAAACCTAACTGCCTAATTACCCTTCAACACCGATGCTAAACTTGTGCCAAATACTTCAGATGCAAATGAGGCTTTTTTACTATCACAGTACAAAAACGGGAAAAATATTTACGTCGAAACCGTCTTGCTCCGCCAGTGATCCCTCGTGCAAATTTGTAAGTTTCCTGGCTATGCTGGACCCTCTTGTTGCCAGACATTGGTTGGTTACTGGGGTATAAAGGATACTGACTACTCGAGGGTCACTAAGGCTGCATGTCACCTGTTCACCATCAGTACTTTAATCTATAAAGCAGGGGATTAAGATGAAGTCTCGGTGTATATACACTGAGAGATATACACCTCACCGTGTATATCTGTGCTAGAGGTACAGCGGCCCTTTTATAATCTAGGTTATTCATGCTTAAATAGTCATTTTTGAATGAAGCTTTAAAAATCTAACATTAGTTAGCCAACTCTAGAGAAACGTAACGTAACCTTAACCTTCCTTAAGCTAACATAAACTCTCCTAACCTAACTTAAAATATATAAAATAGCATTTGCAAGTTCATAGAAAGCATCAAGAAATTGACGTTGTGGGTAATGTTGGATACTTTATAAGCGAAACTAACACAGTCAAATAGGTCTTTACAGGAAGATAGGTAAGCAGAACATAAACAAGTTGTGGTTAATGCAATTCACAGCTTCGGGTGCTGGCCTCGGCAGTAAGGGGAAAATTATCATGGGCAAGGTAGCATCCTCGCGTATGTGAAATTACCCGCAGGTGCGCGCATGCATCCGCAAGTATGTCTACACGTATCCGCAGGCGATCGCACGCATTCTTGTACATTTTGAAGTATATATATATATATATATATATATATATATATATATATATATATATATATATATATATATATATAGCTGAATTGTAAGCAACCCCTCTGGCAAGAAAGTGATGGAGTGAATGACGATGAAAGTGTTCCTTCTTTTTTTTACACAAATCAAAGGCCAGACTTGTCTATTGTATACTACCACCCCCCAGGATGCAACCCTTAACAGTCGACTAACACCCAGGTACCTACTTTCTGCTAGGTAAACAGGGACAGCAGGTGTAAGGAAACATTTATGCATTGATAATAACTTTGAACATGATCGTTTTGTGCTTAACATTCATTATGAGTGTGTTGCCTCGGAGGTTGGGTACTGTATCACTATCGTTAAATGTTAACTCGAGTGTATTGGGGGAGTCATTGAGAGTTATCACCCCCAGTGTTAATGACTGGGCCTGGTGCTAGCTCTCTGCTGGTACCTGAGATGGACGGAGATAGGAATGAGAAATGAGAAGAATAAGAGTCACTGTACCGTAACTGGAACAGTTCAGACTAATCCACAATTTGGAAAGGATAGACGACGTTTCGGTAATGAAGGTGAGGCTGAAGGTTGAGAGAGAGAGAGTAATAGATGCAGTTGGTCGTTGGACTTCCCTACCTTTGGACTCATCGTTGAGAAGTGTCTCGCTGATTCCCATATCTCTTCCGACGTCCTCCTCGTCCTCCTCTTCCTCCGCTTCGTAGTCCTTCTCCTCACCTTCTTCCTCTTCCACATCAATTTCCTGCTCCACCTCCTCGATCTTCCTCTTCACGGCCGGATGTTTAGCCTCAGGCTGTGGTGGTTCGATGTGCTGGGGCGCTACGGAGACTTCGTGTAGAGGCAGCACGCTGTTCCTCCCAGCCCTGCTGAGGTCTTCGGGCAGTTCTTTGGTTTTTGGCGGAGGTCTGAGCAAGTTAGTAATGGTGAAAGAACTCTTAACTGAAGGAGGAGGGGATAATTGGCTGCTGGTTCGGCGTTGGGAGGAATGAAGTGGGTTGTTGTTGCTTTGGCTACTGTTATTATTGCTGCCGATGGCGCTGAGACTCAACCTCGGGCTGGGGATCTGCATCTCCAGGTGATTGTTGTTGGTGTGATGGCTATTGTTGTTGTTTGTAGGGTTGGTAGCGGGGCTATGTTTCTTCACGCTTAAGTCTGTGGGTTCCGCGTACATCATCGAAGCTGAATTCCTCCTGCAACTGCTCTTCCCAGCATCGCTCTCTTCGTCCGTCGCTAGTGCTGCTTCTGGAACTTGATCGTCTTTCCAGTTATTCACTTGTGGAATCTTGACACTCGTGTCCGAATCCCTATCGTCCGTCGGCGACCCGCGCTTCGTATGCATCACCAAGTCCCTCTCATTCACTTCCGCCTTAGAGGAAGCCATGGCCACTGTCATGTTGTCCGAACACCCAAGAAGGCAAAAAAACCGGCTAATATCCCTCCCTGTCTCACCACGACAGAAATACGGGGGCATTAGAATATTCTGCTTCCTGGATTTCACCGGTAAAAGTCCCACAATCAGCCCGGCAAACTACCAATTACGTCCAGCAATGACAACAGCCCGAGGCGCTCACACAGCTACGGTAACCCCACTTAACATAGTACCTCTTTAGCGTGTCCGTTGGAGAAATTCTAGTTAATGACGTCCTCAAAACGGACGTCAGAACCAGTGAAGGATAAGTGAGTCAGATGAGTGACCCGGCCTTCCCTTCCTCCTTCTGGGTCCTCCAATCTTCGAGAAATCACCTCCTCCTTCCTCCACCACCACCACCACCTCCTCCTCCTCCTTCCCCAGGTCTCCTCCTCCGCCTTCCCCAGGACTCCTCCTCCTCTCCCCTCCCAGGCGCGGTGATGTTAGCACCACCCCCTCATATCGGCAGGAGCCGCTTAACACGCCCACTTTTCTCACCTTTCCTGTTGGGATCCTGTGGTGAGGTTGGCAGCTAGGGATTTATCTGTGTTTCACCGCTTTTTTCTGTATCGAACTGCTAGTCTTATTCTCCGATTTGCATTCTTACTTCCACGCTGGCAGCAAATAATTTATACATATTTAATTTTGATTGTTTGACTTTTCTGACGATCGAGCTATGATGAATTGTTTTGAAGGGAAGAAGCGTGTGCATAAGACTATTATTCTTCGTTCACTTGCGACATTACACCGTAAACTCTGACGAATAGTCTTGTACCACGTCACACTCAGTCTGCGATATGTCCGACACTCTCTTCTCTACAGGCAGATCTGCTCAACTGATTCATAAGTATAGGGGGAAAGTCACTGTGCATTTGCATACAATACCCGTGCAAATGCGTATGTAGAGTGTACACTTGCTCGACATCTGTCACTTTTAATTATAAACGCCACAGTCTACGACAGTCCGTTCAAACATATAATTACATTTCTGTTGTTTTTTTTTATCCAGACAGACACGCACGCACACTGGATGATACACAGGACAGAAAGAAAAACTAAATCACATTTACAGTTGGTCACTAAAAACCCGTCTAGTGACTCCCAATGTCAGGAGGCGTCCGGACAACACCACGCCAAGCCACTACACTTGAAGGAATTTCTGAAAATTCCACAGATTTCTGTAGATTCTACAGCATGACACTCTTCTAATATAACAGCAGGAACAGCAGATTAGGAGATGAGGCAGAGGTGGGCAGGGCAGCAGGAGCTGTGAATGGATGCTGTGCCAGCACTAATTGGGGGGTTAGGTTGAGGTGGGCACAGCGGCAGTAACAGCAACATGTAGACAAGCAGAAGTGATAGCCAGCAGTGGGAACAGCAGCGGTAGCAGCAGCAGCAGCAGGAACCCTGGATGGTTGCTGTTCCAGGCCTCACTATGAAGCACAAGCAGCAGCAGCAGCAGCAGGCGCAGTAAGCAATAGGATTAGCGGAGCGCTGTGCCTATGGACCCGAGTGCGCTGCGCGATTAATTGCAGGTGCGTGCGCAGTGCGTGCGTGTGAATGTGAGCGAATGAGTTCAGGTGCGTGCGCTGCGTGTGCGCGTTTGCGCTGTGCGGCAACGTCTGCGGAGCTGCGGAGGCGGCGACGGTGCTGCTCCGACAGCTGCGGGTGTCTCCTCGCGACTGCCATTACTGCGCTGCGCACCCACCCGGTCACCTTTCCCCACTCCCCCCTCCCTTACGCAGGGCCACACAGCTTGGCCACCTCCTCACGCAGGGCCACACGTCTTGGCCACCTCAACCTCCTCGCAGGAACACATATCTTGGCCACCTTAGAATCCATGGTTTCAAGCTCTTTTTCGTTGGGTAACCCATGTGTGGCCCACCCGGGCCACTTTTTTCAACAAGTGGCCCACATCATGGCCTCCTCCTAGAAAGGCCAAATCTAGATTACTCTCTAATTAATAGCCCAAATTAAATTACTTTCTAATTAAGATCCCAAATCTAGATAACACTCTAATTAAGAGCCCAAACCTAGATTTAGTCTAATTAAGAGCACACACATCCAGATTACTCTCTAATTAAGAGCACAAATCTAGATTCCTTACTGGATTCGAAAAGAGTTTTACCATGTATGAACCAGTCATGTTAAGCACTTTACGTGGCCCAGGTAAGAAGACTCAGGACCAGGTAAGAAGACTCAGGACCAGGTAAGAAGACTCAGGACCAGGTAAGAAGACTCAGGACCAGGTAAAAAGACTCAGGACCAGGTAAGAAGACTCAGGGCTAAGTAGGAAGAGTCAGGACCAGGTAAAAAGACTCAGGACTAGTTAGGAAGATTCAGGACCAGGTAAGAAAACTCAGGACCAGGTAAAAAGACTCAGGACCAGGTAAGAAGACTAAGGACTAGGTAGGAAGAGTCAGGACCAGGTTAGAAGACTCAGGACCAGGTAGGAAGAGTCAGGACCAGGTAAGAAGACTCAGGACCAGGTAAGAAGACTCAGGACCAGGTAGGAAGAGTCAGGACCAGGTAAGAAGACTCAAGACCAGGTAAGAAGACTCAGGACCAGGTAAGAAGACTCAGGACCAGGTAAGAAGACTCAGGACCAGGTAAGAAGACTCAGGACCAGGTAAGAAGACTCAGAACCAGGTAAGAAGATTCAGGACCAGGTAAGAAGACTCAGGACCAGATAAGAAGACTTATGACTAGGTAGGAAGAGTCAGGACCAGGTAAGAAGACTCAGGAGTAGGAAGGAAGAATCAGGACCAGGTAAGAAGACTCAAGACCAGGTAAGAAGACTCAGGACCAGGTAAGAAGACTCAGAACCAGGTACGAAGACTCAGGACCAGGTAAGAAGACTCAGGACCAGGTAAGGAGACTCAGGAATAGGTAGGAAGAGTCAGGAACAGGTAGGAAGAGTCAGGACCAGGTAAGAAGACTCAGGACCAGGTAAGAAGGCTCAGGACAAGGTAGGAAGAGTCAGGAGCAGGTAAGAAGACTCAGGACTAGGTAGGAAGAGTCAGGACCAAGCAGGAAGACGCAGGACCAGGTAAGAAGACTCAGGACCAGGTAAAAAGACTCAGGACCAGGTAAGAAGACTCAGGGCTAAGTAGGAAGAGTCAGGACCAGGTAAAAATACTCAGGACTAGTTAGGAATATTCAGGACCAGGTAAGAAAACTCAGGACCAGGTAAAAAGACTCAGGACCAGGTAAGAAGACTAAGGACTAGGTAGGAAGAGTCAGGACCAGGTTAGAAGACTCAGGACCAGGTAGGAAGAGTCAGGACCAGGTAAGAAGACTCAGGACCAGGTAAGAAGACTCAGGACCAGGTAGGAAGAGTCAGGACTAGGTAAGAAGACTCAAGACCAGGTAAGAAGACTCAGGACCAGGTACGAAGACTCAGGACCAGGTAAGAAGACTCAGGACCAGGTAAGAAGACTCAGGACCAGGTAAGAAGACTCAGAACCAGGTAAGAAGACTCAGGACCAGGTAAGAAGACTCAGGACCAGATAAGAAGACTCATGACTAGGTAGGAAGAGTCAGGACCAGGTAAGAAGACTCAGGAGTAGGAAGGAAGAATCAGGACCAGGTAAGAAGACTCAAGACCAGGTAAGAAGACTCAGGACCAGGTAAGAAGACTCAGAACCAGGTAAGAAGACTCAGGACCAGGTAAGATGACTCAGGACCAGGTAAGGAGACTCAGGAATAGGTAGGAAGAGTCAGGAACAGGTAGGAAGGCTCAGGACTTAGTAGGAAGAGTCAAAACCAGGTAAGAAGACTCAGGACCAGGTAAGAAGGCTCAGGACAAGGTAGGAAGAGTCAGGAGCAGGTAAGAAGACTCAGGACTTAGTAGGAAGAGTCAGGACCAGGTAAGAAGACTCAGGACCAGGTAAGAAGACTCAAGACTAGGTAGGAAGACTCAGGACCAGGTAAGAAGACTCAGGACTAGGTAGGAAGAGTCAGGACCAGGTAAGAAGACTCAGGACCAGGTAAGAAGACTCAGGACCAGGTAAAAAGACTCAGGACCAGGTAAGAAGACTCAGGACCAGGTAGGAAGAGTCAGGACCAGGTAAGAAGACTGAGGACTAGGTAGGAAGAGTCAGGACCAGGTAAGAAGACTCAGGACCAGGTAAGAAGTCTTAGGACAAGATAGGAAGAGTCAGGACCAGGTAAGAAGACTCAGGACTAGGTAGGAAGAGTCAAGACCAAGCAGGAAGACGCAGGACTAGATAGGAAGAGTCAGGACAAAGTAGAAAGACTCAGAACCAGGTAAGAAGACTCAGGACCAGGTAAGAAGACTCAGGACTAGGTAGGAAGAATCAGGACTAGGTAGGAAGAGTCAGGACCAGGTAAGAAGACTAAAGAATCTTGGATTCACAAAGGTTCCAGAATATAAAGATTCCAATCCACTTTTTCACTTGAGTAAATTAGGTGATCAGACACTTGTTGCAAAGATTTTAAGGGCAAACTGGACCACTTTCCTCAATATATATATATATATATATATATATATATATATATATATATATATATATATATATATATATATATATAGGCTTCTTGTTACACTCACCAAATGGAACATTAAAAGATGTGTATTACGATTTTACTAAATTTTCCCCTTAAAAAGCACTTTAGCGAACAAGTTCGATTTAAAATCAAGAAAAATATATATGATTGCAAGCAATATAACATCATTTCTGTGATTTACACTCTTATTGTAATAGTTACTAAGCATAATCATGGCCTATCATCTGTCAGTCTGTTACGAGGGGAAAGTAACAGCGTGTCAGTAGTTATATTATAATTTCTGAACACGTCAGCGCCGTTTTCCCACAGAGGTGTAGAGCAGGTTAACAGAAGACAATCAGTAGGTTAACAGAAGACAATCAGTAGGTTACAGAAGACAATCAGTAGGTTACAGAAGACAATCAGTAGGTTAACAGAAGACAATCAGTAGGTTACAGAAGACAATCAGTAGGTTACAGAAGACAATCAGTAGGTTACAGAAGACAATCCCGTGATGACCCCCACTACTGCAGTATTCTCCCTCTATTCCCATTTTGTGTCTCTCTGACCAATGACTGGAGGAGACCAGAGTATTAATAATGATAAATATACTGATAAGCGTAGATTAAAAGAATGGTGACAATGATTAGAAAATTAAAAATAAAGAAGGAAAGAAGAAAAAGAAGAAGAAGAAGAAAATTAAGAGAAGGAAAGAGAGAAAGAGGAACAGAAAAATAATAGCAGATATTTAAAATGATAAATATATTAATAAGTGTAGAAAAAATGGAGATAATGATTAGAAAGTAAAAAAAAACAGAAGAAGAAAAGAAAGAGGAAGAAGAAGAGGAAGACGAACAGAAAAGATAATAGCAGATAAAGTAGCAAACGAGCAGGAAATACAAGAAGAAAAAGTATTTAAGAAAGAAGAAAAGGGGAGTGAAAGGAGAATGTCATAACCTCTCCTGCCCATTCTATTTCAAGAGGATTGACTTGATGCCAGTGAAGAGCTCTTGATCCAGGCCATTAGAGCTCCCCCATCCCTTTCCACTAATCAAACCTGGGCAGTTCGAGACATATGGACGAGTCCCCTTGCACTCACGACCCCGTCTTTACATTGGGGAGGGGAAGAAAGGTACCTGGTACTTAGTCGACACATCCGTAGGTCATATCTTAGGGAACAGTTGAATACTACAAACCACTGAGGAGTTGGTGACCTAAATGACCTAAACCTAATTGGCTGCCAATGCACAGGTGCTGTATGACCCTTACGGGGTTAGCATATTTGGTTACTTCTTGGAAATCAGGTCCAACGAATTAACTTATGCTAGTAGTAACGATCTTGGTGATTGTGGTTATGACGGTAGTCGTGGTTGTTGTTGGTGTAGTAGTGATGCTGAGGACCCCAGGAATGGCATCTACAGCCAAGAGAAGAGGCAGAAATCGAACAGGTCACCTAAGTAACATTACACGAAGCGGTAGCCAGAGCCAGCCAGGTTGGTGGGTCGTGGTGATACTTGGAGTGAAATTAATCCCATTAAAGAAAGTCAAAAGCAAGGTGTGTGTGTGTGTGTGTGTGTGTGTGTGTGTGTGTGTGTGTGTGTGTGTCTGTGTGTCTGTATCTGTGTCTGTCTTCCAAAAAAACTTTTTTCTACAAATTATTTGACAGTAACAAAACTGTCAAAGACGATGTTCACATTTACAAAGAAATTCTTTTTTCCAGATTTAACTTCTCCCCGTGTACAGACGCAGGTGTTATCCGTCACATATTTTATAATGTAATTAAACATTTACTGGTCTACAACCCCAGGTCAAATTTTCACCCCATTAATAATTATCACTATATATTCGATGCTTAAATCTGTAATATTTCGCCCTGAAAGTTCGTCCCCAAACACTGCTATATAAGACCGACAACATAAGGAATAAGGTATGCAACACCTTGGTATCATTACTGACGATGTTTCGCCCACCAGTGTTTTGTTTTAATTCATTACAGAGACGACATACGAAGACAGTAGAAAAAAAAGAAGTCAGTCCTGAGCCTTCTGTGTGTACTTCTGCAAGGCTGAGCAACGATTACCTCCTATTCCACTGTTATCGTACATCTTCTGCGTATTGAATTACAAAAAAGGCCTATGGTAGGCGAAACGTTCTTCAGCCCAGACACCTAGGTGTGGCCAATATCTGTGTCTAATTCCCCAAGCATGATGCTCTCAGAAAGAGAGGTAGCGAGGGACTGACCACAAATCTCCGCTGCCTCAGAGATGCAATGCAAGAACCACGGCTCCCTTGTTGCCTTTCTCACCTACTAAATTATTACCTGGGACTCGATGTACCCACCGCTCTGGCAACAACTTTCTGCCTCCTATCTCACCCACTAAATTAGTATACATTTTTTTCCTCACGCGGGTTGGTGACACTGGACCAGCTCGCGATCCCGGCATCTTGGCCCAAGACGGATGCTGCATCCTTAAACACCCTCGAGGCGCTGGGAATATTAACCCAGGAAGGAGTTAACGGGGTCGTGTCTATCCAGCCTCTCGGCTGGGGTTTTAATGGGTGGATATTTTAGCGTTTAGGGGCAAAGAGGTAGTGTTTGGGTTAGTGTGTGCGTGGTTGAGTACAGAGGGCCAGGCAGTGCCTGGTGGGAGGCTGTGTGGTTTGGCACTCAACGTCTCCATCACCAGCTGCGAGAGAGATGCTGTTATCTTGTGTTCATCTGGACCAGGAGTTCATTACTCGTCTCAACACTCCATTAAGCTGACAGATGTTCAGTTGAACACCCATTACCAGCCACTGCAGGGGTGGCAATGGTGGTTGCGGCAGGTGAAGGGGTAGTGTTGGTGGTGGTGGTGATGGTGGTAGTTGTGATTGTGATGGTATAGTAACAAAAGAGATGCACTTATTAGGACAGAAACTTATTTGCTGAGAATTAAACTATAATTACTACTCTCTACAGAATGAGGATAGTATAGTAAAAGGCTCTCTTCCCACCCTCCTAACCCTCGGAAATTAAAAAAAAATGTGAATTCATTATAATTTTGTTTATTCTAATGGGGTGGCGCTAATCAGTAGGGGTTATATAGCCTCTGGGGTATGAGAGATACTCAAGTTTGATGCAAGGAAGAGGAAGATATGTCCAGTTTCTTGGATCAAGAGCCCACCCTCACCGGTATCAATGTACCCATCTCAAGGAAAATTTTGTATTACAAAATCGAAAATGGAAATTAGATAAGGTACGAAATTCCTGCTACTGTACTTATAATATTAGTATTATGACTACTAATACTGCTACTAAAACTACTACTACTACTGCAGCTGCTGATGCTGATACTACAATTACAATTACTATTACTACTACTTCTACTGCTACTACAACTACTCCTACTACAACAATTACTAATACCAATTTCTACTACTATTACCTACTACAACAATTACTACTACTACTACTACTACCTACTACTACTACAACAACAACTACTACTACAACAGCAACTACTCTACTACCTACTACTACTACAATAACAACTACTGCTACTACAACTACACTACTACCTACCACTACTACTAGTAATAATAATAATAATAATACAACAACAACTACTGCTACTACAACAACTAAACTACTACCTACTACTTCTACTACTAATACTTCTACTACTACTACAACAACAACTACTGCTGCTACTACAACAACTACACTACTACCTACTACTACTACTACTAATACTTTGTACTAAAAGCTTTTATTTGGACAGCTTTTCACTCTGTCAAAATTTACAAAAAAAAAAAAAGAGGAACTGTGTCCTTACCAAGATTTTCAAAAGTCTTGGACAAGTGTGATCATGGTACAATAACAAGTGTGATTATGGTACAATAACAAGTGTGATCATGGTACAATAACAAGTGTGATCATGGTACAATAACAAGTGTGATCATGGTACAATAACAAGTGTGATCATTGTACAATAACAAGTGTGATCATGGTACAATAACAAGTGTGATCATGGTACAATAACAAGTGTGATCATGGTACAATAACAAGTGTGATCATTGTACAATAACAAGTGTGATCATTGTACAATAACAAGTGTGATCATGGTACAATAACAAGTGTGATCATGGTACAATAACAAGTGTGATCATGGTACAATAACAAGTGTGATCATGGTACAATAACAAGTGTGATCATGGTACAATAACAAGTGTGATCATGGTACAATAACAAGTGTGATCATGGTACAATAACAAGTGTGATCATGGTACAATAACAAGTGTGATCATGGTACAATAACAAGTGTGATCATGGTACAATAACAAGTGTGATCATGGTACAATAACAAGTGTGATCATGGTACAATAACAAGTGTGATCATGGTACAATAACAAGTGTGATCATTGTACAATAACAAGTGTGATCATTGTACAATAACAAGTGTGATCATGGTACAATAACAAGTGTGATCATGGTACAATAACAAGTGTGATCATGGTACAATAACAAGTGTGATCATTGTACAATAACAAGTGTGATCATTGTACAATAACAAGTGTGATCATGGTACAATAACAAGTGTGATCATGGTACAATAACAAGTGTGATCATGGTACAATAACAAGTGTGATCATGGTACAATAACAAGTGTGATCATGGAACAATAACAAGTGTGATCATGGTACAATAACAAGTGTGATCATGGTACAATAACAAGTGTGATCATTGTACAATAACAAGTGTGATCATGGTACAATAACAAGTGTGATCATGGTACAATAACAAGTGTGATCATGGTACAATAACAAGTGTGATCATTGTACAATAACAAGTGTGATCATTGTACAATAACAAGTGTGATCATGGTACAATAACAAGTGTGATCATGGTACAATAACAAGTGTGATCATGGTACAATAACAAGTGTGATCATTGTACAATAACAAGTGTGATCATTGTACAATAACAAGTGTGATCATGGTACAATAACAAGTGTGATTATGGTACAATAACAAGTGTGATCATGGTACAATAACAAGTGTGATCATGGTACAATAACAAGTGTGATCATGGTACAATAACACACAACTTGCGGAAAATGATGATAAACAGAAGTAGGCAGAGGTAACCGTGCTGGACGCAATGTATATATTACATACTATAACAATAGGCAGATGAGTAAGACACGTGGCATTCTTAAGAAGATAGATTGGTATCTTCAAAGTTGAGGGACTGATCACCTCAAACCACCCCTGCACTTCAGCCGTGTCCAGTACTGTAATCGCCTCTGGATTCGACTGCTGTGCGGGCGAAACGTTCCGTTAATAAAGACATCCCTAGTGTTGCAGATAAATGGTTCAGAGAACCAACAAGTTGATAAATTAGACACTTGGGTATGTCTATTGTGGAAACGTTTCGCCACACAGGGGCTTCATCAGTCCAATACAAAAAAGAATGGTGAAGATCAGAAGGAGTTTGAGGTAATCAGTCCCTCCGCCTGCCTTACTCACCGTGATGAAAGATCTCACGACTGAGGAACCCAAAATCGTTACTATGAACCCTGTTAGGAAAATACCTCGCTAAATAAGAACCTTCAGGAAGGTGGAGCAAAACCAGTGATGATACCTCTCTTTTTTTGTGGCATCTGTACTCTCTAAGACTGGAATCTTGCTACGGCCCCATTTAAGGCCGGCAAAATTACCATCTTGGAGAAGGTACGAAGAAATTTGGGTCTCCGTATCACGTTTAACGAGAAATATGTATCATAATTTTTGCATTAAAATAACTACCAGAGAGAATCGCTCAGAATCTACTCATTGAATTTACCTCTTTTTATTTCTTAATAACTAAATGATGCCCAGTGCCCCGATAAAAGTCACATGGGCACTAAGTAAGAGATAACTCAAAAATGAATGAAGGGTATTAGAGATTTCAAATCCCTCAGTAACGAATAAGGTAAACAGAGAACACTAGAGTTGTAAGACTAAAACAAAACAAGCGTTCTCAAGAGAAATAAATATAATAATAATAATAATGAAGAAGAAGAAGAAGAAAAGGAAGAATAACTCGTGCGAGCACTATAGATTACTCCTGTCTGGTAATAGCTATTAAAGACATGTTTTACTGGAGAATACATTGTATGTATGAGCTGAGAGACGTCCAGGTTGTCGGGTAAACTAGCCTAGCACCGCTGGCTCCCTATTGCTGTCGTATCACAGACATTAACGAAAATTATCGTGGACAAGACAGCGTGAAGCGAGCTGCGCTCTCCGTAACAGCATGTGCTGTTTGAACAGCTGTATTCCGTGCTAGCTAAATAGCGTAACTGGAAGTTACAAAGCTAAGTGACTCGATGTAAGGTAAATAACACGAGTAAGAGTGACAAGGCAAAGTGTGAATGACCACACGCCACTTAAAGCCAGGCGCAGAGGACCCCTTGTGTGCAGTTTGCTAAGATCTATCTTATCCGTAATGTTTTACTCTCGGTGCTTTTAACCGAAGCTGGGCAAGGAATTTAGTTTCCCTTCCTTTACTTAAATCTACTACTGCTACTACTACTACTGCTACTACTACTGCTACTACTACTGCCACTACTACTACTACTAATAATAATACTATTACTACAACCACCACAACTACTACTACTACTACGACTACTACTATTATTGAAACTACTATGCCGTTAGTGCTAATTTTACTGCTACCGTTATTATAAATATTGCTACTAGTACTTCAACTAATGCTCCTATTACTGCTACTGATAAAATAATAATAATAATAATAATAATAATAATAATAATAATTGTTTCATGTTTGACACCAATTGACATAAAAATCTTCATTACATATAGAATTTTAACGTTTAAAAATAATATATAAAATATCCAAAACCAAAAATATTTCACAAAAACTCAAAATAATTAAAAATAAAAGATTTATCACGTTCTGTGTTTTTTTTTCCTTTATCAAACATCGCAAGAATTTTCTTTTATTCGTATATAAATTTGAGCCTCGTCATTCTTAAAAATATATAAAAAAGAAGAATACATTTTTCCCCGGAAGAAATCGAGAGAATAAAAGAATAAATTTCCTCTCTAAACATTTTATTATCAGGATTTATTTTCACCTGTATATATGTCGTGCCTAATAGGTAAAACTGGTCAATTAGCAAGAACTCATCTAAAATTAAGTCCTTTCTAAAATTTTCTCTTATATGTTTAAAGATATATATTTTTCATTTATGTTAATGTAAAAATTTATAATTTTGTACCAAAAGAATCTTAGAAAACCTACCTAACCTTATTATAACAAGTGCAATTTGATTTAGCCTAATCCAACTAAATATATTTTTGATACGTTTACAATAATTTAATAATAAACAAACACAATGAAATATATTTTTTTCGTTAGGTTCAGAATGATTTTTGCGAAATTATTGCATACACATATTCTCGCTTGTTTTATATGGCAAGATGAGCGCTGATATTTAAGCCAAAATCGCAAGTTCTGCCTATTCGGCACTATATATATATATATATATATATATATATATATATATATATATATATATATATATATATATATATATATATTTCTTCTTTTTTCCAAGATCTTCAACACTAAAACAGCAGATAATGGAAAACACTTTCAAAATGGCATCCATTTTAATAGTTTTTCAGACTGAGTTATTTACGTGACAGTAATGACCAATTTACGTGGGTAATTCCCTACTTGTTTAAAATACAGTTGTTTGAAGCTGATACACCCAGCTCATTTTTTCCCCCGTGATTTTTGTAAGAGGCGTTTATCAGCAAGCTTGTTACTGTTGTGTATGTTTGTTTTGTTTACTCAGCTCCTGACCCAACCTCCTAGAATACTGTGATTGGTATTACCACTTCCTGGCCTCTTGGACCTTGTCACATCTAATGATGATCTGTAGTGGGTAAAGAGAGAGAGAGAGAGAGAGAGAGAGAGAGAGAGAGAGAGAGACTGGCCCTTGTCTCAGTGATCTTTGTTGAACATACATTATGTCTAATATTCTTAAGTGTGTGTATGTATGAGCACTTTCTCCCCGGTGTTTATGTGACGCTGCACTGAAACTAAACCACTTATCATCCAAATTACACTTGTCATAACAACTCTGCCTCTCTCTCTCTCTCAGATTATGATCATTAAAATACATTTAAATAGAATAGTTTATTCAGAAAACTACCGAGTAAGTTCTTCCTATTGTTCATAATTTCTTCTCGTTGATAAAGAGTGACTCATGTGTGTACTGAGAGAAATGTTTCTCCTTATAATGTCTCATCCTGCTTCTCCTCTACCTCCTCTTCCTCATTTTCTTCTAATTTACCTTTTTCTATTTCCTTTATTCTTCCTCCTCCTTCTCCTTCTACTCTTCCTACTCCTACTCTTCCTACTCCTACTCTTCCTATTCCTACTCTTCCTACTCCTACTCTTACTACTCCTACTCTTACTACTCCTACTCTTACTACTCCTACTCTTACTACTCCTACTCTTACTACTCCTACTCTTACTACTCCTACTCTTTCTATTCCTACTCTTTCTACTCCTACTCTTTCTACTTCTACTCTTTCTACTCCTACTCTTACTACTCCTACTCTTTCTACTCCTACTCTTTCTACTCCTACTCTTTCTACTCCTACTCTTTCTACTCCTACTCTTTCTACTCCTACTCTTTCTACTCCTACTCTTTCTACTTCTACTCTTTCTATTCCTACTCTTACTACTCCTACTATTTCTACTCCTACTCTTTCTACTTCTACTCTTTCTACTCCTACTCTTACTACTCCTACTCTTACTACTCTTACTACTTCTACTCTTACTACTCCTACTACTTCTACTCTTACTACTCCTACTACTTCTACTCTTACTACTCCTACTCCTACTTTTCCTACTCCTACTCTTCGTACTCCTACTCTTCCTCCACCACCACCACCTCCTCCTCCTCCTCCATCCTCCTCCTCCTCCTCCATCTCCTCCTCCTCCTCCAGCTCCTCCTCCACCTCCTCCTTCTCCTTTTCCTCCTCCTCCTCTTCCTGGCATTAAATTCACCCACTTATCACGCGATTTTTTTTTTCCACGGACGAAATTACAGTATAACCAAAAAAAAGACACACACTAAATATATTTAAGGCATCATTAAGGGTATTTTGGAGCACATTAATACTCTGATGTCTGAATTATATAAATTTATATTTTAGTGGAGGGTGTTTAACCTTCCACAGGACCAGAACGCGTTTCGGTAAGACGAAATCTCGTTAAGGCGAATTACGAATGGTCTCGTTACCAAGGCGAAAGTTTCTACACTCGAATAACCTGGGCATAGGAGAGAGAGAAGCTGACGACGACGTTTCGGTCCAAGTCAAACCGAAACGTCTTCGTAAATCCCTCTCTCTCTCTCTCTCTCTCTCTCTCTCTTACCTGGGAGATATCTGTGTATTGTTACAGTAATGGTATTGAGCCTTTTTGTTGTAGTGGTATGTTTGACTGGAACCAGGCAGGAGGATCAAGTCTGCAACTTTCCTGTATCAAATTATGTTATATTTTTATTGATTAATCTACTTTAACAGCCAAGTATTAACTCTGGTATTGAATCACGCATTAACTCAAGTATTTCCTCAGGTATTAACTCAATCAAGTTTTACCTCGAGTATTATCTCAAGTATTACCTGGAATATTAACTCGAATATTAACTCAAGTGTTAGCTAAAATATTAACCCAAGTATTAACTTTAATATTAGGTGCTGAGCGCAAAGTGGTTGTCCAATATTTAAGGTAATAACCGGTTAATGGTTACAGTAATTAGGTTAATATGTTTGCAGAGTAACAGAATAAGACCTGCAATTACCCGCTGGATCTCTCTCTCTCTCTAAATACGCTGTTTCCTGCATCTGATTTGCACGGAGCTTAGTTGTCTTCTTCCGTCTACACCTTCATTAAACGCGCCATCAAAAGCAACGTTAATCGCGTACTTCAGCACAATATTAAATGCAACATAAAAAAAGTAATACGTGAATGACGATTAACGAGTTTCATGTGGATGACAAATTTATTACGTTCCTCTCTTTACCACTGTAATTGTTCAACGAGAATTTATTCTCCGGATTATAATGTTGCATTCTCATGTGCAGATTATGAGCTAATGCTGCAGTGGTTGTGTAATCGTTTGTTTGTGTTGGCAGGGAGTTGAGTCATGGTTCCTGGTCGGGAATCGAGCCTCATCGCCGTGCATTGTCGGTAGCTGGAGTCTTGAGTTCCATCCTGTGTAGCCTTCAAGTTGTGTGTGGAGTGTCTGAAGTGTTTACAATGCAATGACAAACGATGCAACAAAATAAAACATAGCATGATACTGCAGGAAAGCGCAATAAACATTGCAATGCTATTTAGTACATTGAAGATGCGCTCAGAAGGAAGGGTGCGGATATTGCTGTCTGCGCACTTTTGGTAAGACTTCAACTGAATGAGTGATGATGAATGTGTTTCTTTTTGGGGGGTAGTCACCCTACCTCGGTCTAAGACGGCTGGTGTATTAAAAGGAGAACAAAGAGGAACACAGAGGTCCACTGCGACAGTTTACGGGGGTCATGTGAATCTCGAGTAGTTTCCCCTACGTCGACACCGGCCGCCATATTCCAATTACAACCAACAGTAACTGCGACAGAAAACGGGATTGATTCTATGAACAGATATCGTGTGTCGTGCCTCCATTATCCAGTCCCACTCCCCCATCACTGCCCCAATAAAGCCCTTCCCCTCTCATCCTGCTGGGGTTTAGAAGCCTTGTAGAGGTAAAAGGGTTGCTTAGTTTCGACTCAGTGATTATTTGGTGTTTTTTTTTAATTAACACTGGGGGGGGGGATAAAACCGCAGTGTCCTGTTACCTTATTCTGTATGATAGTCACATGATGGGAAGATCCACCGTGTGGGGCTAAGCTATCTTATATAAAAAAAAATCATAGCCGGAAAGCCCGTAGTGTGTGGCTACCTTATTTTGTAGCAGATTTACATGATAGGAACATCCATAGTGTGTAGCTAATGTTATCATTATGATAGTCATATGGTGGAAACATCTGTAGTGTTTGACTAGTGTATTCAATATAAGAGTTACATGGTGGTAACACCCTCAGTGGTGTGCGGCCACCCGTCCCTATTCAGAGAAACATTGTAAGAACCACAGCTAGTCATGTTTCCTTGTCATTCTCCGTCACACATAATGGGTCTCATGCATGAGACGACGAGCTGAGAAACATCAGTAGCATAATGAGGACGAATGTGAGACAGGTTTTGTGAGTTCTCTTCTCGGAGCTCAGGTCAACAGCCAGACCTCCCTGCTGAGTGCATGATCAAGCAGCTTGTTGCTTCCTGTGGTCAAAATGCGTGCGTATCCGTCACAACCTGGACCCCTTACTCTTCACTTGGTTTATTCAATGCATATCCTCGTAATAGCCAAATATAATTAAAGGGAAAAATACCCAGTTTGAATATGAACAAAATGAAGAAAGTCGAAAAATTTGAGAAAGTCTCATAAAATTTTCCATTATGTAAACAACATTTTGATTTTAATTTTGACGATTCTAAATCATTTAGCAGTTACATAATTAGAAAAAAAATTGCATTATTGCGTTATTGAAAACTGCAGCGCAAGTCCCTTAGAGTTAAATAATGACGTTGAAAAAATAATAGATTTCTCTCAGTCTATTTGTGGAGGTGCCTTGATGACCAGTCAAGGGCTCTTGATTCATGAAATTTTGAGATTTTTCCCCTTGTTTGGATTTAAAAGACACATATACCATAAAATCTTCTGACTGTAAGGTCTGCGGGGGCGCTGATCCCCGGAACAACCTCCAAGTTGACAGGGGACACAAAATGTGTTAAAAAAAACTTGTAACTGCTCCCTACGTTATCAAGTTACAACTACATCAGTTATTACCAACTTGGAACTTGGGGAGAACCTGATACAGTTCTCCTGCCTCCTTCCCTCTAGCTTCTCTACCCTCACACCATTCCTCTCCCTCCTTCCTTCCCACCCTGTCTCCTCTCTGTCAGTTCTTCTCCTCTTCTCCATCCCCTCTCTCTCTCATTCCATCCCCTTCTCCCCATCATCCCTCCTTCCTCCACCTAATCCAGACTCCACCCTCCCAATCATCCCTCCTCCTCCCCAACCCTCCCTCACCATCACACACCCTCCACCTCTCCCCTCACCTTATCCCCCTTCCATTTCACCCTCTTCCATTCCCCCTTCCCTATCATCCCTTTCCTCCCTCAACTATTCCCTCTATCGGTAGTACAGACGCAATATACATCCCTACACACACTCACAAACCATCTTCTTAAAAATTCTCATTTTAACAAAACACGTGTTAACATGTGTACGTCTCAGCACAAACCAGAAACTATTTAGTTCCATCATCATTACTCAGATAACCATCTTGTGATTCAGCTCTGGGATACAATGAACCATCTGACGGGGAACCTCATATATATATATATATATATATATATATATATATATATATATATATATATATATATATATATATATATAAATCTGCATTATTAAAAAAGAAATTGGGCAGATAATTAGTGCTTAAAATTGGGATCGTAAAAGTCTAGTAATTTGTGGATCAAGTGTTGACACTGAACTATGCATGTTAACAATTACTCTTGATGCAGATCGTCTCTTTTTTTTTTTGTTACAAGTATTTTTGTTGTGTGTAGAACTTTATCAAGTTGCTGATACTGCTCTACCCGGAGCGAAAACTTTCCCATATTAAAATTTTACTCTTGCCATCCTACACAGAGTCACTTAAACGAAACTTGGATCAGGAAGTGTTGATGCTTTTGTGGATCAAGTGTCTGCACTTAAGCTCATAAGTGGACAAGTCTTGGATCAGAGAAAGATGGTCTACATTTCCGAATTTGCTAAATTCCCAACCAAGGATGAGCATGTCAGTGGTGCATGTAGTGTTGCCATGCATGTAGTGTTGCCATGCATGTAGTGTTGCCATGCATGTAGTGTTGCCATGCATGTAGTGTTGCCAGTCTATGACAATAGGATGCTGGCAACTTATTTCATGCTGTAAAGAATTTTTATAAGGAGAGTGAGGCTTCAGCAGTTCCTTTTAGTACCCAGTTCCTACCTGCCGTCAGTTTAATGGAACTCCCTAATTGGTTTATTAGGTTTAAACCTAATGACTATACTAGGGTAATTAAGGCTGCTAGTATCATGTGCACAACTGCTTCACAAGATATATACGCCTAGTGGTGTATTTCTCTCAGCGTATATACGCAGAGAGTTTGCTCTAATCCCTATTATAGAGGTTAAATTATTCTTGTCTTGTGGTGAAGAGTTTACGTGCAGTCTTAATGGTCCCAGTACAGTCGATAGGCTTCAAACCCCATTAATTAACTAACAAACCACCTGTTAAAGATAATCTAATACCTAAAATATTTATTAGACTTTTAGCGAGTATTTACTGACAGAAACACACAAAAATATTATTCGGAAAGCCGCTTTTTTTATATTTAAAAGAAAGAGGAACGATAATCATTAAAAAAAAAACATGTTAAATATCCGTCCCTGAAATTCCATTTAACATCAGTGTTGAATTTAACATCTAGATCATGTTAAAACGTCCGATTAAGAATTTCTAAGGTAATGCTGACAGCTGTGTCTACGAGATCCATGTTATCAAATGTGGATTATCTTTATGTAGGTATTTGCAATTAGAGCAATACAACCATAACATCAGATGTGGTCAGGAGTCGCATACTTTAAGAAGCATTTCTTAAGAGTTTCTTCTAAGTGTTCACCTGAGGTGCTGTCTTCCTCTGAGCTTTTCTTTTATAACTTGAGAATGCCTCATCCGAAAGGCTTCAAATTTTTCAAGGTTGATGTACTGTAAGCAGGAAAAGGTTCAGGCAACTGTTGCCAGACCATTTTCAGCTGTTGGCTTCCAAACGATAACTTGAGAAAGCCTCTTCTGATCGGCTTCCAACATTCAACACAATCCCAATCTCCTGAAAAGGAGGTTGGGATTCTTATTGGAGTGTGTAGCTGCCAATTTACCAATTTTATTTTTTAAAGTATTGTGGATTTTTTTTTGGAGAAATATCTTGCTTACGTCACATCTGAATGTCTTCCATCGTAAACTGCTTATGCCTTTTATGTAAAAGAGTAAGCTGCGTAAGTGTAAATTTACCGAAAACTAACGTAGATAAAATCTAAGACATTGAACCGATTAAACCTTTCAGTACATACTATAATTTCTCTGTCTCTCTCTGTCTCTCTCTCTGTCTCTCTGTCTATCTCTCTGTCTCTCTGTCTCTCTCCCTCTCACTCGCTCCTCACTCTGCCTCATGGCTTTCTTGTAAGCGACAGATTACCGGATACATTAATAAACCCAGACTTGTTATTACAGTCATTCTCTTTATGCATATCCTAATTATGCCTCGCTCCTGCACAGTAAGCGAGTCCTAATAAGATCTCCGGTAAAGAGGTTTCTATAACACAAGACACACGCTGCTGGACAAGCTTTCATTGAACCAACATTTCACTCTAAGCGGAGTTGAATAACTTGATGAAGCTGAATGCTAATATCGGCGGTAATTCATTTGGATGAAACGACGTTACTTGTACGATTAAAGATAAGAGACCTGAAATGTAATTATAATAATTATGAATTGGTATGTGTTGTTGTCAAGATAATGAAGCAATGGTATCTACACTGAGAGGTGTATATTGCTGTGTATGTGTATACAACGATAGGTGTGAAGTTCTCTGTCTCCCTGTATATATATATATATATATATATATATATATATATATATATATATATATATATATATATATATATATATATATATATTATACGATATAGCGTGAACTCCAGCCTTCATGACGTGCAGTCGACAGTCTTTCAACCTATGTAAGATATTAGCCTAGGATAATTAGAAAGGCTAGGAAGGAGAGATGGTGCGGTAGTTAGGGTGCGGCTTCTGCGCCAGTTAGACAAGCTCCAAGCTGCTAGTTTGTCACGGCAATTGTCACATTTGTTTTGATTCGATCAGGTCAATTAAAAGGCTCGTTTGTATTCCGGTCTCTACCTCCGAGTGTATTTACTTCTTAATGGTTCGTATTTCCCAGTATGCTTTCTCCTGGTGTTCTTCCGTCGTGTTCTTCGGTTCTCTTTCGCTTTCAGTCGCCCATTTTTGCAGATCGCAGACGCTCAAGATTATTCAATAAGAAACAGGCCACATGGGAAGAAATACATACACACACTCATGTGAATATATATATATATATATATATATATATATATATATATATATATATATATATATATATATATATATATATATATATATATATATATGCGCATCTGTAATCTAAAGAATTACGTCACTGGTAACAAGTCACTATTATCTAAAGAAAAAAAAACTTTAAATGAACATGAGGTCAATGGTTTTAAGAGTGACGTCACTGCATGCTCATCTTACAAGGTATATTTTTTTCTCCCTCGCTATATGATCAAGAGTCCATTAGACGATAGTAAATTCCCTAATATACCTCCGTGTATCATATCTTCACTCCTGGCTATATTATCGTGGCCTAATATAACCCTCGGGTCATGAGCTAATATGCTGCAACGATATATTTTCCAATATAACATACTGAAGCCTCGGGATATATTACAGAGGATATAATTCCTTTTTTTTTTCTTCGCTAAGTCTCTTAAGAGGGGTGTGCCTGGGTGATGGTGCAGGGCTCTTGCTCTAAGAAATTGGAGCTTTTCCTTTCTGGGATCAAATTTGATTGTTTCTCATTTTTCTAAAGAGTTGCCTGACCTGTTAATGGCTCTATGGATAGTAGATAAACCTGGCCACGGGATGGGGGAAGGGATACTATGTACTGGATGAGGCAAATATCTGATCAAAGGTAACTCGTTAACTTTGATCTTATTTCTCTCTCTCTCTCTCTCTCTCTCTCTCTCTCTCTCTCTCTCTCTCTCTCTCTCTCTCTCTCCCTCTCTCCCTCTCTGTCTCTCTCCCTCTCTGTCTCCCTCTCTCTCTCTCTCCCTCTCTCTCTCTCTCCCTCTCTGTCTCCCTCTCTCTCTCCCTCTCTGTCTCCCTCTCTGTCTCCCTCTCTGTCTCAATATCTGTCTCCCTCTCTGTCTCCCTCTCTGTCTCCCTCTCTGTCTCCCTCTCTGTCTCCCTCTCTGTCTCCCTCTCTCTCTCTCTCTCTCCCTCTCTCTCTCCCTCTCTCTCCCTCTCTCTCTCCCTCCCTCTCCTCCCTCCCTCTCTCTCTCTCTCTCTCTCTCTCTCTCTCTCTCTCTCTCTCCCTCTCTCTCTCCTCTCTAAACATTTCCGTTACTTTTCTATTTATTCTTTTTAAGAGAATAATGACGGGTTTTTTCACTTCATTTTACCTTCCCTCTTCGAGTATTTTCAAAAATTATTTTATTAATGCCACTTTTCATACTAGTGAATATTTCAATGCATTTGTTAATGTTTAACATTGTGATCTAACAGACACTCGGCCAGTCTCCATGTATTAGTCCGGTATAACAAGAGTTTACTTCTAAACATAAGAATTGAGGAGCACTGCAGGCAGGCCTACTGGCTTATAGTTGACAGGTCCTTCTCAAATTCAACTTCCCTTCCTCCCGTTAACCCCCTCCCCCGCAGTTATACCGTTACTTCTGACGACTCTGACATGGACAACAGTCATGTTATAACGGAACTAAACAGGGAGTTGAGTGTTTTGCAGCTGGCTGCAGTTGAGCCCTTCCTTGACCCTCACTCACTGACTCATTATAGCATTATTCTCCACCCACGTGGCCTTTTTTCTCTCCCCCTTGTATATCAAAGTGGTAATATTCTCACGTGGATTGTAACTTCCGCTAAGGTGGGTCTTGGCTGGTGTGGCGCAGATGGTGTTTATTACGTTCTTGTGGCGTAGGTGATTACTATTTGTTGTGGAGAGAGAGAGTGATAGCTTTTTCAAATCGTTTTTTCTCACTTTTAAGTTATCTTGATCACAAACACACACACTCATAGGATGGGACAAGTGAGCTTTAAAATGTCTCAGAGTTAGGTGAAAAACTCGTCACGGAAACCAAGGACCCCAGAGCGGCCAGCTTCCTCTTTCAGAGACTCAGCGTTGCAATCCAGATGGTAAATGCCTGTAGCATTCTGGGCACTCTCCGAGATGTTATTTACGTTGCTCACACACACATATAGCCAGGAGCTATGAATCAACCCCTGCAACCACAAATAGGTGAGTACACACACAAGCTTTTCTTCTGAAGTCAATTGATTAAAATTCAAAATTTCGGGGATCATGCACCATCTTCAGCATGTTTAAAATAAATACAGCAATTTCAGGAAACTATCTTATACAATTTAAAACAATAAAGCAAGTTTAAATCTTACAAAATAATATACAGAGAAGAGTATGCTGCCTCAGGTTTAGGCAGCCAGGTACTGACAACGATAAACAATGACCAGAAAGAGGTATACCAACATAGGAGAGACGCCTATCACCAGGTAAACTGGTTTGAATTAATATATAGGCTCTCGAAAATTCTGAAATTAGATGTATTTTGTGCCTCTGCTATAATTCTAGTCATTACCATATAGTGTATGATATTTGGTCTGGGAATGAGGTCTTATTTTTAAAAAAAAAAGGAGGGTTTTAGTAATTTAGTGAGATTCATGTATATAATTTTCTTCATTGCTCTCACCCTTCACCATTTCACTTATCCCTTATCTCTCTTTCTCTTCCTTCTTCCCTCCCTCTCTCCCTCCTTGACCCACTTCCCACCTCCATCAAATTAATTTAACACCTGGAAATCTTAGGAGTAAGACTCATGATAATACTTCCCTGTAATTTCCATGCTGATGGAAGATCTTTATCCAAGGAATCCGAGCTATCCTCTCTTTCCTTGGATCAAGCCTGATTACCTCCTATTACTCAGGCTGTGACCCCTACGTGTTCAGTGCTATCCCCCACGATGATGATGAATATATATATATATATATATATATATATATATATATATATATATATATATATATATATATACTCCTAGAGTTTACTTTAAGCCCATAGGCTCATTCTAGGTATTAAAGTATTCTTGACTGGTGGTGAACAGGTGACGTACATCCTTAATGACCCTAGTATAGTTGATAAGCCTTAGGCTCGGAAACCAAAACAAACAATTAAATGAGTTTAAATACTGCCTATTGGTTGAAAAAAAAATAGGCAGAGGAGTTAACACATATAAGAGTATACTTCACTCTGCTGCTGTAATGTAATAGGAGAATAACAGGTGTTTAGAGCACCATTAGCGGAGGTAATGAGAGAAAAAAACACCTTGAACTGGTCACCGCAAACACCTCAGATACAGTAAGTATTGTGGAACCAATTGACTCACTTCTGACATGACTTCAGAAAGCTCTATACAGAGGCAAACATGACTCAATAAAGCTTTACACAGAGTGAATTATGACTTGAGAAAGCATCACGCAGAGCCAAAAATGACTTAATAAAGCTCTACACAGAGCCTAACATGGCTCGATAAAGCTCTACACAGAGTAAAACATGACTTAAGAAAGCTCTACACAGTGAAACATGACTTAAGAAAGCTCTACACAGTGAAACATGACTTAAGAAAGCTCTACACAGTGAAACATGACTTAAGAAAGCTCTACACAGAGCCTAACATGGCTCGATAAAGCTCTACACAGAGTAAAACATGACTTAAGAAAGCTCTACACAGTGAAACATGATACTCTACAGCTTAAGAAAGCTCTACACAGTGAAACATGACTTAAGAAAGCTCTACACAGAGCCTAACATGGCTCGATAAAGCTCTACACAGAGTAAAACATGACTTAAGAAAGCTCTACACAGTGAAACATGACCTAAGAAAGCTCTACACAGTAAAACATGACTTAAGAAAGCTCTACACAGTGAAACATGACTTAAGAAAGCTCTACACAGAGCCTAACATGGCTCGATAAAGCTCTACACAGAGTAAAACATGACTTAAGAAAGCTCTACACAGTGAAACATGACCTAAGAAAGCTCTACACAGTGAAACATGACTTAAGAAAGCTCTACACAGTGAAACATGACTTAAGAAAGCTCTACACAGTGAAACATGACTTAAGAAAGCTCTACACAGTGAAACATGACTTGTCGTAAAGCTCTACACAGTAAACATGACTTAAGAAAGCTCTACACAGTGAAACATGACTCTAAGAAAGCTCTACACAGTAAACATGACTTAAAAGCTCTACACAGTGAAACATGACTTAAGAAAGCTCTACACAGTGAAACATGACTTAAGAAAGCTCTACACAGTGAAACATGACTTAAGAAAGCTCTACACAGTAAAACATGACCTAAGAAAGCTCTACACAGTAAAACATGACTTAAGAAAGCTCTACACAGTGAAACATGACTTAAGAAAGCTCTACACACAGTGAAACATGACTTAAGAAAGCTCTACACAGTGAAACATGACTTAAGAAAGCTCTACACAGAAGCTAAGACCCAATATATCAGCTTGTCGTCCAACGTTTCCATTTTTTTGTTTTATTTACATTATTTTTGTTCTTATTGTTGTTACGGTGTTGGTCCTGCTATATGCTAGGACCACGGTTCGATTCTCCGTTCATTCTTCTCTTTATCCTATCATTATAATCATTAGAGTTAAAACTATCTTAATTATTATAGAGCTTTTAACCTTCACTGGTAAAAGTAATAATGAAATATTTATACAATAATGATTATTATTTTTTGTTGATTTTTGATATCTTAAAATTAATTATCACTATTATTATTATTAATTATTATTGGTATTATCACTATTACTATTATCCCTATTATTACTATTATTACTACTACTATTATTATTATTATTATTATTATTATTATTATTATTATTATTATTATTATTATTATTGTATTTATCATCTTTCTTAGAATTGCTTTGTTTTTATTACGTTACTGAAAATCTTTCCATTACGGTAATTGCTTCCGGTACAGACAAAGTGGATAATTGGTGGAATCTTTAAAGAGATTGATGAACAATTTCCTCTCGCTGGAAGTTGATGTTTTTTTAATGTGTTTTTATGTTCACTTATGACATCAGTTTGTTTCTCCTCTCTCTCGCTATCTCTCTCTCTCTCTCTCTCTCTCTCTCTCTCTCTCTCTCTCTCTTTTTACACAGGTTTTTACAAGGTTACATTTAGGGTTACTAATTTTATTTAGAAGATAAGAGCTGTTACTTATATCAGCTCATTTGAAAGACTTTTTATCGTTAAGAGATATACTGTTAGGTAACAGGATGAAGTTGGAGCCATCTGTAGAAGCCATCTGTTGGAGCCATCTGTAGGAGCCATCTGTTGGAGCCATCTGTAGGAGCCATCTGTAGGTCAGCGATTTAATTTGGTCAACTTAGGTTATTCCGTTGTCATTATGCTGTAAGAAAACACGTTCCAGACACGAGTCATCATAGGAATCAATGATCTCTGATTAAGTTGCTGCTGGCTGCCCGTCTTGTGGTGTAGAAGCTCAATTCTTGCTGTCTCTCTTTGAAAGAGGAAATATAACATAACGTTTTTGTCCTAATCTCACAGAAAGTATATGTACCGTGTGTACTCACCTATTTGTGGTTGCAGGGGTTGATTCACAGCTCGTGTGTACTCACTCACCAAGTTGTGTGTGTGTGTGTGTGTGTGTGTGTGTGTGTGTGCGTGTATGTGTTTTGCAAATTGCAACACAATGCCACGCATACAGAGGAGCTCTGGATGACACAACATTTTGTGGTAGTGTGCTCACACGTCCAGAACACCAGCAGCTTTAGCCTCAGACATGAGCAGTAATGAGCTCTTAATATACACTGTTATGAGGCAGCTCTATAACACACACACACACACACGGTAGGAGTACATCAGGCTCCTCCTTCTCCTCCTCCTCTTCCTCCTTTTCCCAGAAAGAGGAAGCAGTAAAGTATGAGGGAACAATTATAAAGTGAAGGATCCAGCAGGTGCACCTAGCGCCTCTTAACATTGGGAAAGGTATCCATTACTCACCTGTGGGTACCTTTGTTAGTTTAATTGCGGAAATTGGGAAAGGGGAGAGAGGGAGGGAGGGTGGGAAAGAAAGACGGAAGAAATGGAAGGGAAACAGAGAAGAACGGAGAGGGAAGGAAGGAAAAACAGAAATAAATGGGGTGTAAGAGAAGAAGGCTAGAGCACAAACTACTCTCACCCCGAGGAGGAGCAGTCTGCCTGTCACTAACCAAGTCAGGTACAGCAATCATCATTAGCAAAGGATAAGCGCCGAGGCGTTGGCACTTGCCTAATTAATCAGTGTACAAGTTAAAAAGTGGCGCTTATCGTTGGCCCCTTGTTCCCTCCTTTCGATGGGTGTGTTAGTGGTTCACCTCACCCTGATGCAGTATCTGCTATGTTGATTGATGGTAGGCTAATGAAGCCAGAAGGTGAGGCTGAGAGAGAGAGAGAGAGAGAGAGAGAGAGAGAGAAGAGAGAGAGAGAGAGAGAGAGAGAGAGAGAGAGAGAGAATTCGTTTCCTATTAGATGAACGTAATGGGGAAAACAGCCTTCCAAATACACTAAGAGTGTACGTGTGTGTGTGAGTGTGTTTAAATTAGATTCCACTGCTTTTAATAAAGTTAATCTAGAGCCGGGTCATGCACAAACATCTGTTCGCTCACCAAAACTACAAACACGCTTAAACAAACCAATTCCCTCTGCCCCCTGCCCCCCTTCCTCCACATTCCTCTCTTTCTCCCTCTACCCCTTATCCCCTTCCCTCACACAGGACACCAGATTTCCTAGAATATGATTAACATGTGTGGAAAAACACAGTTCAGGACATTTATTATAGGAAACGTTTCCCCACGAACGACTTTTTCATTCGCTGTCTTCATACCATTTCTCAAGACTAACTTGTTGTAGAATCCTTTTGAGGAGAAGTCGCCCTGTTTCTGCGATCCTATCGTGACGGGAGGTGAGTGTGCCTAGCCACCTCCGTCCATGAGAACTTGTTTACATCTCTCCTGGATAGGTTTTGGACGGCTAGCGGATGTAAGCACCAAGGGATGGGACGACATCCTATTGTTAGAGGATGGTAGATGATCGAAATGGACGGGCGGCTGTGTTTTGTGACAAGTGGGAGATGTATGATTGTGTGTGTGTGTGTGTGTGTGTGTGTGTGTGTGTGTGTGTGTGTGTTTAGTTACCATTTTGTCCTAGGCACATGTCGATTAGACACTAGGCCTGTTGTATGTGTGTGTGTGTGTGGGGATGTAGGTGTGTGTGTGTGTGTGTGTGTGTGTGTGCGCGTTTTACCTACATGTTACCTAAGTAGAGCTATTCTTATGGTATCCGGTCTTCAGAACGGGTTTTTCGGCACAAGAATTGATGTGGGTTCGATCCTCCGTCTGCTATCTACGTTACTGTGCTTGTGTGGTATGCTAGATGTGTTTCCAGGTAAGGGATGATGAAGTCTGTAATGTCCGCCTTCTTAGCGTCACGTCTGTTGTATCTAAAGATCTCATGTGTTCGTCGCTCTCTCCCTCTCTCTAAATATTATATATCTCATAAATAATGCACAGACAGATCGTTAAACCTAAACAGCAATAAGCAAATGTGCCTCTTATCTTCGCACTATAAAAATTCATTAACCGCATTATCATTCATTAACTTAATTCATACTTGTTGTTAATCTCTCCTCTTTTCCTTGATTCAATTAATTCACGCCTAAAATATTTATTTATGAACATACGTTCTCCCATGGCTACTAATGTTTACCTCTCGGGTGTATATTTCCTGCTATCTTCTTGCCCTACGAGGTAAACATTAAATAGCATTAGGCAATGGATAGCCGCTATTGCACTCACTCCATAAACGGTGCCATTTCCACCATCCTGAGCGCCCTCTTGTACACACTTATCAACCAACAATCACCCAGTGAAATGTCAATTGATCAAGCTTAACAGGAATTTACCATTAACCCGGCCTGGTTAACTGTGACGCATGTGTTGTTGTCGACGAGGCTGAGCGTGGCGATGACGGATTGAGCTCGACTCTGTGTTGGTTGTCGAAGCTACCGACTTCGAGGTCAGGAAGGCGAGACACTCCATCCCCGCGACACGCTGAAGTCGACCCTCTGACTGCCACTGACTTCATCTCAGTGTGTCGTACTTCTCTTACTTAAAATTCATTTTTAGGTTCATCAATCGCAACTCCTATGCTTTTATAAAGCATGTCACTGCTTTAAAAATCAATTAAGATTCAAAACAATAACTGAAAAAACGTAGAACTCCTGGTAAATGATGTAGGGATACGGAGAACAGAATGAACACTGGAGGATCTCTAAGGGAGAAAGAGAGGACGGGTCTCCGGGTCCGTGTGAAGCCAGGGAGATAAGAGGAATCTCTGCTTGTATCAGGGAGGGGCAGGCTAGAAACGACTACTATTGTCACTTAAAGCTTAGCTAAGGACCAGGGAGACACGATCACCCCAGCCAAGCTCCTTGGACAGGTTCTCAGCTGTGTGCTCAGAGGAGACACACACACACACACACACACACACACAAGTGCTCCTTTACGGAACGATGACAAGACAAAACAAAGTTCTTACAGCTAAGTTATGAAACAAAGCAAAATAGTGGAAAGTGTAGACTTTAAAAAGAAAATATTGTTATGGAAATGCCAAGAGAAAATATTTTGTTCTCAGAGGACTAAACCATGTGAACGTATTGATTACTTCACTATTATCTCTTTTCTCTCTTCCTCCTCCTCTTCCTCTTCCTTCTTTCTCTCTTCTTCCTCCTCTTCATCTCCTTGTCTTCCTTGGATCATCTCAAACACTAATCTACACAGCATCATATGGACACGATCCTAAGTTAGTTTTGGTCCAAAAATAAAACATTCTATATCACTCTCAATGATAAAAAATATATCAACCTGTAATTTTTTTTAGCGAGTTCGACCTGTTCGGACGTAGCTTGAACAATATACAAACAATCCTTACTTAGAACTTTTGACGACGTTTCGGTCAGTCCTAGATTATTAACAAGTTACACTGTGTGACTTCCTATCCCTCTCTCTTTATCAAATATTCCTCGCTGGAAATCTTTTAAAAATAAGAAAATTAGACAGGAATCAGACACTGTTTTATTTAATTTAACGCTTCGAGTGTTGAGCAAACAAGATTCACCCAAATATAGTACTACTTCGAGATTCAGTTCCCTTCTTATATGTGGATTAAGATGTATTAAGTTAAGGGAGTCACATCATTAAAGATCAATTCTGGTCTTGATGTGTTTGTGTGTGTGGGGGGGGAGGGGGGAGTGGAAGTTGGAATGGGACTGTGGGCTTTTGTGTACTTTTATGTTTATTCTCGGTACCCATTAGATGTATATTTTGTTTGTGTGTGTGTGTGTGTGTGTGTGTGTGTGTGTGTGTGTGTGTGTGTGTATGTGGTGTGTGATTGCGTGTGGGGTTATACTTGTGTGTGTTGGTTATATGTGTATGGTTGTATGTTTTTTCGTGATATTTGTGTGCGGTATTCTTTTATGATTGTATGTGTGGTTGTTAGTATATCTTTGGTTGCGCATGTGTGTAGTGGTATGTGTGTGTTTTTGGTTATTCATATGAGTGATTGTATGTATGTTGATTTTGTATGCAAGTGTATGTTTTTGTTCGATATTCAGCGATTAGTGCTGATTCCTCTCTCCTTGGTCCTTAGTATACCTACTCTTGAAACTGTGTTGGAAATCCGAATCCACCACTTCCTTGTCTAGTTCATTTATTTTTTTCCTAATTTGCCTGTGTTTTGAGCTTCCATCTATGCTCCATTCTGCACTCTCTTCTTATATAAGTCAGTCTCTATGAGCCTCCATAATCCCTCTGACAGGGAGCTATTAGTCTTGATCTGACTTATGCTGTAAACACTGCCTTATATTTTGTTTACGTCCCTGGACATAGTGTTTAGGTTTGCCAGCCTCTTAAATGTTGAGGAGTTTATGTGGCTGCCGCGAACCTCCAACGACATGATTGGTGAGTTATTTATCTCTAGGTCGTTCTCTTTGATGTCTTGGAGATTATTGCCTTGCGGTCTGTACTCTTTCACCGATCTTGATCTTATCCTTGTTGTGGGTTCAACGCCACTAGCCATATGTCTGCTCATTCTCCCAGTCTGTCCGGTTCTTCCTGAGGCCTGTTGTTGCACTTCTACATTACTCGCGTTAACTTTAATTCAAGACAGTCTCTTCTTTTTTTTCACACTGCGGTTTTGTGCTTTGATTATATGTTTCCTATAAACTCTGCTCGTATTTACTGAGTGTCAAGCAGACTTCGATGTCCAGTGTTATGCAGACACTCAACCTTTTTCTTCCTTTGATATCCGGAATTCTCCCTGTTATGATTTTGAGTCAGGATTGGTTGGTTAATAGGGGTTTAAAGACTATCAGCTAAATGGGGGTCATTTTGGCTGCATTTCACCCGTTCACTACCCGTCAGGGATGCTTTCATCCCTAAAAAGGGGATTAAACTCTCAGCAACATATACGGTGAGAGACATATACCTCTCGGTATATACATCCTGAGTGTCTCGTCAGGACGAAGTTCTGCGTAAATAAGGCAGAATATTACACTATCATGATGATTGGGTAGCCCAGAACAGCCAATTCCAATGGTGGAGATTCATCAAGCCAGACGAAAACAACCAATTAGTGACTTGCAACTGTTTGCAAATGCCCTATTGGCTGAAGAAGTTCACCAGCCTCTCCTGCGAAAGCCCAGCTTTCTCATTAGCCGAATTTACTTACAAAGAGCCTATCATCGTCTCTGATTGCAGCCGGTTTCTCTTATTGGCCGATTAAAGAGGGCTCGAGAAACCAATTATCGTGTTCGCAACAGTCCTATGTTACAGGTTTCAAACAATCATGTGTATTCAACTTTATACAGTCATGTTCAACTGGTTTAGGGTATTCAAGTGTAACTAGTTTGGGCGACTATCAGTAAGTCAGACAAATCCTCTAAGATTTACTGGTAAACAAAGTCACAAAAGAGTAATATATTCTCAAATGAAAGGAGAACCAACATATTTTAAGTTGAAAAAGATTGTCCTCTTTTTAACTGTAAAATGTATTTGTAGCAATTATAAAAGAGTTATCAATTAAGTGTTTTGGGTATGTTAGATCATTAGCTATTTCATAAACCTTCAAGCTGTATTCATCTATAAACTCTGAGCTAGAAATAAACAAAGCTTGCAAAAACATAGTTGAGAACACAGACAGTTTAACTCTAGCTCACTCCATAATTTTTTCTATTGAGTTTGAACAAAATAACTCATTACTTCTTCTACATATATTAATTATTAAGGGAAAAACCACGATTTTAAATTAAAAAAAATCCAGAAAACCAACAAATAACTGTTCTTATATGCATTATTATTCTTCACCTCATGATACAGTTAAACCTTCTGTATTTTTCACAGTGGTTGTTCTACACACACACACACACACACATATATATATATA
>WNWK01000119.1:245000-355000 GCA_009830355.1 Cherax destructor | reverse complement strand
ATGTGTGAGGTAGATAAAGTCGTAACCTCCAGGAAATGACCTGTGCTTAATCTTTTCAGAAAATTATATGTGTATATGAAGCAACAGATGGCATGACCGTGATATACCTGTGAGCCATTTCCAGAGTTCTCTGGAAATACACAGTAGGATGGTATTGTATGTTTTTGTATGATTTAGTGCCTATGTATTAATATTATTAAGTTACCTCAGGTTCCATAAATTTCTCTTTCATACTGTGTGTATGTGTGTGTGTGTGTGTGCGTGCTCACCTATGTGTGGTTCCAGGGGTCGAATCACAGCTCCTGGCCCCGCTTCTTCGCTGGTCGCTACTAGGTTCACTCTTTCTGTGTTTGTGTGTGTGTTTGTATATATATGTGTATATGTGTGTGTGTGTGTGTACTCACCTACTCACCTATTTGTGGATATAGGGGTCGAGACATAGCTCCTGGCCCCGCCTCTTCACTTGATTTACTAGTGAACGGAAAAAGAGATAAGCGCGTGAACATTTCAGACGTATAAAAATTGCCATAACTGATAACTGAATTGACACTTCAAGCTGGAGGAAGGTGTGGGTGGGTTGGGTGGGTGTGGGTGGGTTGGGTGGGTCGGGTTGGCAAGAGTGTGAGCTTGGGGTGGGTGGAGAAAACAAGGTTAGTGGTAATGCGCTTATTTATGGACTTTTGACCCCACGAGGTGAATCGTGGGAACTTGGTGGACGTATTTGACCTTCCCAGGTGTGTGTGTGTGTGTGTGTGTGTGTGTGTGCTCACCTGATGCAGTCAACACGGGTTGAGCACACGTTCACAGGAGCTCGAAATGCTGTGCAATCAATAGGACTTTCAATTTATTGAACCCTTATTAAAAATGAATTCAAATAAGCAAAATAATAATAACAATAATTATTATTATTATTACTACTACTACTACTACTACTACCAGACCATCATGATCCTTACTGACCCCTACAGTGGGGTTAAAGCTCCTGGATAATCTAATGTTCTTCCGGACCATTCTAGACTTTACCGTGAGTGGGCATGGGTAGCGTGGATTCGAATCCTTCAAGATGGCTTAAGATTTTAAGAAATAAAAAAAAATAATAATAAGAAATAGTGATTGAAGGAAAAACCGAGAGGTGACAAGCGCGAGGAAGAATATAAAAAAAATGAGCAGGTATAATTGGCTTGTAAAAGACAAGGAAGGAGACAGTTCAAAGCCCCGCTGATCCCTCAACCTTATGCAAATTAACCAAGAAAGCATAAACCAGCCCAATCATGTGAGTTTGTGTGAAACATAAACACACACAGCAGCGAAGAAGCGGGGCTAGAAGCTGTGAATCGACCCCTGCAACCACAAATAGGTGAGTACATATAGGCGAGTACACACAGCCTACTTCAGGAGCTAAGAGGTAGAAGCTATGGAACTTAAAGACGTCAGAGGACGGACGAACCAGTCGAGTCACCACAACATACAAACTACTGAGAGGAATTGACGGGATAGACAGGGACAAACTGTTCGAGAGACGAGAAACAGGTACAGAGGGGCAGAGTTGGAAGTTAGAGAGACCGATGAATCATAGGGATGTCAAGAAGCATTGCCTCACCCTACAGGATGGCCAGGAAGTGGAATGGTCTAAACGAAGTACTATCTCCTGCCAACGTTGCACGAGTTAAGACTGGGATTCGAACTGTAGCCGCCAGGGTCAACTTAGAAGCCAGGACTAGTGAAGACTCCAGTTATCTGTGTGAGGGACTGGAGGAGTCCTGCTCTGAGGACTCTAGAAGGAAGGGTTAAATAGAAGGCTAAGTGAGAGTGTGAGGGAGCAAGCAAGAGAAAAAAAGAGAAGAAGCAAGAGAGAATGGAAAAAAAATGAATGAAAAGGGAGAAAAGATGAGGAAGGAAAGGTGGAGAGAAATGGAGGATGAGATAGAGAGTGGGAGAGGAAAAGATGGAGGGAGGAAGGAGGAAGAAGAGATGAAGGACAGAGATATGAAGGGAAAGGAGGAGAATGGAGGTGTGGTTGATAGAAGACGAAGTGGAGAGTGATGGGGAGATGGAGGGAAGGGATGGATAGAAGAAATAGTAGTAGTAGTAGTGGTGTTGGTGGTGGTAGCAGGAGGAAGAAGAGGAAGAGGAAGATTAGGAGGAGGAGGAGGAGGAGGAGGAGGAGGAGGAGGAGGAAAGGAAGCCAATGTGGAAGGTATAAAATAACTTCTCTTTTGTTCCTCTGACTTTTTCTTTCCAAACTTCTGGTGTCATGTGTTTGGTTTTAGCAAATTGGGATATAAATGTTTTATGGAGCTTTAAGTCGCCTTGGTGAAGTCATAAGGTTCAAGTCCTGGTAGGTTAAGGTGGTCCTAAAACAGGCACTGCTTCCGTTATTTGTTGATTTCGTGAGGTGTGTGCGTGTGTGTGCTTTTCCTGTTGATGTACATGTTTGTTTATGTTTTCAAGGGGTTGATTCATAGCTCTTGGCTCCTCCCTTTAAACTGCTTCGTCAGTAGTGGCGAAACGTTTCCTTTAATTAATGTTGTTAACTGTACACAAGTGGCTCCTTTCCACAGTTTTTCTCGACATCAACATAAAATTTACAGCAGACGACCAGTCTGGTGTTACTAACGTCAGCATACCTGACCAGATTTACACATGTGATGCCAAACGTAGTTCCATTGATATCTTATTCTGCATATTGTGTCTTTATACTCATGTATACGAGCAGATTGCAATCTGAATATCTGTTCAGATTGCAATCTGCATTATTAACAAATTCTATAAGATATTTAAGCTATGCTCAAAGCTCTAGTTACTAATGACCTTACCTGACTTGGTCACACAACAGAGTTAGGTCTTCAAGGGAGATGCTGGCCTTCTGTTTATATGTAACCTGCTGTTATTATTTTCTCTGAACGGTGGCGTACAGACCACATACAGTCTAAATGTTAATTGATTGTATGACCTGCTGTGCAGGTCATACAATAATAATGCTCGCTACTCTTCTGAGCATTGAAATTCCTCTCGCGACAGGCGGTATATTTCCCGGCATCATTCCTGACGGCGCTTCTCCAGGCACTAGCAATACCAGAGCCAGACGCCATGAAATCAATAGGAAACATCTGGGTATTGGCATCATTTTTAATCTGACAAATGTCTCACAAGATTTCAGTTATGCAAGAACAATTTCTACTAATTCTATTTTCCTCAGCATTCTTGTAAAAGTAGAAGTATTCGGATAGGAACTAGTCTTTTTTAACAATTAGCTTCGTTGTCTGTTAAAAGATTATCTTTGCTGTCAAAACGCTTCATCTGGAAGTGGAGGAGTAATTCTGAGTTGATCAGTCCCTCAGCCTTGATAGGCAATGGTTCGTTTCTGAATGTACGTACGACAATACTCTTATCGCAAGTTGAAAGCCAAATTTGCGTGCCTGTGAATAGCGCTCTTCCTACAATGGCAAATCAGACTTACAATCACCTTCGAAACACTGGAATCATAAGGTGTGAGTGATGGCTTCGCGAACGTCTTGTAGACGCACTGCTCGTGATGTAAACACTGGGCTGGAAAATGATCCTGAGATATTCTTGAGGCGAGGTCAGAGCCAGAGCCGTAGGTGTCGGTGAATTATGGAGGTTTACAGAGGTCGCGGCGGTTTGTGGCTTATGAAATATTGCTTCGGGTGTTAAACCAGAGAGAGAAAGAATGATATAGAGAATGAGTATGCTTATGCCATACTGAGTGAAATCTGCGTATGTGAGTGGCAGCAATTTTTTACGATGGCTCTCGAGGAAAAACCGTGATTACGAGAACATTCGTGCCGTAAGCCATGCTTACACGAACCCCGAAAAAGAATCAGTGCCTACAAGAACACTGGGAAGGATTTGTTTGCAAGAAAACTAGGGAGAATGTTGAAAATCTATATACAAGAACAATCCTACATAATTTACGTCATAAATCCTTGCCTATATATATATATATATATATATATATATATATATATATATATATATATATATATATATATATGATAGATAGATAGAGCGAAATCTCAGTCGACATGTTCATTTAGTCTAAGCTAAGGAGGATTATTATTTTTGCACTCAAGGGAAAGCACTAAACCTGTAGGGGTCATAGACCGCCTGAGAAATGGAAGATAATCAGGTTTGGTCTAGGGAAGGAGAGGGCAGCTCCTGGGATCAAGATTTCTTAACCGGCATAAAGGATCCCTTTTTGAAGAGGACTATGAAATATTAACTACAGCAAGTTCAACACAGCTGCCGCAGCTTCAACACAGCTGCCGCAGTTTCAACATAGCTGCCGCAAGTTCAGCCTAGCCTGAGGTTCAACGCAACTGCAGCAGCGGATTCATTCAGTGTTAGAACAAACCTCGTCCTGTATCGTCAACCAGATCTATCACTCACAAGCAAGACGAGTCGGCGTCACACGACCACAAACTCTCAGTGCAACAAGACCAACTCTCTCCTATGAACGCTCTCCAACTGGTACTTCGACCCTTCCAATCCTCCCTGACCTGAGGCCACGAGCGTACACCTCGGGAGAGCTCCTGCCTTCATCCTCTTGCCAGTTCGACACGTCTGCGTTGACACGGATAAGAGCCGTGTGTTCATTATAACAGGATAGAGTGATGTCTCTTAAGTCCGAGTATCAAGTTGAGCACCGAGTTTACAAACGTGGGGAAGATTCCTGGTTCCTCGGCTACCCGATACCCGTTCTGTGGCCTGCGGTGTGATAGCAATGTTTTGTTTGGTAAAGTTTTCTAAAGGGGTAACATTTCCACGGGTACACCTCCATACCCACTTTGGGCGGTTGATTAGTTGGTTTATTGGGTTTGAAGCCTGTCGACTGCACGAGGGTCGTTGAGGTTGTAGTCAAGGATAGTTTAACCCCTAACATATGACTTATGGTTATTTCTCAGCAGGAGGAGGAGGAGCAGCAGCAGAAGTGGCAGCAGCAGAAGTGGCAGCAGCAGCAGAAGTGGCAGCAGCAGAAGTGGCAGCAGCAGCAGCAGCAGTACTAGGAGAAGTGGCGTAGTACTGAGGGTTGCGATCATATATATAATTACGACTGTCATGTGTATGTGCTACATCACACACTGACTTGGTCGTGGAAGCAAGAACAACACCCAACTTTATATTACACACAGAAAACCTCGGGTAAGGGAGGTGGACCCACTCAAGCCGCTGATTTCAACCCAATTTGGTCAGAAGCAATCTACTCCGGGGGTTTTAAATCTACAGTCATGTAAATGTTAGGTTGGAAACAGGTTCTTAGCGTAAAACTAGCTCGTGTAGTCACCTATTTACTGTCGAGTCTCGAGTCACCTATTTGCTGTCGAGTGTCGAGTCTCAGCTCCTGGCCCTGCCTCTTTATTACATACTTACGTAATTTCCTGCCATACCTATATATATATATATATATATATATATATATATATATATATATATATATATATATATATATATATATATATATATATATATATATATATATAAACTATGAGGCCCTAAAGTACAAATATTATTGTATTTGACTTTTCATTTCTCATTTTGAAGAATTCTTGGAAAAGTGTCCAGAATTTTTACCCAGAAGGAAAACCTTGACTATTGTTCTTTTACACAACAATATATTTTATTGTTTTAGTTATTGTTATCATTAGTTTAGCCATACCTATGAGTAGAGAACAAAAAGGCACAATACCATGACTGGAACAATATACAAATAACCCGCATTTAAGGAAAAGAAGATTATAGCAACGTTTCGGTCCGACTTGGACCATAACAACGTTTCGGTCCGACTTTATATACAGGCACCCTCACTTTCGTGTGTCAGTGCGACTTGTAAATAGTCCAAGTCAGACCGAAACGTCGTCATAAGCCTCCCTCTTCTATCTCGGGGTTGTGTAAATACACCAATGAGTATATAAAAACAATATATAGAACAAACTTCTGTATACGTTTCGCTCAAGGATACTTTTCACACATATACTCACGGAGAATGTTTAAGAGCAATAAAGATGAAATAACAGCTTTTACCTGTGTAAAAAAAAGCCTTACACACATTCATTATGTACTCTTCCTATTTTCTCCAGTCACCAAGAGTGTTCTTGGCATTTGGAAAGAAGGAAGCCTCCTGCTGAAGGAAAAAAAAATACGTTTTGAAGGAGGCTGCATGCAGTTTCCACTTCTTTCTTTTCTTCGCCTTCCCAATGGAGCAGAAAGAAAGGCTGCAAAAATCAAGGCGAAGAAAAAAAAGGTACCCAAAATGAAAAAAAGGCAGGTGTGGGACTTGACCCTCGTGAGTGTCCGCCGCAGTGAACCGCTTCCAGGAAAATAGCCTCTCTTTCAGTGAAGAGCTACGGCGTTTCTGTTCCGTAATGAGAACGGGTAATTGTCTCTTTTAGTGTCGTGATGGCGATTAGCGCAGGCGTCCTCACCTCTTCAGCGAGCTTTAAACGGCCTGGAGATTAATGGGAACACCGTCCGTTCACCGCCATGGGTCAAGCAAAGGCGAGTTCTTCAATAGGAAAGCCATCCTTAGTGGCAGTTGGTGGATGGCACGTTGATGGCACCAGCCATTCACTGCCACAAGAAGCGGTCAAGGATTTTAAGACTAGAACGGATTTAAGTCAAGGTTATAAAACATCACTGCTAACCTCAGATTTCTTCCTTCACTCTCCTTCCCACACACACCCGAGAATTTTATTGTAGTGCAGTGACCAGTGCGATAACTCGTGTATGAAATGTGCAGTTCAGGCCTATTCCTAGGCCTATCGAGTCATAGACTGCCGGGAATACACTTCCAGATAGCGCCTGGTTAGAGGTTCTGAGCGCCAGTAACTCTTGCCAACTGGAAATTTAATTTATACCTGATGACAACACTGCTCTCACGATACTATCAGACGGTCAGGAGGGAAGGAAAAAAAAAAGTGAAGGTTTTATATAAGTCTAATGGCGGTTGGCAGTGACCATGATGGACTTAAAAACATTTCTTTGAGGAATTTTAAAAATATCCGGAGCTCATCAGCCCTTGTGATGACTTCGACGCGACGCCATTATCATCCGTAAACTGTAAAATAGCAAGAATATTGAAATGGCCAGAGCTGAGCCTCTGTGGCGGCGCTCGTCCATAAAAACAGACTTTTGTTAACCACATCAGCCGGACAAAAGCTCCCTTTTTTTTGTACCCCCCACCGTCACCTGGAGCATCGGGCGTGTGGGAGGCCCGACATGATTGGCCAATGATTTATTATTCAGCAGGGGTGTGTTAGAGTAATGTGATCCTCAGGAAGACTGTGGGAGAGACGGACGAGTGACTGACTGGCAGTTCTCACTTACACCGAAGTGACTGCAAATGTCGGATGCCTGTATGTAATATATATATATATATATATATATATATATATATATATATTTTTTTTTTTTTTTTTTTATTAACACATCGGCCGTTAACCACCAAGGCAGGGTGGCCCGAAAAAGAAAAACTTTCATCATCATTCACTCCATCACTGTCTTGCCAGAAGGGTGCTTTACACTACAGTTATAAAACTGCAACATTAACACCCCTCCTTTAGAGTGCCGGCACTGTACTTCCCATCTCCAGAACTCAAGTCCGGCCTGCCGGTTTCCTGAATCCCTTCATAAATGTTACTTTGCTCACACTCCAACAGCACGTCAAGTATTAAAACCATATGCCTCCATTCACTCCTATCAAATACGCTCACACATGCTTGCTGGAAGTCCAAGCCCCTCGCACACAAAACTTCCTTTACCCTCCCTCCAACCTTTCCTAGGCCGACCCCTACCCCGCTTCCCTCCACTACAGATTTATACACTCTCGAAGTCACTCTGTCTCGTTCCATTCTCTCTACATGTCCAAACCACCTCAACAACCCCTCCTCAGCTCTCTGGACAATCGTTTTGGTAATCCCACCTCCTCCTAATTTCCAAACTCCGAATTCTCTGCATTATATTCACACCACACATTGACCTCAGACATGACATCTCCACTGCCTCCAGCCTTCTCCTCGTTGCAACATTCATCACCCATGCTTCACACCCATATAAGAGCGTTGGTATAACTATACTCTCATACATTCCCTCTTTACTTCCATGGACAAGGTTCTTTGTCTCCACAGACTCGAAGTGCTCCACTCACCCTTTTCCCTCATCAATTCTATGATTCACCTCATCCTTCATAGACCCATCCGCCGACATGTCCACTCCCAAATATCTGAATACATTCACCTCCTCCATACTCTCTCCCTCCAATCTGATATCCAATCTTTCGTCACCTATTCTTTTTGTTATCCTCATCACCTTACTCTTTCCTATATTCACTTTCAATTTTCTTCTTTTACACACCCTACCAAATTCATCCACCAACCTCTGCAGCTTCTCTTCAGAATCTCCCAAAAGCACAGTGTCATCAGCAAAAAGCAACTGTGACAACTCCCACTTTGTATTTGCTTCTTTATCTTTTAGCCCAACACCTCTTGCCAAGACCCTCGCATTCACTTCTCTTACAACCCCATCTATAAATATATTGAACAACCACGGTGACATCACACATCCTTGTCTAAGGCCCACTTTTACTGGGAAATAGTCCCTTCTCTCCTACACACTCTAACCTGAGCCTCACTATCCTCATAAAAACTCTTCACTGCTTTCAGTAACCTTCCTCCTATTCCATACACCTGCAACATCTGCCACATTGCCCCCTATCTACCCTATCATACGCCTTTTCCAAATCCATAAATGCCACAAAACATCTTTACCCTTTCAAATACTGTTCACCTATATGTTTCACTGTAAACACTTGGTCTACACACCCCTACCTTTCCTAAAGCCCCCTTGTTCATCTGCTATCCTGCTTTCTGTTTTACTCTTAATTCTTTCAATAATAACTCTACCATACACTTTACCAGGTACACTCAACAGACTTATTCCCCTATAATTTTTGCACTCTCTTTTGTCCCCTTTGCCTTTATACAAAGGAACAATACACGCTCTCTGCCAATCCCTAGGTACCTTACCCTCTTCCATACATTTATTAAATAATAGCACCAACCACTCCAAAATTATATCCCCACCTGCTTTTAACATTTCTATCTTTATCCCATCAATCAGCTGCCTTACCCCTTTCATTCTACCCACTGCCTCACGAACTTCCCTACACCCACAACTGGCTCTTCCACACTCCTACAAGATGTTATTCCTCCTTGCCCTACACACGAAATCACAGCTTCCCTGTCTTCATCAACATTTAACAAATCCTCAAAATATTCTCTCCATCTTCCGATACCTCTAACTCTCCATTTAATAACTCTCCTCTCCTATTTTTAACTGTCAAATCCATTTGTTCTCTAGGCTTCCTCAACATTAATCTCATTCCAAAACTTTTTTTTATTTTCAACATATAATATATATATATATATATATATATATATATATATATATATATATATATATATATATATATATATAATGTGTGTGTGTGTGTGTGTGTACACTCACCTAGTTGTGGTTGCAGGGGTCGAGTCACAGCTCCTGGCCTCGCCTCTTCACTGGTCGCTACTAGGTCACTCTTCCTACTCCATGAGCTTTATCATACCTCTTCTTAAAGCTATGTATGGATCCTGCCTCCACTACATCACTTCCCAGACTATTCCACTTCCTGACCACTCTGTAACTGAAGAAATATTTCCTAAGATCCCTGTGATTCACCTAAGGTCTTCAACTTCCAATTGTGGCCCCTTGTTTCTGTGTCCCATCTCTGGAACATCTTGTCTCTGTCCACCTTGTCAATGCCTTTCAGTATTTTGTGTGTGTGTGTGTGTGTGTGTGTGTGGCAGGACCTGCGTTGTACCATTCAACCACAGAGGTAACAATAGGATGATCTGACAACCAGCACTTCTGTGGCTTGGTTGCGCTAGCTGCCACCGAATATGTCGCTACTGGCTTGCCACACACAAGACCTCGTTTGAAGTTCCAGCCCATTCTTCTAGTTATTCATGGGCAGTCGTTCACTACTACGAATCCTGGGTTTATAGATTGTATGACTTTGAGAGGTATGAGGATAAATATACCAAGAAAGCTCTTGGGGTTGTGGGATAAAGCAATGACATCACGGATGGTGGCGAATCATCAATCTGTCCAAGAAATTGCTGCTTGTTGACTCATCCTTCTATAACCTCTGTGGTTCATTGGTGTTTGTTTGTGTGTGTGTGTACCCTCACCTACTTGTAGTTTCCGTGAACAAATATCAGCTCCTGGCTCTGCTTGCCAAGTTTACTCCCTCCTAGAATCGTGGTCATAAACGCTTACAGGCGCGCACACGCCACACACACACACACACACACACACACACACACACACACACACACAACACACACACAGGATGTTAGGTAGATACTGACAGGATGTTCCAGAGAGGGGACACAGAAACAAGGGGGCACAATTGAAAGCTGAAAACTCAGATGAGTCAAAGGGATGTTAGGAAGCATTTCTTCAGCCATAGAGTAGTCAGGAAGTGGAATAGTCTAGCACGTGACGTAGTGGAGGCAGGAACCATACATAGCTTTAAGACGAGGTATGATAAAGCTCATGGAGCAGGGAGAGAAGGGCCCCAGTAGCGGACAGAAAAGAGGCGGGGCCAGGAGCTGAGTCTCGACCCCTGCAGCCACAGTTAGGTGAGTACAATTAGGTGAGTACACACACACACACACACACACACACTCACACACACACACACACACACACACACACACACACACACACACACACACACACACACACACACACGCGCACACACACACACACACACACACACACACACCTGAGTACTACTCGATGATAACCTCTGTCAACTCACGCAACAGAAATCAAGATTTCCCGACGTGCGTCTTGAGGTGCGCAATATCGGGAATAAATTCGGTCTGGAAGGTGTGAATGGCATAGATAAATGTTCGTAAAATACAGGTCTGAAGAGGACGAAAAGACAGGCGAAACATTTCTTGGTGATAATCGCATTAGGCAACGATGGTGAAGATGACAGTAATAAGAGTGCAGAGGGGAGTGATAGGGTGACAGAGGTGCTGATGTTGGTTTGTGGTTGTGGTGGCGCTGGTAGTGATGGTGGTAATGATGGTGGTAGAGTTCGGGGAGTCTCTACAGGATACATATACACCGTGGAATTTATGTCCCTCTGTGTGTGTGTGTACACACTGGGAGTTTATTTTAATGCATTTATTAATTCTGGCTCTGTGTGTGTGGCTTCCATTAAGATAAAGGAGTCTAGCAAGTGAGGTTCTAGTCTGAGATTCTGATCCTTGTGGGATCCCTCTTGTCTGAGGTTCTGATCCTTGTGGGATCCTTCTAGTCTGATCCTTATGAGATCGTTCTAGTCCGAGGATCTGATCCATGGGCGATCCTTCTAGTCCTAGCACCCATCCTTCTGCTATTTTACTCAACACACTCATCCATCCTACTTACTCAACCTTGAGTCTCATCCATCCTACTTACTCAACCTTGAGTCTCATCCATCCTACTTACTCAACCTTGAGTCTCATCCATCCTACTAACTCAACCTTGAGTCTCATCCATCCTACTTACTCAACCTTGAGTCTCATCCATCCTACTTACTCAACCTTGAGTCTCATCCATCCTACTTACTCAACCTTGAGTCTCATCCATCCTACTTACTCAACCTTGAGTCTCATCCATCCTACTTACTCAACCTTGAGTCTCATCCATCCTACTTACTCAACCTTGAGTCTCATCCATCCTACTAACTCAACCTTGAGTCTCATCCATCCTACTTACTCAACCTTGAGTCTCATCCATCCTACTTACTCAACCTTGAGTCTCATCCATCCTACTTACTCAACCTTGAGTCTCATCCATCCTACTTACTCAACCTTGAGTCTCATCCATCCTACTAACTCAACCTTGAGTCTCATCCATCCTACTAACTCCTCGTGTGTTCTCACCTAATTGTGGCTACAGGGGTCGACCCACAGCTCCTTACCCCGCCTCTTCACTGAGTGTATATGTGTGTGTGTTTATATACAGGTCTCGATGGGAATACAAATAAAAAGATGAACAGGGACATAATAAAAGTATAATGAGTGATGGACAGCTAAATAGAATAGAGAACGAGTAGATAAGAAATTAGATTGAGTGCTGGTCGGATAGACTGAACACTGAAGGGTAAGAAAGCTATATTTTATAAAGCGATGATGGGCAGATATAGATAGAAAAATACAATGAATAATGAACGGTGCACACACACACACACACACACACACACACACAAAGAAACACAAACACACAAACACATGTCATTCGAATCAACCCCAGATTCACACGAACTGCCGAAATTTAAGGTTTACCATGGCCGCGGAAAACCCTCGGTAATAGTTCTGTGTCTGGCGAAAATCATCTGTCTCGCGTCATTACACATACACACACACACACACGCACACACGCACACGCGCACACGCACACACATACACAGCGATCGCTCCCGCAAATGCGTTTCTGATGATACTTTACCCCCATCGTTCCTATTTCTCTTCCTGACTGTTTACGGTAACTTTAAAAGCTGTCACGATAATAACACACACACACACACATGCACACACACACGCACATATAAAATACTGTGAGGAATAGATAAGGTGGACAGAGACAAGATGTTCCAGAGAGGGGACACAGAAACAAGGGGTCACAATTGGAAGTTGAAGACTCCTATGAGTCAAAGGGATGTTAGGAAGTATTTCTTCAGTCATAGAGTTGTCAGGAAGTGGAATAGCCTAGAAAGCGACACAGTGGAGGCAGGAACCATACATAGTTTTAAGACGAGGTTTGATAAAGCTCATGGAGCAGGGAGAGAGAGGACCTAGTAGCAGTCAGTGAAAAGGCGGGGCCAGGAGCTATGACTCGACCCCTGCAACCACATCTAGGTGAGTACAACTAGGTGAGGTGAGTACACACACTCATCTTTACGCCTCTCGATCCACATTATAGCTATCTACTGAGAAGGACCATCTACACAACCTTCCTCTACGTCTGTCTACATACACACACACACACACAAGGGTAGTAGAGTGAAGCAGAAGGCTCTCTCCCCACCTTCCACTCATTAAGACTTCACTACTAATTTCAGCTTCGGTGAGAAGCTTCAAGATGTGGCCCGAAGACTTGAAACTAGTCTAAGGCTCTTTAAGAAGAGGTATGATAAAGCTCACAAAGCAGGGAGTCAGTGAACCAGTAGCGACTAGTGAAGAGACGGGGCCAGGAGCTTTGAATTGACCCCTGCAACCACAATTAGGTGAGTACACACTCCGATAATATTTTTAATTTACATAAATTACTTTTTTTTCATTATTCACATCGGCTGTTTCCCACCGAGGCAGTGTGATCCTAAAAAGAAGAAACACTTTCATCATCATTCACTCCATCACTGCCTTGCCAGAGGTACGCCCACACTACAGTTAACAGAAACTGCAACATATCTTCACCCGTCCTTCAGAGTCCAGGCACTGTACTTTCCACCTCCAGGACTCAAGTCCAGCCAACCGGTTTCCCTGAATCCCTTCATAAATGTTACTTTGCTTACACTCCAACAGCAAAATATATTTTTTTTTTTTTTTTTTTTTTTTTTATTAACACATTGGCCGATTCCCACCAAGGCAGGGTGGCCCGAAAAAGAAAAACTTTCATCATCATTCACTCCATCACTGTCTTGCCGTAAGGGTGCTTTACAATACAGTTATAAAACTGCAACATTAACACCCCTCCTTCAGAGTGCCGGCACTGTACTTCCCATCTCCAGAACTCAAGTCCGGCCTGCCGGTTTCCCTGAATCCCTTCATAAATGTTACTTTGCTCACACTCCAACAGCACGTCAAGTATTAAAAACCATATGCCTCCATTCACTCCTATCAAATACGCTCACACATGCTTGCTGGAAGTCCAAGCCCTCGCACACAAAACTTCCTTTACCCCTCCCTCCAACCTTTCCTAGGCCGACCCCTACCCCGCCTTCCCTCCACTACAGATTTATACACTCTCGAAGTCACTCTGTCTCGTTCCATTCTCTCTACATGTCCAAACCACCTCAACAACCCTCCTCAGCTCTCTGGACAATCGTTTTGGTGATCCCGCACCTCCTCCTAATTTCCAAACTCCGAATTCTCTGCATTATATTCACACCACACATTGACCTCAGACATGACATCTCCACTGCCTCCAGCCTTCTCCTCGTTGCAACATTCATCACCCATGCTTCACACCCATATAAGAGCGTTGGTATAACTATACTCTCATACATTCCCCTCTTTACTTCCATGGACAAGGTTCTTTGTCTCCACAGACTCGAAGTGCTCCACTCACCCTTTTCCCCTCATCAATTCTATGATTCACCTCATCCTTCATAGACCCATCCGCCGACATATCCACTCCCAAATATCTGAATACATTCACCTCCTCCATACTCTCTCCCTCCAATCTGATATCCAATCTTTCGTCACCTATTCTTTTTGTTATCCTCATCACCTTACTCTTTCCTATATTCACTTTCAATTTTCTTCTTTTACACACCCTACCAAATTCATCCACCAACCTCTGCAGCTTCTCTTCAGAATCTCCCAAAAGCACAGTGTCATCAGCAAAAAGCAACTGTGACAACTCCCACTTTGTATTTGCTTCTTTATCTTTTAGCCCAACACCTCTTGCCAAGACCCTCGCATTCACTTCTCTTACAACCCCATCTATAAATATATTGAACAACCACGGTGACATCACACATCCTTGTCTAAGGCCCACTTTTACTGGGAAATAGTCCCCTTCCCTCCTACACACTCTAACCTGAGCCTCACTATCCTCATAAAAACTCTTCACTGCTTTCAGTAACCTTCCTCCTATTCCATACACCTGCAACATCTGCCACATTGCCCCCCTATCCACCCTATCATACGCCTTTTCCAAATCCATAAATGCCACAAAAACATCTTTACCCTTATCCAAATACTGTTCACCTATATGTTTCACTGTAAACACTTGGTCTACACACCCCTACCTTTCCTAAAGCCCCTTGTTCATCTGCTATCCTGCTTTCTGTTTTACTCTTAATTCTTTCAATAATAACTCTACCATACACTTTACCAGGTACACTCAACAGACTTATTCCCCTATAATTTTTGCACTCTCTTTTGTCCCCTTTGCCTTTATACAAAGGAACAATACACGCTCTCTGCCAATCCCTAGGTACCTTACCCTCTTCCATACATTTATTAAATAATAGCACCAACCACTCCAAAATTATATCCCCACCTGCTTTTAACATTTCTATCTTTATCCCATCAATCCCAGCTGCCTTACCCCCTTTCATTCTACCCACTGCCTCACGAACTTCCCCTACACCCACAACTGGCTCTTCCACACTCCTACAAGATGTTATTCCTCCTTGCCCTACACACGAAATCACAGCTTCCCTGTCTTCATCAACATTTAACAAATCCTCAAAATATTCTCTCCATCTTCCCGATACCTCTAACTCTCCATTTAATAACTCTCCTCTCCTATTTTTAACTGTCAAATCCATTTGTTCTCTAGGCTTCCTCAACTTATTAATCTCATTCCAAAACTTTTTCTTATTTTCAACAAAATTTGCTGATAACATCTCACCCACTCTCTCATCTGCTCTCTTTTTACATTGCTTCACCACTCTTTTAACCTCTCTTTTTCTCTCCATATACTCTTCCCTCCTTGCATCACTTCTACTTTGTAAAAACCTCTCATATGCTAACTTTTTCTCCCTTACTACTCTCTTTACATCATCATTCCACCAATCGAATGATGCAAAAGATCTTAGATGAAATAAGCAATAAAAATATTAAATTCATGCGGGATAACTTGAATAAAAAGGAGTAATGAAAGTTTGAAGACGATCGGGAAAGGCATGCTCTAGCTATGCCACGGAAGCTATAACATTAGTTGCGCTTGGTTACTCTCGTGTAGTTGATAGAATTTTAACCCCATTAACAAACCAATTAATCATATACGAAAGAATAAACAAAAAAAGTCAGATAATCAGATTTAAGAGAATAAACATGAATATATCTGATGTAAATAAACACATCGCTAGAATGAACACAAAAAATATCTGACAGACAACATAAGGTATGCAAGAAATAAACTTCCATATTCTTTCTTCATAATTTATGAAGACAAAAAGATGAAGAAATCATCTACCATACGTCAGGCGACCCCCGCCAGGGACTACAATCCACATTAATGGTGAGGCTGGCGTGAGAGGAAGGGCGTTACCAAGGCAGGGACACAGAAAATCGCTCGAAAATTGTGAGTGTCTTACACCGCTGGGGTGGTAGTGTCCTGTCTAGGGCGCAGTGGTGTGGGGAGGCACGCACTTCTGACCTTCCTTGCTCCTGTAGCAGCAGGAGCAGGAAGGAATGAGGCGAGAAAGAGGAGGTTAGGGGTATGTTTCCTGTAGCAGGTTCCGGAGTTTTTACGAACTGAATAAGGAAGAAAAAGGCAAGAAAGCAGGAAGAGAGGGCATAAAACTGTAAAGGAGGAGAATAAGGAACAGGAGGAAGAAGAGGAAGTAGAGTAATAGAACGCATAACAATTGTAGGAAGAGGAGGAAGTAGACAAAAATAGGAGGAAAAGGAGCAGGAAGAGTGAAGGAGAGGAATATGAAGGAGAAAATGAGGAGAAAGATGGGGGCTGTGTTGTGTATTGTAAGCAGCACTAAACCCGTGTGAATCATTCCTCGAGAGAAGTGGTGGAGGCTTGATCCTCCGTCCTATAATAGTTGCCTTGTTGCTGAGTAATGGAGGTGATGGTGATTGTGATGATGGTGGTTGAGTGGTGATGGTGGTTCTAATCACCATTTCTCACCTTGCGAGACTATCTATCCTTCCTCAACTCATTTTACAATCTAGGACGTGATATCCTACCTAAGGACCTGCTATCCTACTTAAGCTCTTTACCTATGCTAAGATTTTTAACCCTATGTCAGTTCATTTTGCAGACTAAGAGCTGTTATCCTTTATCGGCAATTTTTTACAGGCTTGGGTCTATAATTCTGCCTCCGATCATATTACAAGAGATGTTATCCTGCCTACGATCATTTTCCTAGCTAGAAGCTCTCATCAACCCTCAGGTAATTTCAGCAACTTTAATCATACCCTACCTCATTTCCCTTTACAAGACCTGCTATCCTTCCTCAGCTTATTCCAGAGCCTGTTCCTAGCAGTATTCCTTTGGTGTGGTATACCAACCCAGAAGATACAACCCATATGAGTCAACTAGCATCTAAGTACCTATTTACTTCTAGGTGAGCAGGGTAGCAGGTGAAGAGACTGCTGAACACGATTTAATTTCAATAACAGCTTTTACTGTTTGTACGTCTTCATAGGTACCTATTTACTGCACGGTAAACAGCATCGGTAGCAGCAACAGAAGGTATAAGGGTACTTACCCATACATCAATTGCTGTGAGCAGAATGTCTAGACCCGTGAGCTACACATATGTTGTGGTGGTTGTGTGGTCGTGATGATGGTGGTTGTGTGACTGTGGTGGGAAGTTGATGGTGGAGGCAGCGTTTGGGGGAGAAAGATTTCCAGTGATGGATGGGGTGAAGAAGGGGCGTTGACAGTGACTGATGGGGGTGATGAGTTGTGTTGACGGTTATTGATGGAGTGATGAGGTGTGTCGATAGTGATTGGTGGACGTGATGAGTTGTGTTGACAGTGATTGATGGAGGTGATGAGGTGAGTTGACAGTGATTGATGGAGGTGATGAGGTGAGTTGACAGTGATTGATGGAGGTGATAAGGTGAGTTGACAATGAATGAGGTGATATAGGGTGCTGTTATTTTACATAATATATATATATATATATATATATATATATATATATATATATATATACCCCATGTTTTCTTCTTGTTTCTCATTACTCCTACATTCCTCGTGTCACCATATCTACTCTCCCATCGTTTCTTCATTATCATATACTCTCCTATTCTTCGTCTCCCGTTATCTCACAATCATTTGCGTCTACCTTCGATCGCTCACCGCACAATTACCTTCGCTTCTTCTATATTCTGCGTTTGTTGACGTTTCTGGTTGGCAGGGATTGTTGTGCACACAGTCTAGCCTCATTTTCCTAGAACCGCATCATTCTCCCGTTGTTTAATTGCTGCTAATGACCGAATTAGGGGCATGATGCCTTGTTTACACTTGCCCGGGAGTCCCCCTAGGGTCGTTTTGTGTGTGTTGGGGGAGAGGGGGTGGTTGGAGTGGTGTGGTTGGGGAGAGTGTGACTAGTGGAGGGGGTGTGGTTGTGGGAGGTAGTGTGGCTGGAAGCATGGGGTTTTCTAGAGGTGGTGTGGTTGGGAGAGACACTAGAGGCATCTAGCTAGGAAAAAAGCTGTAACTGAGACGATGTTTCGCCCTAAAGCTGGTTCTGCAGCCTCGATTTTTTTCTTTATTATTGTGAGCAAGACGATGCTAGGAACCAGATGAATGCAAGTTTTTGTTGAATGATTCCGAGACGGACGGACGTAGCACGTCTATGTCTGTCTCTTGTCTCTGTCTCGTGTCTCTTTCACTCTACTAGTCTGTATTTCTTGCTTTATCTTTATGTATCTCTCTTTGTGAGTGTGTCTGTGTGTGCGCATCTCCGTGTCCATGTGTGTTTTATTGTATCTTTTTACGCAAATCATTTACTCTTTTTTGTTTAGATTTCTGCAGATTTACATGTCTTATTCTCTGTCTGCGTCTCTTAGCCTTCTCTCTCTCTCTCTCTCTCTCTCTCTCTCTCTCTCTCTCTCTCTCTCTCTCCCACCACTTCAACAACCTCCACACAAACTTCCTCTTCAATAGTCCTTCAAATTAAGTATCTTGATACTAATAAGAGATTTTATGATCGAAAAAAAAAACCCTGGAAACTACCCTCCTCTTCCTCGGAACAAATCTGACTGCCTAACATTACACGGACTCTCTATAGTCCCTTTATATTCAATATTCACAACAGGCCACAATTACCTCAATATACAGACTAAGAGAGAACTTTAATTCAACGCTACCCTAAGTAATCAGCATAAACTAGGTTCCTATTTAATTCTAGATGAGCACAAGTTTACGCGCGGGCCTGGAGCTTTACCACTCACTTGCCGCGAGTTCCTTCCCCACCCGTGCCTTAGTTTGTTTTCATGGACGGCAGGTTGGTTGGTTAGTTGGGTTTAAATTTTATCGACTACACGAGGGGTGGTCATTAAGGCTGCTTTTAGCCTTTTTCACCCCCAGTCCAAATATATTTTATTCATGAAACCTGTTAGTGGTTTTGGGAATCATCTTCCCCACGGCCGAGTTTCAGGCCAGAGCCTCCTAGGCTGGAAAGTTTCAGAACAGAGCCTCCTAGACTGGAAAGTTTCAGACCAGAGCCTCCTAGACTGGAAAGTTTCAGACCAGAGCCTCCTAGACTGGAAAGTTTCAGACCAGAGCCTCCTAGACTGGAAAGTTTCAGACCAGAGCCTCCTAGACTGGAAAGTTTCAGACCAGAGCCTCCTAGACTGGAAAGTTTCAGACCAGAGCCTCCTAGACTGGAAAGTTTCAGACCAGAGCCTCCTAGACTGGAAAGTTTCAAACCAGAGCCTCCTAGACTGGAAAGTTTCAGACCAGAGCCTCCTAGGCTGGAAAGTTTCAGACCAGAGCCTCCTAGACTGGAAAGTTTCAGACCAGAGCCTCCTAGGCTGGAAAGTTTCAGACCAGAGCCTCCTAGGCTGGAAAGTTTCAGACCAGAGCCTTCTAGACTGGAAAGTTTCAGACCAGAGCCTCCTAGACTGGAAAGTTTCAGACCAGAGCCTCCTAGGCTGGAAAGGTTCAGACCAGAGCCTCCTAGACTGGAAAGTTTCAGACCAGAGCCTCCTAGGCTGGAAAGTTTCAGACCAGAGCCTCCTAGACTGGAAAGTTTCAGACCAGAGCTTCCTAGACTTGAAAGGATATAATGTAGGGTTAAGAACTATTAAGGAGCACATAGGAAAGTAATGGAGTGCGTGTATACTGACTCCTAAGTAGAAGTTTGTAAGATTTACCTCAAGTTAAGTGTTCATGAGACAAAGAAAAAATTAGAAATCCTGTCAGAATGCAAAAATTCCTGTAACAGGACCTATATTAAAACCTCACCATATATATACACTGAGAGCTACATAAATGGTTCAGAGAACCGACAAGTTGATAAATTAAAGACATGTGCAACACTTGAGTATCTTTATTGAGGAAATGTTTCGCCACACAGTGGCTTCATCAGTCCAATACAAAAAAGAAAGGTGAAGATTAGAAGGAGTTTGAGGTAATCAGTCCCTCATCCTGGAGTCGATGTAATCAGTCTATCCATATACACCTCTCGGTGTATATAACCTCGGAAGCAAGTGCGAGACTTCCTTATGCCCCACCCTGTCCGGAAATTGAACCCGAGTCCTTTCGATTGCGAGCCGAACATTCGAGTGGCTGAGGTGCAGGTGAGCAGCACACCCACCTATCTGGAATGCAACCACCAACATCCAAACAAAAATCTCCTTTTCCTTTCGTGGAAACAATCGCACACCTGAGCAAGTTTCGCTCCAAACCTTTCTGGCGAACACAATCGCGGCGCTGGTTTTGTCGTCAAGGATTTCATTGTCGTTCTCCCGTGCAGCATAGAGTGACACGACGCTTCGTTGGGTCCCAGCAAAGGGCCAGTTTAGGTATATAAACCTCGCAAAATGCGCCGCTTAACACCCACCTTTAGTGAGAGTTTCTGAAGGCATTGTGATCTTAAATTAGTTACTCCTTGGAGTTTTCAAGGCAAATTTAAGTATATTTTTATAGAAGCCTTTTATTTATTTGCGTTTCCAAGGCTACAGGCTCCCACATACACACACACAATATATATATATATATATATATATATATATATATATATATATATATATATATATATATATATATATATATATATATATAATTATTACCACATTTAAAAGGCAGTCACATGAAAATAAATCAAAAAGGGCAATAAAACCTTTAGTAAACTTAGTTGTTTACCAACACACCCATTGTTGTGTGGATGACCCGAGTCAAGTCATAATTGACAGATTCGGATGATGAACTGAGTGCATAACTCATCGTGTAATGGAGTTGATGGCGCAGATTCACTGTGTGTTCAAGAGTTGTGTGGTTTAACCTTAGAATCTGGTAGGAGAGAGAGAGGGAAGGGGGAGGCGGAGGTCGAGGTAGACAGAGACAAAGGTAGTCAGAGGCATAAGTAGACAGACACTGCGGCAGATATAGACACAAGCGGATTTAGATGGCTGAGCTTACGGAGTTAGACGGAGTCAAAGGTAGGCAGAGAAAAAAAGGTAATCCGAAACAAAGGTAGACAGAGACAAAGGTAATCCTAGATAGAGAGAGACATAAAAAGATAAATAGAGATAGACAGAGACAAAGAAAGGTTAACAGAGGCGGAGGTAGACACACATAGGTAGACTGGGTGAGACAAATGTAGACACTGAGACAAACATAGACAAAGAGACGTAGACACAAATAAAGGTAGACAAACTGAAGTAGAGACAGAGGTAGACGCAAACATAAGTAGACAAAGTGGCAGACACAAAGAAGCAGAAATACAAATTATATTACATGTTTTAATCTAACCTATTCTAACCTAATCTAATCTATATTAACTTAACCTTACCGCACCTAACGTATTCTAGCTTAAATCTCGTCTAAGGTGACAAAGCCTAATCTAATGTAACTTAAGTAATGTTAACCTTACCTAGTAAATCCACTTTAAAAATGAAGGCCCTAGACAAGGCAGAGAAACGCATTAAAGAAATAAGGTAATTTATATAAATCTATCTCAGCTAAATTGCCCCGTCTGCATTTACCCTCAGTAGAAACAATTACATTGTTTACCAAAATCGAGACGAAGATCAGGATACAGTTCGCGAGCGTTGAATCCGGCTGTGAGGGCGAGTCAACACTCGCTGACTCACAGCCGGATATGCGAACGCAATCTTGATGCTCCACAGACTTGCTCCCCCCCCTCTCTCTCTCTCCCTCAGCTACAACCACTAATACACACAAAGAGAAAGAGAGAAAAAAAAATGATCTGCTTACTTTGCCGCACTTCCCTGAGACGACCCATCGTCACCTCTGACCTAATAACTTGACGCTAACTGCCAGTTCACTGTAATTAAACGTAATTTGGAGGAACGTGTGATGCAGCCGATACGACTCATGGTGGGGACTTGCCGAGGTGCGCTAGCAAGGTGTTATGTTCAGAGTAAACCATCCTTTGTAGACAACATTTCGCTCTAAATAGAGCTTTGTTTTAGAGCGAAAGGTGCTCTATAAATACAGGTTTGCTCTACGCAGTGCGCCTTTCAACGACCTCTGGAATAAGGAGGAAGTCAGGTGCTTCAGTTGGTAGATTAGTTATGGGGTGTTGGATGGCAATTCCTTGATTTATTTCTTGTTATATTTGAGTAGCAAAAAAAAATTAGTGTGATTATGGAGGGGGAAGCAATTATGGCACCAAGGGGAATTTATGGCCCGCAGTGTAAATGTGAGTGTTGAGAGACGAGGTGGGGAGGGTGTCTCCTGAGGTACCCCCTTGAAGGAAGAAGGACACCTCGATGACGGTGAAGGAGAAAGACCTACCTAGCATGGGCCAGTGGACCTTCTCCAGCGTTCATTCTCGTGTTGTTATGTACTTAGAAGAATACAGATAACTTGCTTTGAATTCGACACTTGTGCAACATTTGGGTATCTTTGTTTAGGAACCGTTTTGCTAACGAATGGCTTCCTCAGTCCAATACAGAGAAGAATGGGTGAAGATCAGAAGGAGTTTGAGGTAATCAGTCCCTCAACCTGGAGTCGATCGATCAGTCCTTTTACCTAACAATAGTTTATTAGTCAAGACAAAACAAAAATGAGGAAGAATGAGATAGAATATTAACCCCAAAATTTTAAAATTAAAAATAGAAAGTTCATTAAAAATCTATAAAATTTGGCTAATAAAACTCCCTGGTGGGCGAAACGTCTCGCAATACAGTCAAGTGATTGCATATTCGCCTTATTCACAGTCATTCTATTATTTACCTCAAATCTAGTTATATAGGCAACAGCAATAAAATAACAGAGAAATTGACGAAACAAAAGCAAAATTACAAATCGTTAAAAGTGATCTAGTTATTGGGTTTGAAACCTATCGACTACACGAAGGTCAGGCTGCATACCACATGTACACCACCAGTCAAGAATACTTTAATCCTAACATATTACGGTTAATGCAGTCTTTAATATGGCATAGGCTTCATGAAAGTGTATGAACTGATCTTTTGATTATTGTAATGTACTATTCTTATTATATAATGTTAGTTCTTGTGTTACTGTTAAATATACATTGGCACTCTTGGGGATGATTGTAGGGTATAGGCTAATCTGACGCCATATATTGTACTAGTGCGATAACATTGTCATTATATTATTATGGATGTCTCGGGGCGTGATGGTGACATTATCACGAGTTGTGTCGAGGCATAATGTATCGTGATGTCAAATAATTATATTATAGAGATAGTATTGGTTACCAGGCCTATTGTTGGTTATGACATCATTGTTTTAGATTAATGCACTAATGTTTCGGCTTTTATATCACTGTTGTTCAGGGTTAATGATGTACAGTATTTAAACAATCTAGAGTTTCATGAAACAAGTGGAGTGGTACCGGTTGCGACTTTACTTTTGTTTATATTGATAAAACATATTATATATATTATGGAATTATGTATGGATAATGCATTAATTTATATGAGCATTGGCTTTATGGAAGAATAAGAAATGATCTTTTGATTATTGTAATGTTCTTATTATATAATGTTTGTTTTTGTGTTACTGTTATATAGTCATTGGTATTTTTGGGTTTTCCTTTGGGGATTATTGTAGGGTTTAGGTTACGTTGTCACGGTACATTGTCCCAGTGTGATTTACACTGTCAGTATATTATTATGAATGTTTTCAAGGAGTGATTGTAATATTATCATGAGTTGAGTGGAGCATAATGTATCGTGATGTTTAATAGATATATTATAGATATTATGTAGGTTCTATGGCTTTATTGAAGTATATGACATCATTGTTTTGATTCATGTAATAATGGTTTTGTTTTTATATAATTGTTGTTCAGGTTTTCTTGTTAATGATATACAGTTATTAGACACTCTTGCGTTTTCATGAAATAGAGGACCAGAAGTGGGGTGGTAACTGTTTGCGGTTTACTTTGTATTTTGTTGTTCTGGAAGCAATAGTGAAGCACAGTTTGTAAAAAAAATTTATTGTTTATGTACTGTTATATGTTTTTTTATAATAAAATATATAAAAAAATCCATAGGGATAACGGTAAACTGTAAGTACTTATTACATATAGAAATATACACTCCTCCGTGTGTATATATATTATTGCTCAGTCTATACACATCTATTAAGTTCGCTTTTAAGATGTTTAATTCTTAATAAGATATCTTCAATTCCTAGTGGCAGTTAGGCGAGTATAGCTAGTATAACAGACAGGGTATAGCTAGTATAACAGACAGGGTATAGCTAGTATAACAGACAGGGTATAGCTAGTATAACAGACAGGGTATAGCTAGTATAACAGACACAGGATCGAACCTCCACAACTCCCTATGCTGCATGACCATTATTGACAGTATTTTTCTTCAATGGGTTTGAATACTTCTAGCCTGGGCAATAAGGACTATTGGAAAAAGAAACGAAATGCAAACACGAGGGTATTTTATAGGGAGGGTTTCAGTCCTGGGACCTTGTGTTTGTCACAGTAACACTGTGGAACCTTAGCACTTCAGAGGAAACCTCCTACAACCTGAGACCTACGTAGTGTTTGTCACAGTAACACTGTGGAAACTTAGTGTTCAGAGGCGAGCTCCTACAACCTGATCTAGTGTTTACCTTTTATGTCTTTCCAACAACTTGTCGATATTACATAACATTTTTACCAATCTATAAAAAAATGTGTTTCTGCGCAAGGGGGTCTCAAACCCCTACACCATCCCATTGAAAATCCAGAATAAATCACCTTTTTGGAACCATAATCTCTGGCTATCATTAGCTCTAATGACTCTAACATGTTGTCTCCATTTTCATCCCGGCCAGTGCAAGAGGCAGTGATGGATGATCCAGTAGATGATTGATGGAATGGAGAGTGGGATGGTTTTGGAGTTTCTTACCGGACGTGTGGGCGAGCAGGTCAGCGGAGAGGATTTCTGAGTGGATATATTTGGCTGCGTGTGTTTGGTTGCTTTTCTATTTTTTTTTTTAGTGGACTGATTTGGGTGGGTAGGTTATGGATTGGGCTATTGGGTAGTTTAAAATGCGCAAGTGGTAAGTTAGTTTGGGTGAGTTGGTGGGTGGGATTGGGTGAGTGGGTGTTCGTGTGCTGTGTTTCACAGAATACTCGAGTGCAGGTTAGTGAAGTGAGGTAGTGCACTACTCCACCTCCAGGGTCAGGTTAGTGAGGTAAGATAGTACACTATTCCACTTCCATGGGGTCAACACTCCTTAGGGAATAACTGTAATCTTCATCTCGCAAGTACTGTAATACACATGAGTAATGTACTTTAATGTACTGTAATGAAGCCAGACCTTGTTACATGTGACGCACTGTATCCGCTGCCGGCTAGGCTCGTCAAGCTGAAAGTGAGACAGACAGACAGAGACAGAAACAGACAGTATCGATAAACTATATATGTGTAAATCACAGTTTATTTTGCAGAAAAAACTACAAAACAGTTTACAGAGATTTTCTTGAGATCTGACCAACTTGATTCTGATTCTTGTTTTGTCACACAATTCACCCCATCAGCTGGAGGACAACCTTACACGTCCTGAAACCCATTAATGTGGAAGGTTGGAAAAAACTTTCCTGAAAGAAATTATGAAGATCTTTGATATAATTTACTTTAAAGGTAATTATGAGAACATTTTTCCGTGTGAGAACTGGAGCTAAGAATAGGAGGAAATTACGGTGTTCTTGAGGAGGAAAGAAATGGCTAATTAAGGTTAATTAGAGAAGCTCTTCGTGCCTTGACGTGAGAATGCTTTTGTTAGTATTTGTTGTGTATATGTTTGTTTGTGTGTGTGTGTGTGTGTACTCACCTAATTGTACTCACCTAATTGTGGTTGCAGGGGTCGAGACTCAGCTCCTGGCCCCGCCTCTTCACTGATCGCTACTGGGTCCTCTCTCTCCCTGCTCCCTGTACTCACCTAGTTGTACTCACCTAGTTGTGGTTGCAGGGGTCGATTCATAGCTCCTGACCCCGCCTCTTTACTGGTGTGTGTGTTGAACTGACATACTCAACAGATCAGTCTACTTCCATCAGGAAACCTCTGGGGTTGATGATATCTAGCAGTCCTGCTGAAACACAACGAGTCTCTTAGTCTGTGTGTTTCACACGTCATCAAGACAATGTTGCTGACATGTTTGTTGCCTAGAAATGTTCCCGACCCGAGTTCGAATCTTGCAACGATTTTATATTAGTTTCCCGTTCTTTTGGTACAAAATTATTAATTTTTACATAAACATAAATTAAAAAATATATCTTTAAACGTATAAGAGAAAATTTTAGAAAGCACTTAATTTTAAATGAGTTCTTGCTAATTGACCAGTTTTACTTATTCTGCACGACATTATATATATATATATATATATATATATATATATATATATATATATATATATATATATATATATATATATATATATATATATATATATATATATATGCAAGCCCAAGACCCCAAGTTCATTGAAGCAGCAGTGCAGTGGGACATCCTGGCAGACTCCTCCAGTAGACCAGCTCCTCCCAAAGAGCACAAACAGTCCCACTGGGACAAACCGATCATGGAAAAATTTCCAACACAATGCTCACCAACGCTTCAGGAAAGGACAAAGCTCGTCTCCTAGCGGTGAAGGCACCACACTCAGGAGATTTCCTTCTTGCTGTTCCCAATTCCTCTCTGGGCACTCGACTCGACCCACAGGCCATTCGGATTGGTGTTGCTCTTCGCCTAGCCGCCCCAATACTCACCGAACATAGGTGTATTTGCGGCAGGGCGACGGCTGATCAATTCGGACTTCATGGTCTAGTGTGTCACACATCAGAAGGAAGTATGCTAGACATGAGGAGGTCAATGACATCATAAAGAGGAGCCTCGCCGCAGCCCGTTGCCCAGCTCAACGGGAACCCCAAGTGCAGAGGTCTGATGGAAGTCAAAAGCGTCCTGATGGAGCCACTATGCTACCCTGGAAGGATGGTAAGCAGATTGCTTGGGACTACACCTGTGCTGCCACATTGGCAGACACCTACCTGCCACACTCCTTAGCCGAAGGGGTGGAGCTGCCAGCCACAGGGAGACCCAGAAGACCCGCAAATATGAAGACCTTCCCTCTTGCTATAACTTCATCCCAATAGGGTCGGAGACCCATGGAGCATGGGGCAAGTGTGCTCTAAAGTTTCTCAAGGAGCTGGGTGGAAAACTCATCATAGAAACCAAGGACCACAGGGCGACCAGCTTCCTCTTTCAGAGACTCAGTGTTGCGATCCAGAGGGAAATGCCTGCAGTATTCTGGGCACGCGGCCCACTGCCGGGAGTTGGACGAAGTATTTGACATGTAGCTCTGAGTTGTTATCTATGTTGTTTTACTCCCCATTGTATCTTGTCTTGAAATAAAGTTTGTAAAAAAAAAGATGGGGTGGTAGGGGAAGTGGAATATTCAAATGGCTTCAGAAAGAAATCTAATATTCTTCCTTGAAGTCTTTTTATCCACTTCTCCGAGGCAATGGGTCCCACAATTGACACCAGAGGTGGACCCCATCCTATATATATATATATATATATATATATATATATATATATATTACATGTTGATGTGTAACAAGAGCTCCCATAAGTCCACACTTGAGACAAATAACCTCCACGTCAGAGTAATTACTTGATAAAGCGGCAGCGACCTAATTAAAGAACCGGAAATGTGATGATTGCTCTTCTAAATTTGTTGAAGATTGGTGTCCTGTGTCTCCTCTGCTCCCTCTCTCTCTCTCTTCTCTCTCCCTCCTTCTCTCCTTTCTTTTCCTCTACTTGTTTTTTTTTCTCTCTTTTCTTCGGTCTCCTCTCTACTACCCGTTTTATTATTTACTTCCTTATCACTTTCCATCCTTCCTTCCTTCCTTTCACCCTCCTTTCCACTTCACTCTCCCGTCTCCTACACTCTATTGGATGCCCTCTCACCCCTTTCCTTTCGTCATGTTGAAGGGCTTCCTCTCACCCTCTTACCAAAGGGTTCCCCTCTCAATCTCCCTTTCTTTCCCTCTGAGCAGGTTCTCCCATTTCTCCTCCCCCCTCCCAGCAAATTCCCCTCTTCTCACCCCTCCCGGTAACTTCCCTCCTACTCCTCATTCTCCCGGTAACTTCCATACCAAATTTCCCCTCCGCAGTAGGTTCCCACTCACCCCTCACCTCTTCCCTGCCCAGACATTAGCTCAGGATGTCACGAAGCTGGCGATTTCCTACCTGGAGACGATTATGTTAATTACGTATATATTTCCTGTGTGGCAGCGGCGCCTTTGCTCCCACACACTCCTAAATACCTTCATCGTAAAAGTTTTCTGCTAATTTTTCTTCAGTTTAGTGAAAATACTGAACAAATAAATTATATATATATATATATATATATATATATATATATATATATATATATATATATATATATAAGATCTTTATTAGGACTACGTTTCGCCTACGAAAGGCTTGAAACGTCGTATAAATAAACGTCTCCTTTTGATGTATGTCTATGGAATGTAGAGATGAGCAACAGGAAGAGTAAGCGCACGAATAGGAGAAGGGAAGATGATCAGGCAGTGATACAAGAACTTGGAAGAGTAGGGAAAGGAGTAGTAACAGGCAGACAAGGTAGAACTTCAAGAGAAGAAGAGTAAGGGAGAGCCGTCGAAGCTGCCAGTTCGCTGTGCACCCGACAGACATACAGTGGACGGCATCGCTAGGTTGCATGCCTTCCACAAATGGATTTGTCCACTGTGATATCGCCTACGACTGCTTCACCTCACCTATCTGAGGGACTGATTACCTCAAGCTCCTTCTGATTCTAATCGTCACCATTCTTCTTTGTATAGGACTAAAGAAGCCATTGTGTGGCTGAACGTTTCCTCTTGGGGTATCAACTCGTCGGTTCTCTGAACCATTTATCTACAAACTAGGACTTAAAAAGGGCTAGCAGGAGTGTATTTTGCCCTGTATTCTATAAATATTATCATTATTGTATCCTTTATAAGGAAATCTGAGATGTTTGCGAAAGAATTGGTCTTTTATTTTTCCCTGTATTCAGATGTTGTTACGTATCTATCTCGTTGTATTAGATTTATTTCAGAATACTTTCTGTTTCTAATTTATCAGTCTCATCTTGCAGGTATAAGTCAGATGGAGATAAGAACATAGGATATTAGACAGATTCCCATATGCTGCATATATGTCTCAGTCTTCAAGGAGGAATATTGCAGCAGGCCTACTGGCCCTTACTAGGCAGGTCCTTCTTAACCCCCCTTCCCTAAATACACTTAAGGTATACTTTAATTTTTTTTCCTAGGATAAGCGTCGCTTTACAGTGTTCCCTTGACAAGTAGATGTGTGTGGAGAAAGTGGCTGGAGGGTGGCTACGACATTTACTGGACGACCCTACAAGGGGGCTACACCAGCTTGTAGGAATGTAAGACTGTGGCAACAAGGAGGGTCGTACGGGCCAGTGCAAGTGCTGGTAAGCTGCTCTGTGTTTGTTGTACTCTCTGTACCGAAGGAAAAAAATATCCATTCTTTTGTTTTAATATTTGTTTAAAAAAATACTTCAGGTTTACAGCAGTGTTCCTTCCTTGTTGAGCGGATGCGACTTGGACTTGCCAAGCAGGGGCCAGTAGGCCCATTAACATCCATTACTGTTTTTGGTTAACTTAGTTGGCAGAAAATTTCATCTCCTTTATTTTTTCATTACTCTATATTTTGATACGATCCGTTGAGATAAAAACCATTTTCAGCAGCCATTTTTTGAAAATGGCTCACTCCAGAGACTTCAAATGGCCCATAGGAACAAAAGGCACTATTTCTCTTTTACCTTCCCCTGACTGTCTCCTCCTCCTCCATCTTCTTCCACCTATCATTCCTTCCCACTTTTTCTCCCCTCCTTCCGTCTATTCCTCTTCCTTTCCCCCATCTCCCCATTCTTCACCCCTTCTCCCACGTCCGGCCACCTCCTGCCACGTCAGAACACCTTAATTGCCGTCTTTGTCCACTTCTTAGGATAATTGCTTCCCCGGGTGCTGTGATGTGGTTTCCTCCGTGTTTATGGGAGAACACTCTCCTAAATGATTTATGATTGTTGGTAATAGTGTAAGAATGTTAGACTTTGCTCAGATTAATGTCCGTCTCTGTGTCTAGGAGTCTGTGTATTTTGTGTGTGTATATGCGTGCGCAGTATGATTACGGTGTATATATGAGTGTTTGTGTGTGTGTTTGTGTTTGAGACACTGGAAGGAATCAGGAACCTGGTCGTCACTGCTGCAAACACAGTTAGGGTGTCGTACTCTCTGTTCCAGGGACCTTGTGGTATCGTCCACGGAAGGTTTGGAACTAACTCCTGCGCTGGTGATCGTGACTTCAGTGTGCTGGCTTCTTGTCAAGTCACAAACACAAATTGAAGACTCTGTAGGTCTTTTAAAATGACTAGATGCCATTGTCAGCGACATGATCGGTACTACGTTGCTCACTGGAAGAACAATACACTTGACTGGTGTTTTCTCTGTTGTGCATCTGTTGCTCCTGTTAAGAATACGTGTTCAAGCTCACCTGCAATCCGTCATGCAGTTGGTCAAAGACCATTACTACCACCATCGTTATTACCCTTCCTATCACTGTTGATATTAAGGATATTGTCACCGTTGATTAAGGTTAATATCACCGTTACCTTTACTGTAGAAACCTGGAAGGCTGATGTCATCCGTTGATTGCCCTGACGGCCGGTCATCTGGTGTGTAATTTGGATGTGAACGATATAAAAGAGCGTCTCCCAACTCTCTCTCTCTTCAACCAAACGTGAAGTACAGTTCTGCAAACACCACCCAACTGGTGTACTGCGCGTGCTCAACACGTTTATACATTATATATATATATATATATATATATATATATATATATATATATATATATATATATATATATATATATATATATAAATATATATATATATATATATATATATATATATATATATATATATATATACATATATATATATATATATATATATATATATATATATATATATATATATATATATATATATATATATATATATATACGGTATTATTACATTTTACTTACAGTTTACGTTATGTTATAAGTTAAAAATTAACTTTAGTTTGTTGTATCTTTTTTGCTGTTCATGCATTGTGTATGGTTTTCATGTTCTGTCTGTCTGTCTGCCTCTCTGTCTCTCTGTCTGTCTGTCTGTCTCTGTCTCTGTCTCTGTCTCTGTCTCTGTCTCTGTCTCTCTCGCTATAAAAATAAAACATAATATATCCACTTTGGAAAAATTTCTCACCGTTTCCACTAAGCCATTACACATCATGTTTGCATTTAACGAAGGGTGAACAAGCTAATTGGGCAGTTAGGCAAATTAGTGGTAGTTTAGAGACGAGGCGAGTGGTTAGTGCCGGGCTGTGAGCTGGACACTGCTCAGGGGGACTATTCTGACTGACAGTGAGACTGTGGAAGGGAGGGTTGGAGGAGAGGTAAGGGGAATGGGTGCTGGGGAGTGGAGGGTGGAGGGGGGGAGGGTGGTGGTGGAGAAGAGAGGAGGGTTATTATGGAGTGATATCAGAAAGTGATCTTTTAACTAGGGCAGAAGAAACTCTATTGACTACTTGTGGGTCTGAAGCAATACACTACTCCAGTATATCATTGCTGGTAAGACAATCCTCTTAGCCTATCATAAACTACTCTAATAGTATACGTGCTGCTGATAGTGCAGATATTAATCGATAATTAGATATCCCCCGAAATTGGATACTACGAGTGGCTGCCTGTGTTTTTTTTCCTCCCTTCCTCCTCTTTTTTTTTTTTTTTTGCTTCCACGCGATAACCTGAGAAAACCTCTCGCGATTGGCTGCAGTCTTTCTTAACGATGGAGTATTTTTGCTTAAACGAAGCTTTTGTTTGATATTGGGCTGTGTAGGTCCCAATTTTCCAGGCCTCGTTTAAAAATTAGTGGGTAGCGTCTCTACTCCTGTGGAACACCAGGAAATTAACTTCTCTTCTAGACACAGTGTATGTACCTGTTTTCCCACCCACATAGTAGAGCTAGGGGTCAATATATATATATATTATATATATATATATATATATATATATATATATATATATATATATATATATATATATATATATATATATATGAGTGTGTTTTAATTTTTTATAAAGTATTAGTTTAAAATTTGTTGTCTTTAACTAATGACAGTAATTTTTTTGCTAATTGTAATTGTAAGTTTGGTATATGATGTCCACTTCCTTTGCCAGGCTCAAATTTATTTTCGACTAAATCAAACTTAGTAATTAATCTCAATTAACGAAGTAAACAGTAGGCATTTAATTTTTTTGATTTATGACCGTGTTTTAGTTTACATATATCTTAATCTTTTTTTGTTTAGCCTCCGCTCCTTCTTCCTTTCCCCTGCCTGCCTCAGCCTCTTCCTTTGCCACATCCCCTGCCTCTGCGTCTTCCTCTCCCCTGCCTCTGCGTCTTCCTCTCCCCTGCCTCTTGTGTTCCGGGCTCAAGGTAACATGGCCAGCATCTGCTGTCTGTGGTCACCAAGCTTGACAAATTACTTTTAAAACGAACATTACTTGGCAGTTATGTGTGTGTGTGTGTGTGTGTGTGTGTGTGTGTGTGTGTGTGTGTGTGTGTGTGTGTGTGTGTTTAACCCCTTACTTAATACCGACATCTACTGACGTCTGCTGATGTCTACCGATATTTGCTGATGGTACCTACTGATGTCTGCTGATGCCTACCTATATCTACTGATGTCTACAGATATCTGCTGATGTCTACTGATGTCTATTGATGCCTATTTAAAGACATAAGTAAATCTCACAGATCTTGAAAAAAATAGTATCAGAATGATATATATATATATATATATATATATATATATATATATATATATATATATAATTCTTATAGGAACTTATATAGTACCAATGATAATTTTGTATTTCTTGGTCATATCTCCTACGAGATTGCTTTCAAGATCTGTGATATTAGGGTTGTAACTTTTGTTTAAAGAAGAAAAAGACACAGTACCATGACTTGAACAATGCAGAAATATCCCGCACGTAAGAGAAATAAACGTACGACGACGACATTTCGGTCTAACTTGAACCATTAGTCGTAAACCGAAACGTGCGGTTTATTTGTGTGTATATAACTTCTGTGTTTCTAGCCTTTGGGATTTCGAAGATCTGCACTTTATGCCCATTTTTTTTTCATTCATGTAGGAGAGCTGAATAGTCCATATTTACAGATTTCATGGAAACTTTGCATTGCCTACTCAATGTCTGATAGATCCTTGACGAGTATCACATCTAGTCGTGATGTTGAACCTCAGTTCATTCTCATATATTTTTTAAGATGTTGGACGAGATTCTGCATTTTCGTACACATTAAGTTGTTTCCTTAAGTTTCTGTGTTAGTGTATGTGTGTACTCACCTAGTTGTGGTTGCAGGGGTCGAGTCATAGCTCCTGGCCCCGCTTCTTGACTGGCCGCTACTGGGTTACTCTACCTGCGCCATGAGCTTTATCATACCTCTTCTTAAAGCTATGAATGGAACCTGCCTCCACTACATCGCTTCCCAAACTATTCCACTTCCTGACCACTCTGTGACTGAAGAAATACTTCCTAACATCCCTGTGATTCATCTGAGTCTTCAACTTCCAACTGTGTCCCCTTGTTGCTGTGTCCCATCTCTGGAACATCCTGTCTCTGTCCACCTTGTCAATTGTGTGTGTGTGTGTGTGTGTGTGTGAGTGTGCGCATCACGGGTCCTACCTCATGTGCACACCAGCCACATGACTGCATAATATCCGTTCCACATTTTGGCTTTTAATTGGCAACTAAATCAAGCGCCATTATATCAGAGAATAAAGCTAATTACATGATTGGTACCTAGAGTAATTAACTGGAAGTGCGATTACACGTGAAGTGTATTAGAGGGCGAATGAGAGGGAGAGGGTGAGACAGCTAATTTGCATATCATTGAAACATTGTGAGTATTTAACGAATTCTGGGCGTGTAGAACAAGGGTTTACACACTGACGAATGTATCTCAGCGTATGTAAGCTGAGAGTTTTTTTTTAAATCCACGTTTGAAGATTAGAATATCCTTGATTAAGTGTGTAGTCTTAATGTCACTCGTGTGGCCCATGTTATTCTGCATGTCTAGTGAAGGCTACAAAAGTGCCCATGTTATTCTGCATGTCTAGTGAAGACTACGAAAGTGCCCATATTATTCTGCATGTTTAGTGAAGGCTACGAAAGTGCCCATGTTATTCTGCATGTCTAGTGAAGACTACGAAAGTGCCCATGTTATTCTGCATGTCTAGTGAAGGCTACGAAAGTGCCCATGTTATTCTGCATGTCTAGTGAAGGCTACGAAAGTGCCCATGTTATTCTGCATGTCTAGTAAAGGCTACGAAAGTGCCCATGTTATTCTGCATGTCTAGTGAAGACTACGAAAGTGCCCATTTTATTATGCATGTCTAGTGAAGGCTACAAAAGTACCCATGTTATTCTGCATGTCTAGTGAAGACTACGAAAGTGCCCATGTTATTCTGCATGTCTAGTGAAGACTACGAAAGTGCCCATTTTATTCTGCATGTCTAGTGAAGGCTACGAAAGTGCCCATGTTATTCTGCATGTCTAGTGAAGACTACGAAAGTGCCCATGTTATTCTACATACCTAGTGTAAGTTATAGAAAGTGATTCAAGTTAGTTTCTAATGCAATCTAGCTACAAGTGAATGGACATAAATGCGTTCGAAAACATAGAGAATATAAAGCAAAGATAGAATTGTGAAAAACGAACAGCGGAAATACCTGTTAATTGAAGATGGAAGACACGGAGATGCTAATAACGCATGTTATGTGGGTTGTGACATGTTAGCATGACATAAACATGTGGCGTTTTCACATACACTTCTGAGGACGTCGTTATATTGAGGGTGTGAGCAAGGAGGTAGCAGGTGTAAGGAGACTAATACCTAGATTCCATTTTTTTCTGCTGTGAGCAATAGAAGCAGGTGTTAAGAGATGTTTTTTCTGCTAGGTGAGCATGGAAAGCAGGTGCGAGAGGTACCTACTATATTTTAGCAGGCGGAGAAACTAACAACAAGTCGCCTACGTCACTCAGATTAGTTTTTCTTCCCAGTGATGGGATTAGTAACCAGGCCTGGATTAGCCAATGGGCATGATGGGCTCAGTTTCCAGAGTCTAGGAAAAAAAAATAGGCCTAAAAATGTCTGTTTAATTAAAATTATTAATTAATTAATAATAGCAATAATAATAATACCAATAATAATAATAATAATAATCACTCGAGGTCTAGAGCTTAAAACGAGAGCAAGAGAACACAACAAAGTACCATACCACAACCCGTCATTAGGTCGAATGTTCCTTGCAAGTCTCTCGTTTAAGCCCGACCATATTACCTCCAATTCTTCTCCAATTACCCCTAACTTGTAACTGAAAGTGTATAGCGGAACAACTCTGTTCTGGCTTCCTATCATGCTAACAGCCGGTGGTTGCCTTCATTCTCTCGTCTGGTCCTTAAGGCAGAGGGTCGTAAAAGGCAAAATACCTCGACTTTACCCATTCTCTTGGCTCATCCCTGCCTTGAACAGGGATGAGCATGGAGGGATTGGATAGTGATCCTTGCAGATCCGTGACGTAAGGGTCGGTGTCCTCCGAGGGGAAGTGTAGTGATCACCCAGGGTCGGATTAACCCCATGAAGCTCAGGTAAGCGTTGTCTTCCTCTCTCAGGCCGTGGTTAGTGGTGCATAGGTGAGCTGAGATGCGTCACACACACACACACACACACACACACACACACACACACACACACACACACACACACACATCAACCAAATAACTGCTGCAGCATAGGGACGCTTGGGAAACCTAAGAATAGCGTTCCGACACCTCACTAAGGAATCGTTCAAGACTCTGTACACCGTGTATGTCAGGCCCATACTGGAGTATTCAGCACCAGTTTGGAACCCACACCTGGTCAAGCACAAAGAAATTAGAGAAAGTGATATGTCCTACGAGGAGAGGTTAAGGAAAATCGATCTGAAGACACTGGAGGACAGGAGAGATAGGGAGGATATGATAACGATATATAAAATACTGAGGGGAATTGAGAAGGGGGATAGGCACAGGATGTTCCAGAGATGGGACACAGCAACAAGGTTTCACAATTAGAAGTTGAAGACACAGATGAGTGACAGGGATGTTAGGAAGTATTTCTTCAGTCATAGAGTTACCAGGAAGTGAAATACGTACTCTGGAGAATGATGTAGTGGAGGCATGATTAAGCTCATGGAGAAGGGAGAGAGAAGACCTAGTACCGATCAGTGAAGAGGCGGGACCAGGACCTATGTCTCGACCCCTGTAACCACAAATATGTGAGTACACACACACACTGATTAATAAGAGGTCAAAGGAGTGGCCAAGAGCTAAGACTCTCTCATCCTAATAATCAGAGCTGAGCTAATTGTTATTTACTCAGGGCAATTAAGTGGTCTTAAAACTTATCCCTAATTATAATGAAATAAAAAATGACTTCCCGGAGTCCTGGGCTGAGAGAGAGAGAGAGAGAGAGAGAGAGAGAGAGAGAGAGAGAGAGAGAGAGAGAGAGAGAGAGAGAGAGAGAGAGAGAGAGAGAGAGAGAGAGAGACAGACAGACAGACAGACAGACAGACAGAGAGAGAGACAGACAGATAGATAGGCGGGCAGAAAGTTATTACATTTACTTTTCTGCCTCTGTCTTTACTACTTACCACACACAAACACACAACAAATTCCAGCCTCCCCTCAAGAGAGTGGTCTCCAAACCGGACATTTTCCCCCCTCAATGCCCAGCCGCTTTATAACCCATACGGCATTAGCGCTTCCTGTATATTTTTTTTAAATTAACAGCCCCCCCATTTTCCTCTCGCGTTGTTTCACAACAATGGCCATTCTCTTTCCCCTTAAAATGACTTATTACTGAGTTATTGACCAGGTAATGAGAGATAATAACCCTGGCAGTGTGTGGTGTTCCTAAGGACCGGAAGCTGTTCGCTCGCTACTTATTACTCAAAAAATAATAATTTATATCAATAAAGGCGTAGCCTTAGCATGGGCCCCCTTGTAGTTCCAACTGCAGTTGTGGGCCCAGAGTACCTTTATATTCCTATATTTGGCTTTATTTTCATGTATTTTGCTTTATGTTGTTTTATCACTTGGATTTTGCTTTATTAGCTTGATTTATTTTGCTTTATTTTTCTATGTTCTGCTTTATTTAGCTGTTTTGCTTTTAGTTTATTTTGCTTTATTTTTATTTATTGTTCTTAAATTATTTTGCTTCAGTTTTCTTTATTTGTATTTATTTTGCTATAATTTGCTTTATTTTTAGCTTCATTTTTATTTAGTTGCTTCTATCTGATTTATTTGGCTTCATTTCATATTTATTTTGGAAGTCTCTATAAACAAACACCTGGAGAAATGTATATCTCAGTTCCATGCAGCCTTAATAACCCGCGTATAGTCGATAGGCTTCAAACCCATTAAAAGCAACCAATAGGGTCGAATTCCCCCTGTAAATCCCACCCTTCGTACAGCCTGGTTTTGTCCCTCTTGGCTACCGTTCACAGATCCGATTATTCTCTTGTTTTGGCCGCAATTATTAACTCGATAATTCATAACGCTCGCGTCATACATTTAGCGGCAAATAATCCCCGATAATTGGAGAGTAATGGGGAACATATTGTTGTGCGATAGAGCTGATTGTCTAGGAGGTCTGATTATCTCCGTCACGGTAGTTATTGATTGTCAGAGAAGCGTTGGTGAGCATGACTGTGATGGTCACCTGCTCCACGGTACACAGGTAACGAACTTCTGGCTACTACGATTTTTGGGAATATTTTGTAGCGGTGGAAAAAATGGGGACATAAATACAGCATAGTGAGATTTGCTTAGACAGTGGGATTTATCTAGTCACAAACAGATCTCCTGAGGGGTTAAGCAACAGCTCCCGTGACTTTTAAAAGCGTTGATCCAAAGGTTCTCGGCCTCTCTGAGGGTGTTGAGCTAAAGCTCCTGTGCATATCAAGGATGGTGAGCTACAGATAGAAGAATGTTAGCCGACGGTAAAGTGATCTCTCGGCAGCAGAATCACCGATATAACTTAAATTATTTACGTTTTTAGGGGATCATGTCTAACTCCTGTCTCCCGGAGTGGCAGTGTGTGGTTCCTTGTGTTGTGAAACACTTAGTGCTGTTCCTTCACTAACTCATGCACTCAACATGCAGGACAACGTTTCGCTGTGTGTGTGTGTGTGTGTGTGTGTGTGTGTGTGTGTGTGTGTTAGAGCTTCACCAAGTCAAGAATTTATAAAGCTACAGAGTGAAACATTCTCCTACTAAAATCTCAGTAATAATGGTAGAAATACCGACCAAATGTTGGGTAAATGGACACAGATGCAACTAATGTGACATTTTATGTGACAACGTTTCGCTCTCCACAATAAAATGTCACTAAAATCTTGTTCTATGACCTGTGTCGCTTCTTCTCTATGAACATGAGCGTTCAGTGGTCCATATTAGACATAAATGAATGATAAAAAAACAATTATTTACATTCATCCGCTAAACCAAGTTCAGCTGTACAGTGAGAGTTTGTCATACACACGAGGAGGGATAGTGTCAGTGGTGTATATATATATATATATATATACTACATACGAAAAAAGTCACGACCACAAATGGATATTCAATAAGTGAATTATACTAATGATAGTCTGATTGGCTTTCTTCCCCCTTCCCTGACTTCCTGCGATTACCAGGGTCTGACCTGCTGCCTCTCGTTTCCAATTTTCTCCCGACCCCAAACAGTGCCTTGGAGAATAACGCGAGGAATTACAGCAGAACTTCCCATGTTGGCCTTCCGAAATGAATTAGCCCAGGAAGTCGACGAAGAATGAGTGGGAGGCGGGTAAGGCAAATTTCGTCATGTTACGCTTTTTTTCCCCCAGGGGCGCTGTGCAACATGGAGACATCTCGATTATAACGCGGAGACTGTTGACAATGCAAGGAACAGTACTTTGAGGGGGAGGAGGACTTTACAGGGACCCGCTAACAATACGGGGAACAGTACTTTGAAGAACGGACTCTTGTATACCAGATCCTGCCGGTGCTACGGAGGTCAGGAGCCCTCTGGTCATTTCTCTGTAATTTTCTCAGGGCGGTTTTACTCTTGGGTTTCAACGTCAAGTCATCAATAACCCAGACTCTTGGAAAGACATTTCGGACTATGCTTGGTAAATCGCAGCTTGTTCTGGCTTGGTGATAGCTCAGGACGAGCCGAAACGTTGTCTAAGGTTCTTTTATCCAAAGCGTAGCGCCCGGTGGGCGAAATGTCACCTAATAAAAAGTAACCTTCCGTATTGTCCGGCGTTATCTACAAATCGTCCTTAAACATGGATATATAAGAATATCTCGTTAGGTATGTTTAGTTTCAGTTCTTTAGTAAGTCCAAGTATCTGAGGATGAAGTGATAACAAGAACTTTACTGTGCCCTGATGTGACAGGGAAACGAGATAAAACCAGCAAATCTGGACCTGGTTCTTCACCTAAGTCGCATTTAATGCAGGAGAAGCAGACCATGATAAACCTATGGACACTAGCGACCACCTAACCTAACCCAGCCAAACCTGACCAAACCCAACCTAACCTAATCTAACGTAACATAACCCAACCTAACCTAACCAAACCCAACCTAACCTAATCTAACGTAACATAACCCAATCTAACCCAACCCAACCATCCACTGCCGCCACCACCCACTTCATATCTCCCCTCTCCCTAACCCAGTGTACAACCAATCGTTTACAAACCACAAAATTAATCTACCACTTAATAGCATCGTTCACTGTCCCAAAATTACCACTGGGCACATAATAGGATCTACAGTGAATAATAAAACGTCCCACGAACCCCCTTACCTGTTTCCCTCACCTGTTCCCCTCGCCCCCATGGGAGCGAGGATGGAGAAAGGGGAGTTCAGGGAAAACAGGTTATTGCATCAGAAAACCGATCACCGTTTCGCTCATACCTATCACCGTCTGAGCGAAACGTTCTCTGCAACTTGTTTCTTTTCTACTGAGACACGTCTCGAGTGACCGAAATGGTTTTACTTGCTCTCATCCGGTTATCTAAAAATAACTAATCTCTGGGATTTCGCTTCCATCTTCAGCTTTCAAAAGGAAATAATTATTAATTTTTTAGGGCCTTTCTTTGTCATTTTCACTAAGGGTAAAGACAGATTTAAGCAACAGCGATGTACAGGCGAATGTACAGATGTGTACAGATTGTGTACTGCAGATGAGTTCGTATATTATCGTACATAAGAGTACAATATATTGTATGTAAGAGTTGTAGCATGCAAAAATAAGTGTGCTAAGTGTATGTACAAAATAAGTGGGCTATACAGGTGGTGAACACTAGCTGGTGACTACAGAAATAAGTGCGTTAAAGTGTAAGTGTTTCTGAAGTTCATAGAAAGAGTTGCAACGTTATTGTTTGGCAACAATAATAAAAAGACAACCGGTTAAGTACATGAGTACTTCAAGACAGTACCTAATTACCGAGCTGTGCTAATTTCCGAGCGAATTACCGAGCTGTGCTAAAGTGCTACCTAAGCATTTTAGCACAGCTCCACCTCACGACGTATGACAGCGGCGGTGAACTACGCCCCTCCGTAACACTGCCGGTCCTCGCGATCGCGTCATGTCCAAAATAACCTGGGAACTGCCCAACCACCTCATTACCGCGTATGAACAATAAAAAAAAAGTTCATTACGAGGCATTATAGAACAAGGGGAGAACTACCCAAGCACGTCAGAACAAGCACTCATTACCCTCGTATTCACACCGTAAATAAGCGTAGTTTATGCTCCGTTACACATATGACCCCTGAGTATAAAGAGTATAACAAGTCCCTGTATTGATTCCAAAAGTATAATTGCAGTTGATTGGTATAATTGAGTATAATGGCCGCCGTTAGCGGCTTAGCAGCACCACTGCAAAGAGACGTGAGTTAAGAGAATGACTTTGTCACTCCATAAAGTACAATACGATTCTCTCTCTCTCTCTCTCATATATACTAGACAGCAGTCTCTATATTAGAGACAGGTATATTATATATATATATATATATATATATATATATATATATATATATATATATATATATATATATATATATATATATATATATATATATATATATATATATATGCAATAAGATTACGGCAAACAGATGATATCACAATATACAAATAACCACTGAGAAAACAGTGATTTAAGCGCTTAGTGTTTTCTCAAATGTAAGAAATCACGAAAGCGCTTAAGAATTCACTATTTTTTTCACAGTGGTTATTTTCCATATCTATCTATGTATATATATTCAAACAGCTCCAGGAAGAATCTCGAGTTTTCCTGAAGTAAGTTTATACTGTTCTCTGAGGATGAGGGTCCCCAGTCCAGTTCAGAGGTGGTACTATATATATATATATATATATATATATATATATATATATATATATATATATATATATATATATATATATATATATATATATATATTCCCCAGAAGCTAGATCATTGACTGAAGCTTCAAGAGTTACATAAGCACTCCAGGGAATTCAGAAAAACCTGAGTGCATCATACTTTTCAAAAGGAAGGCGATGTCCTCCTCAGACTCTCCGGACTTTTCTGCCTGCCGATCCCGCCCTCATTACCTTTCATTATATGGGGGATGATATCGACGTCATATAGCTTGTTCAGAGGCTTCCGTACTGTGTGGGATCCCTATTCTTTATTATTATCCTCACACTCTATTGTTAGGGTGGGATTGTGAAGGACCTGCCCAGTATGAGGCCAACAGGCCTACTGCAGTGGTCCTCCTTTCTTGTATTCTTATGTTCAAAGCTTTTAGTAATCTGCGAACTCTGACTTGCTAGAGAGGATGCCCATCTGTATCTCCCAAGGGTTCCTCGTGATATCCTTCCCTGTTTATTCTCTCCATCTTGAGATCTCCTATGGTTTCTTTTTTCCCCCAATCCATTACAGCACACTCCCGACCAGTTCAGTTTAGATTCTCATTTTGTTAATTAGTCCCATGTGCATAACCGTAGCAAATGAGTTTTGAGAGTCTAGAAGGCCAGCCCTTCTTGAGATGTATTTCTGAGTTAATTAACTTTGACTTTCTGATTACGGTAATGGTTATATTAGGAAGCACCTGTTGCGTGTGTGTACTCACCTATTTGTACTCACCTATTTGTGGTTGCAGGGGTCGAGACTCAGCTCCTGGCCCCGCCTCTTCACTTATCGCTACTAGGTCCTCTCTCTCCCTGCTCCATGAGCTTTATCATACCTCGTCTTTAAACTATGTATGGTTCCTGCCTCCACTACCTCACTTGCCAGACTATTCCACTTCCCGACAACTCTGTGACTGAAGAAATACTTCCTAACATCCCTTTGACTCATCTGAGTCTTCAACTTCCAATTGTGACCCCTTGTTGCTGTGTCCCCTCTCTGATGTGTGTGTGTGTGTGTGTGTGTGTGTGTGTGTGTGTGTCAGTTTTTTTTTCTGAAATTAAGTATAGCAAATTTAGTCACAAGATAGAATTATATTTAAAAATGCAAAAAAAAAAAAAAAATGAACTGATTGCATATTTTTAGACTCAAAAAAAATTTGACACTGTCGTGCAGAGTAGACTAAATTAATAAATGGAAAAATAAACTAGAATGATTGAGAGAGCAATCCATAGGGAATAATGTGTAATGGGTTAGGCATCTGTGGATTCCACCCAAGGGACCACAAGGGCCACATGGACCACAGGGACCACAAGTGCCACATGGACCACAAGGGACCACTATCCGTGAGAAACCACAAGGATCGCAGCAGAAATCACCTGTGCTGCGGGCAGCGGGTCACAGCAGTCTGGTTGATCCAGAAGCCTAGAGGAAATCCATGTTAAACCAGGGGTGCGAGAGTTGAGCACTGAAAACCAGACACAGGTACATCACAGGTGCCCGTCACAGATACATCACAGGTGTCCGACACACATACATCACAGGGGTCCGACACACATACATCACAGGTGTCCGACACAGGTACATTACAGGTGTCCGACACAGGTACATCACATGTGTCCGACACAGGTACATCACAGGTGTCCGACACAGATACATCACAGGTGTCCGACACAGATACATAACAGGTGTCCGACACAGATACATCACAGGTGTCCGACACAGATACATCACAGGTGTCCGACACAGGTACATCACAGGTGTCCGACACAGGTACATCACAGGTGTCCGACATAGGTACATCACAGGTGTCCGACACAGATACATTACAGGTGTCCGACACAGGTACATCACAGGTGTCCGACACAGGTACATCACAGGTGTCCGACACAGGTACATCACAGGTGTCCGACACAGGTACATCACAGGTGTCCATCACAGGTACATCACAGGTGTCCGACATAGGTACATCACAGGTGTCCGCCGACACAGGTACATCACAGGTGTCCGACACAGGTACATCACAGGTGTCCCAGATACTCACAGCTGGGATGAAGCGCTCGCTACCAAAATTAATATATAAAACAGTAACCTATAATTATTATATAACAAAGGCGCTATAATTATTATATAACAAAGGCGCCATGCATTCTTTTACCTCGTATACAGACTCCAAGATGGCGCGATTATATTCCCTTAGTAAAAACATAATCCGATAACTGCTGGACCACAATTTAAGGTACCATTTAGCCTATTCACTGCCCATTTTCTAACCTATTTAACTTTTATCTTCGTCCAGTTTCGTCCAGATCGTTTAAATTTCAGATAAAAAGTGAATATTTTGGTTCGAGAATAACAAGTCTTCAGGAATATAGAGAGTTAGTCACTATGATCGTTCGTAACGAGCGAACTAGCACTTAGAAAGGGGTTGTTCTAAGTGGACACTTTGGTAGTCGGCAGCTGAGGGCCCAAGCCTAATTACACCTGCTAATTGCCCACGCTAACAGCAATTACCGAACCGAACACGCTCGTTTGGTCCGGGCCAGAGATAACCAGCGTCCAAAAAACGTCCAGGTTAATTGTGGGACGGCATGGATTTGGTGAGTGTTGGTGTTGTGCTCACAGACCCGTGTTGTCTGTCTGTCTGTGTCAGTGTTGCTGGTGTTGGCTGTCTGTCTGTGTCTGCGTTGCTTGTGTTGATAGTTTTTCTGTGTCTGCGATGCTTGTGTTGTTGTTTGTGTCTGTGTTACTTGAGCCGTTTGTCTGTGTCTATGTGGTTCATGTTGCTTATCCCTGTTGCTCGTGTTGTCTGTCTGTGTCTGTGTTGTATGTTTAGTCTGTCTGCCTGTGTCTCTCTTGCTTGTGTTGTCTGTGTTGCATGTTTTGTCTGTCTGCCTGTGTCTCTCATGCTTGTGTTGTCTGTGTTGCATGTTTTGTCTGTCTGCCTGTTTCTCTCTTGCTTGTGTTGTCTGTGTTGCATGTTTTGTCTGTCTGTGTCTCTCTTGCTTGTGTTGTCTGTGTTGCATATTTGTCTGTCTGCCTGTGTCTCTTGCTTGTGTTGTCTGTCTGTCTCTTTCCTCTGCTGTCTGTATACTTGTTGCCAGCGCTGGCTGTCTGTTTCTGTTGTCCGTTAGGTCTGTCGAATCACATGCTCCCGCGTCTGTCACCACAATCGCCTGGCATTGCTGATTCTTGCCCTCGTGGGGCATCTCATACCAATTCTTGAAACTGTGCATGGAGTTTTCCATACCACCTCGTCTAGCTCATTACGTGTATTTACCGTCCTAAGGCTGAAAAAATATTTCCTAACATCCATGGAGAATATCGGTGATCTATATTTCCATCTAAGATCCCAGTGGTAATAAAACATAATAGGTGGTTTATGGTATTGTACTGAAGAGACGTTTCGCCCATAAGGGATTTCATAAATTCTCGGGGACTTAAGATACAAGCGCAGATTACACAATCTGTTTGTGAGGTTGTTAAGTCACAAACAGATCTGTTTGTGACTTGATAAAGCCCACTGTGTGGGCGAAACGCCGTCAATAAAAGATCGCATTATGCTGCATTCGTGTCTCTTTTCATCGTGTCTGTATTTTATACCAGGTTTCGCCCTTTTTGCGAGATCTGATGAATGTCCTGAGGAGCGAAACGCTTTCTCAATATACCACATGCTTGCCCAGGTGTGGGCTCCATGGTGGTGCCACGCACTCTATGGTAGTCCTGATGTTTGTCGTGTACAGGGCCCTAATGTATTTTTTTTTTTGGGGGAGGGGTTAGGGGGTTAAGGTGGATGAAGGAAGTTATGGGATTGGACAACATCGCAAATGCTGCTGTTATGTGGTTTATGTATATTTCTGGTGATATATTCGATGTGATGCTCACCTCGAGATCTTTCTGTTTATGCGATCTCTCTCTCTCTCTCTCTCTCTCTCTCTCTCTCTACTTGTTTGTCCTTGAATCATACATCTAGAGAATACACGATAGTTCTTAATCTAGACTGAAGTAAATAGTTCTTCAAATAAGTCAGCTGTCTGTACCATGCACACATACATACACACAAACTCACTCTCTCTCTCTCTCTCTCTCTCTCTCTCTCTCTCTCTCTCTCTCTCTCTCTACCCCTTCCAGCTTCCTGCCTGGTCGCGCACCTTCCTATTAGCCTCTGTAATTGTGCGAGGAGACCATGAATAGCTCACCTGTCCGCCAGGTATATCCCTTCAGGCCGCTCTATAGGAGCACCCACCGGGTAATTAACAAAGGGGACGTGAGGCATTAACACGAGAGAGAGAGAGAGAGAGAGAGAGAGAGAGAGAGAGAGAGAGAGAGAGAGAGAGAGAGAGAGAGAGAGAGAGAGAGAGAGAGTACACGAGACGGTGGTAAACTGAGGAAAACTCGTCCTTCCACATAGAAGATGCAGAGATGGACTAACAACTACAGCCTCCATGGACTTAGTTAAGATGGCTAAAACAAAACATAGAGAAGCAGAAGGCTCTCTCTCTACCCTTTAATCCCTACGGTCATTGCCAACATGAATAACAGTCACTGTAATGAATTGGAAATGACTGAACATTTTAATGGTTGGAACGCATAACTACTACTGCTGCTACCCCCATTACCACTTTTTATCACTACTACTACTAGGAATAGTAGCAGTACTTCTAACACTACTACCACTATTACTACTACGTACTGAGCTCCCGAGGGACCCCAGCTAACCTTCCGGCAGGAGGTAGCTCAAGTTCCCTTGATCAAGAGCCCATCAGCAGCATCAAGGCACCTCCTGCCCTTGAAGGACTCCCCCCACACGCACTCAACAATCAACCATGAAATTGACTCTACAAACCTTCAATTATTCGCTGAAGATTTCCATTAGGCAATTTTATCCCCTTAATTGAAGTTAGTATTTTCTTTGTAAATTTGAGTAATTCTCAATGATACGGTTCGGGGCAGCTGGTATTTTATTCGCGGGGAAGCGCTAAAGCCTTAGGGGATCATCCCAGCTGAAGGAAAGTGAAACGAATGGAATGCAGAGATAGATAATTATAGGGATGGGATGCATATAATATAGATAAATGAAAGGAATATATATATATATATATATATATATATATATATATATATATATATATATATATATATATATATATATATATATATATATTGTAACAACGAACGAGTGGTACTGAATCAATAACAACACTGCGACTAGCCAAGGATTCGAACCCATGTACTTTTGCCCTCCATGGTGAGCGAAAATCATACATGACGCTCTAACCCAAGGACCACGCAATCCTACAGAAATCCCGCACCTAGCAGAGCTAGGTGTTTTACCGTGATCTGAGGACATACGGTGGTGTGGGTTATCCGAGGACCGTATGTCCTCGGATCACGGTAAAACACCTAGCTCTTCTGGGTGCGTGATTCTTATAGGATTGCGTGGTCCTGTGGGTTAGAGCGTCATGTGTGATTTTCGCTCACCATGGAGCAGGCCAAAACGACATGTTTTGTCTTATGTTAATTTGTTTGTCAGTGTCCAGGAAAATTTTGTGAGTTTTGGGAATAATTCCACTGCTATCAAGAAAGTTATCATCAGAATTATGGGCTAATTTTGCCGTCGTCTAACGGATACCTAGAAGCAAAATAAAATTAATGAATATTTGCTAAAAAAAAAGAGAATGCCACAGTAAAAAAAAAAGAGAGGGAATAACAGAGGGCTTTCAGGTGCTTTCAGGCGTATCTTAAGGTGCTTACAGGCGTATCTTAAGGTGCTTACAGGCGTATCTTAAGGTGCTTACAGGCGTATCTTAAGACATTTGTTTAAGCACGTGAGAGCTCCTGAATTCCTGTTCATATTTTTGTTTTTGTTGGAAACACGTGTTTTTTTGCGATTTCTTCCACCAGGAGGCGACCATAGATGAGAAACACATTACCTTAGCATTTTAATTACAGTTTTGTTACCCAATTTATGACTGATTCTTCAATATGCCAAGTGGATTCATCACTAGTCCTGTGAGTGCTACTTCAAGCTTTCTTTTTATAATTCCTCATAACAAATTGGAAAGTTTGTTATGCGGTTTGTTGAGATGTTCTTATGTGTCATGAAAGTTTGTCTGCTGCGCTGATAATGTAAATTATCTTTGTAGTTTGTCTAAGACGAACCTAAATACGAAATCAAAGTGAACTATGATTTTTTTTTGTCTTAGCTAATGTAAGTTCTCTGGAGGTAAATGAAGAACGGTGGATTATAGAGAAGAAAATACAGGTAGCAGCGCAAGCTTTTATTGGGGGCAACGTTTTGCTCTGTGTAGATCTTTATCAAGTCATAACTTGATGAACAACTATCAGAGTGTGTCCAGCAGTAGTCTACTACCAGTGTCCAGCAGTAGTCTACTACCAGTGTCCAGCAGTAGTCTACTACCAGTGTCCAGCAGTAGTCTACTACCAGTCTCCAGCAGTAGTCTACTACCAGTGTTCAGCAGTAGTCTACTACCAGTCTCCAGCTGTAGTCTACTACCAGTGTCCAGCAGAAGTCTACTACCAGCGTTCAGCAGTAGTCTACTACCAGCGTTCAGCAGTAGTCTACTACCAGTGTCCAGCAGTAGTCTACTTAGAGAACACTTATCAACTGTGGACTGGGGTGAAGAAGAGAGGTATCAATATGACAGTTTTCTTAACACTATACAGGCTGCCCAAAGAACATTTATCCCGTATAAAGAAATTAGATCAAGTAGAAATGACCCAAAATGGATGAATAATAGGCTCAAATATCTTTTAGGGCAGAAGAAAGGAATTTATAGGCGCATAAAAAGAGGTGAGGGTCATCTTATAAATCAGTATACTGACATTAAGAGGGACGTTAAAAAGGGAATATGAAAAGCTAAACGGGACTATGAAATTAAAGTTGCTAGGGATTCAAAAACTAACCCAAAAAGTTTTTTCCAGGTTTATAGAACAAAAGTTAGGGATAAGATAGGTCCCCTTAAAATAACTTTGGGCATCTTACTGACAAGGAGAATGATATGTGCTCTATTTTTAATAATTATTTTCTCTCGGTTTTCACACAGGAAGACATTAATAATATCCCAGTAATTAATTTTTACAGAGGCCCAGAAGAAGATAAATTATGTAATATCACAGTCACTAGCGAAATGATTATGAAACAGCTGGACCGACTGAAAAAATAAATCGCCGGGTCCTGATGAGCTTTTGCAAGGGTTCTTAAGGAATGCAAAATGGAACTCTGTGAACCAATATCTAACATTTTTAATTTATCTCTTCAAACAGGTGTAGTGTCTGATATGTGGAAGATGGCTAATGTAATTCCTATTTTTAAAGCAGGGGACAAGTCACTACCGTCAAACTACCGCCCAATAAGCCTGACCTCAATTGTAGGCAAATTACTAGAGTCAATTATAGCTGATATTATTAGAAGCCATCTAGATAACCATAATTTGATTAATGATACCCAGCATGGATTCACGAGGGGCCGTTCCTGCCTATCTAATTTATTAACCTTCTTCAGTAAAGCTTTTGAGGCTGTTGATCACGATAAAGAATTCGATATTGTTTATTTAGACTTTAGTAAGGCTTTTGATAGAGTACCGCACCAGAGACTGTTAAAGAAAGTGGCAGCTCATGGCATTGGGGGAAAAGTGCTGTCATGGATCGAGTCATGGCTCACCAATAGGAAGCAGAGAGTGTGCATAAATGGGGTTAAATCCGAATGGGGACTTGTAACAAGTGGTGTTCCACAGGGATCAGTCTTAGGCCCATTGTTATTTATAATATATATCAATGACCTTGATGAGGGAATTACTAGTGATATGAGCAAATTCGCCGACGACACGAAGATAGGTAGGATAATTGATTCAAACATAGATGTCATAGAACTTCAGGAAGATTTAGACAAACTTAATTCGTGGTCAGAAAAGTGGCAGATGCAGTTCAATGTAGATAAATGCAAGGTTCTGAAGCTCGGAGTGTCCATAACCCAAGCACTTATAAGTTAAATAACGTAGAACTTAGCCATACAGATTGCGAGAAGGACTTGGGGGTGATGGTAAGCAGCAACCTTAAACCAAGACAGCAATGCCTAAGCGTACGTAATAAGGCAAATAGATTACTGGGATTTATATCAAGAAGTGTTAGCAACAGAAGTCCAGAGGTTATATTACAGCTTTATACATCATTAGTAAGGCCTCACCTAGATTACGCAGCTCAGTTCTGGTCTCCATATTACAGAATGGACATAAATTCGTTAGAAAACATTCAGCGTAGAATGACTAAATTAATACATAGCATTAGAAATCTTCCTTACGAAGAAAGATTGAAGACCCTAAAATTACATTCACTTGTAAGACGTAGAATGAGGGAGACATGATCGAGGTATACAAGTGGAAAATGGGTATTAACAAAGGGGATATAAATAAGGTCTTGAGGATATCTCTCCAAGAGAGAACCCGCAATAATGGATTCAAGTTAGATAAGTTTAGATTTAGAAAGGATATAGGAAAGTATTGGTTTGGAAATAGGGTAGTTGATGAGTGGAACAGTCTGCCTAGTAGGGTTATTGAAGCTAGGACCTTGGGTAGTTTCAAATTTAGGTTGGATAAATTCATGAGTGAGAGGGTTGGATTTGAGTGGGACTCAGCATGAGTGGGTAGAATTGTCAAAGCTTATTTCTTGGGTAGCATTGAAAATTGGGTTGAGCAAATATTCTGTTAGTGGGACGGATTGTGAAGGACTTGCCTAGTATGGGCCAACAGGCCTGCTGCAGTGTTCCTCCTTTCTTATGTTCTTATGTGTCCAGCAGAAGTCTACCATCAAAGTGATCGTCAGGTTTCTGTGATATTTCTTCTCTGTGATATTTATGTCTTGGTGAATTCTTGTACTGGAGGGTTTTATTTCAAGGACATTGTGCGTGTTGGATCAAAACTTAGTTCAGGTTTGACTTCAGCATCCAAAACATAGTTACAAATACACGTTTTATTCGTGAACTGAAACTTCTCATGGCACTTGATATTATTCTATTAAATTTATGAATACCTCTATTGACCTCACCTACCTAGTTTCAGTTTTCATCAGTCTTTGACTACTTTGATCTACAGCTCCTGGGTCTGGTAAAGATGTTGGCTTACAACTCCTGGGCCTCTTGCGGGTGTTGATAGCCTCCAAACTATGCATTCATTAACAGCAATATATACAACAAATTCTTAGCAGGGGTTCCTTTAATGAAGACTGTGTTCCTTGATGTTGGTGAAGGGCTCTTGATCCAAGAATTTGAAGCATCTTGCTTTTCGTCGAATCAAATATAATTACATACCTCTCATTCCTGAGCTGCTATATGTCCCCTACGGTTGAGCGCTCCCCATCAATATAATAATAATGTTAATAAAAATATTAATAACAGCAATAATAATAATAAGAAGAAGAAGAAGAAGAAGAAGAAGAAGAAGAAGAAGAAGAAAGAAGAAGCCAGGAAATAACGGATTTAAATGGGATAAATTTAGATTTAGAAAGGACATAGGCAAGTACTGGTTCGAACAGAGTTGTAGATGCGTGGAACAATCTTCCGAGTACTGTGATAGAGGCTAGGACCTTGGGTGGCTTTAAAAGAGATTGGACAAATATGAGTGGGAGGGCTGGTTTGATTTGTGTCGAGTACGGAATAAATTTTTAGGTAGGTGGTTTTGATAAGACCTGCCTTGTATGGGCCAGTAGGCCTTCTGCAGTGTTCCTCCATTCTTATGTTCTTATGTTCTAAGAAGAAGAAGAAGAAGAAGAAGAAGAAGAAGAAGAAGAAGAAGAAGAAGAAGAAGAAGAAGAAGAAGAAGAAGAAGAAGAAGAAGAAGAAGAAGAAGAAGAAGAAGAAGAAGAAGAAGAAGAAGAAGAAGAAGAAGAAAAGAAGAAGAAGAAGAAGAAGAAGAAGAAGACGATGATGATAATTTTGGGTGAACATATGTAGACTAATTAGGTACTTCAGGTTCCTGCGTATTTCCTCACACTTCTTAGGCGTGGGAAGTAAAAACCTGTCTTCTTGAATCTCACAGTCCATGGCGGCTGAAGGTTCTCCCCTCGAGTCCCCTAAGGCTCAGACTTGAGGCTCACACTTTAGAGTTACACTTAAGGGTCACAGTTAGGGGTCACACTTGGGTAACATACCCCGGGGTGATTATAAATACCTCCTGGTGACCCCCTCACTCTCTCATTAGTCTGAAACATTCAAGGTAATAAAGATGGCTGTTAAGCTAAAGTTTAAGCTTATTTTAATTATTATTTATTTCTTAGTTCCCGTAAAAAAAAATCCATTTATTAAGCCAGACTTTCAAAACTCTTGACTCGTGAAGTCGTAATAAAATGCTTACAAACAACACAGGAAACTGGTAGGTTTTGACCCTTGGTGGTGAGAGCGATGGTTTATTGTGGTGGTGAGAGCGGTGGCTTGGTGTGGTGGTGAGAGCGGTGGCTTGGTGTGGTGGTGAGAGCGGTGGCTTGGTGTGGTGGTGAGAGGCCTGTCTTGTTTTGGTGGTGGGAGCTCCTGGCTTGGTGTGTGGTGATGGAAGTCCTGGCTTGTTGTGGCGGTGGGAGCCCTGGCTTGTTGTGGTGGTGGGAACCCTGGCTTGTTGTAATGGTGGGAGCCCTGGCTTTCTGTGGTGGTGGGAACCCTGGCTTGTAGTGGTGGGAGCCCTGGCTTATAGTGGTGGGAGCCTTGGCTTGTGGTGGTGGGAGCCCTGGCTTGTTGTGGTGGTGGGAACCCTGGCTTGTTTTGGTGGTGGGAACCCTGGCTTGTTGTAGTGGTGGGAACCCTGGCTTTTTGTGGTGGTGGGAACCCTGGCTTGTAGTGGTGGGAGCCCTGGCTTGTGGTGGTGGGAACCCTGGCTTGTTGTGGTAGTGGGAACCCTGGCTTGTTTTGGTGGTGGGAACCCTGGCTTGTTGTGGTGGTGGGAACCCTGACGTGTTGTTGTGGTGGGAGCCCTGGCTTGTTGTGGTGATGGGAACCCTGGCTTGTTGTGGTGGTGGGAACCCTGGCTTGTTGTGGTGGTGGGAGCCCTGGCTTGTTGTGGTGGTGGGAACCCTGGCTTGTTGTGGTGGTGGGAACCCTGGCTTGTTGTGGTGATGGGAACCCTGGCTTGTTGTGGTGGTGGGAATCCTGGCTTGTTGTGGTGGTGGGAACCCTGGCTTGTTGTGGTGATGGGAACCCTGGCTTGTTGTGGTGGTGGGAACCCTGGCTTGTTGTGGTGGTGGGAACCCTGGCTTGTTGTGGTGATGGGAACCCTAGCTTGTTGTGGTGGTGGGAACCCTGGCTTGTTGTGGTGGTGGGAACCCTGGCTTGTTGTGGTAGTGGGAGCCCTGGCTTGTTGTAGTGGTGGGAACCCTGGCGTGTTGTGGTGATGGGAACCCTGGCTTGTTGTGGTGATGGGATCCCTGGCTTGTTGTGGTGGTGGGAACCCTGGCTTGGTAGTTGCAGTATTGCCGTCCCACGGGTCGAGTCTTGCCCTTGACGCCCGTGAAAGGTTCTTCTTCCAATGGATGTGAGATTCTCCTTCTTTCCATTTTTTAATCCTCGTACCTACTTTCCATTTCATTTTCTATTTTCCTTTCCTTTATTTCCACCTCTCTCTATTTGCCTTCTCTACCTCTCCTCCCTTCTAATCTACATATTTCTCTCTTGTACCTCTCCGTCTATCTCTACTCATCTTCTTATTCCACTTCTATCTCCTCTCTACTCTTTACTTCTCCACCTTCTTCTTACTAACTCTTCCTTCTTTCCTCCTGAGATGCATTCATGGGAGCTAGGTAGTGGTGCTAGGTGGTGATGCTAGGTGAAGGTGCTAGGTAGTGGTGCTAGGTGGTGGTGCTAGGTGGTGGTGCTAGGTAGTGGTGCTAGAAGATGGTGCTAGGTGGTGGTGATAGGTGGCGTTAGGCGATGGTGCTAGGTGGCGTTAGGTGGTGGTGCCAGGTGAGGGAGCTAGATGATGGTGCTAGGTGTTGCTGATAAGTGAAGGTGCTAGGTGGGGTGCTAGGTGGTGGTGCTAGATGGTGGTGCTAGATGATGGTGCTAGGTGTTGCTGATAAGTGAAGGTGCTAGGTGGGGTGCTAGGTGGTGGTGCTAGATGGTGGTGCTAGGGTCAGTAGAAACGAGTAATTTCAGGTGAATAGAGTCGCCATTGTGAGGTGAACAGCTGATTTTTAGAGATAATTTCACACACACACACGCACACGCACGCACACGCACACATGCACACACACACGCACACACACGCACACACACGCACACACACTCACTCACCAGACCACCTCGTAACTCGACTTGAATTACTCAACACGACTATAATTGCCTGACTTAAATCTAAAGGACATGCAATTACGATGAGCAGAAATAATAGTAATAATAATAATAACAATAACTAATTTTCAGGTCCCACTTAATGTTTATATCTATGTCGTTAAAAACCTCAAACTTAAGTTAGTCATAAATATTTGTTGACAAGTTGGTTATACTGAGCGTAGATGTAGGATATTAATAATAATAATAATGATAATAATAATAATATTATTATTATTATTATTATTATTGCTAAACTCACATGAACACAAGCATGCACACACACACACACACACCTAGTAGAGACCAACGAAGAACCGGAGCCAGGAGCTGTGACTCGACTCCTGTAACCACATATAGGTAAGTACAAATAGGTAAGCGCACACACACACAAAGTGTTTTAAATACTCTTACCCCAAAAAAAAATACACGTAACAGAATATGCAATACGGCTGCAGTGAAAAAATGCAATCAATTTTTACATTAACAAATTCAGAGCAACAATTTTAGTGGGGAGGAATTGTGCAGCAAAGAATTTAATGGCCAAATTGAACGTCGCTCACCATGCCCAGCCCTTCTAGGGCAGGGTAGGTGCCAAGGCTGGAGCTTGCTACCATCTGCGGCTCGCAAGCCTGCCCTTCCCGTCAGCCTCCTTGGGGCGGGGAAGGTGGCAGACCAGAGGGGCCTAGCAACTATCTACCTACGTGCTTGTGGGCGAATATGGCTAGGCCTGGGACCAGTTGGTCCCACCGCTGAGGGTACCCTCCCATGGGAGACTTCGGTCTCTGCTACTCCCACGCCAGGGAGCCGGAGCCGGGTCGCCATCTGGTAAAGACCCGGGCCGGGAGATTTCCCGGTGAATCAACACCTCCTCCTCCTCCAAATTGAATTTACTTCTCACCAGAATTTATTATATTTATTATATTCGTGGGGAAAACGGTAAATCCGTTGGGGTCATCTAGGGCCTTGGTTGTGGGAGGTAGTAAGATTCGAGTGTGTGGGTGAGTCAAATTCAATCCAGGTAAAGGGAAGATAGCTCTGATTCCTTGTATCAAGAGCCCTTTATTATCATCAGAGGGAGCGCTCCAAGGATGGCCTCCCGGTCGCCACTGGTTGCTTCTGGCTATCCCTACCTGCTTACCCGGTGTCTTACTCACCAAGCCTCTCCTCCCACAGCCCATCCCCGGTAGCCCAGGTAGCAAAGACTATCCCCTTTGACGAAGGGGGAAGGGGAAAGGGCAGTGGGAAGGGAAGATGGGAAGGAGGTAGGCGATCGCGTTAAGCCGTGAAATCGACTTTGGCGTCTACTCCATGAAGAGCAGGTAGCCAGGGTTACCGCACGGTCACTTATTCTCAACTCTTGTGTCAATCTCAATTTACAAATATCACCTAATATTTTGCAATTTAATCCCTCTTGTCTTGAACTGTATAATAGTTCTTAAATTTTACAGTGTTTTTCGGAGTGTTTGTCACTGTACGTGAAAGGACTTCGGAACACCAGCTTAGTTGCTGGAGATTTCAACTCCCCCGGCGGTAGTGATCTCGTGAAGCACCGACCGGACCTCTCTGTCCAAGAGATATATTGTTGCAGAGGATGGTGATGCATTATCCGTGGTCATTATAGTCAATTCCGTTGGCTGATAACGAGAAAATCATCTTCATTATTAAACACTATTAAGTCTCAGGGCGGCAACACTCTATCCATTATACTCAACGTATCAAGGGGTGACAATGCTATTATGCACGCCTTTTATAAATATATTTTGCCCTGAGTTTATAATGTGTATCGCTCGGCGTTTATGAGTTCCACTTGGTGTTCATAATGTGTATCGCTCTGTGGAGAGCGAGGAAATCACCTCATATCATTATGGATCAGTGTGACTTGTAGTCCAGCCAACAAGGAGGGCTCGATACGGCATAAGATGTCAGTGACCTTTATTAACCGCAACAAGAAGATACGGCGTAAGTTGTCAGTGGCCCTTATAAACCGCAACAAGAAGATACGGCGTGAGTTGTCACTGGTACTGTAAACGTAAACAAAAGGAACTAGCAAGTGTGTTATCCAACGTATTCACAAATGCGTTGGATAATCCACAGTGAGCATTATTCTTGGTTAGACTAGGGTAAATTAACCAAGCATTAATTAATCTTTATTTACCTATAATTAAACGCTAATAGTCAAATTACGTCAATGGGAGCGATACGTTTGATAGAGGGAAATATGTCGGGCTCGTTTGATAAGTAATGGAGCGAGATAATGACACGTTGTTAAAGAAACACAAATGTAGTTTAATGGAACTTTCATTGGCGGCTTTTTGCCCACGCAGTAGACCTAGCAAATTTAAATGCCTGTGAGGGAATATATCTTTATCATTTATAGGTAAATTTTGCTGAAATTTTCTGAAAATGCCAGAAAAATCCAAAAAGCGTCAACAGAATTGCGAAAAATATTCGTTTTCCATTTAGTATGATAAGTTGAAGAATGAGACACTAGTGTAACATTTGGGAATCTCTACTGAGGAAACGTTTCGCCAGTCAGTGGTTTCTTCAGTCTTCTCTGTATTGGACTGAAGCCATTGGTTGGCGAAACGTTAACTCAATAAAGATTCCCATATATTGCACAATACAAAAGTTAGGTTATCTTTAAATTCTTGTTCTGTTGTTAATCTTTGTTATCTTAGCAAGGATAACTTCGAGTCTTGTGAGATTGGAGTGCATTAAGATCTGCGTAGATAGCGCTTAGGGGTTAGGATTATATTGCGACAGATCTCATTGGTTAATCGGGTTCAAAGTGTATCGACTACACGAGGGTCATTAAGGTTGCATGCCACTCGCCACCAGTCAAGAATAATTTAATACTTAAATTAGGGAATGAACCAAACTCTCAAATACATGTACACTGAGAGACATACACCTCTCAGTGTTTATATTCCTGTTCTGAATTATTCATCTCTTGTGATTTAAGTTTCATTTGGAATTGAATTATCCAAAATTAAATAAGAAAATAGTAAATAGTAATTACTGTGACTTCCTTCATTTATATCAAGAAATTTGTGGCTATCAACAGATAGATAAAAAACGACTGTTGCTATCTTGATCTAGATCAGGAAAAGATTATAGTTATTATCTCCTTTTAGATAGTGTGTTAAGATGTGTGCAGTGTTATATATCGCATGAATACAATCTCATGGACACAGAGACAAGGTAGTAATCTGTGAGATCTCTGTTAGATTAGTTTGCTAAGTTATGCAAACCTGAATGTCAGTAAGTTTTGTGCTCCGAGAAGAGAGATTTCCACAGGAATTGAACACAACCTGTAGGACGGTTGGCATTACTAACAATCATGGTAAAACACTTTTGTCATCAGCGACGTTTCGCTCATTGTGGAGCGCAACTCAAATTGGTGAAGCTTAATCAGAGCAAAGAATCTTTACACCATACAGGTAGGAAGAGAGAAAGTGCAAGATTAACCCAGTGAAAAGCAGGAGTGCAGTAAGCACAATAGAGGAACACTATATCAACATCCGTGGTCCCAGATTATTCACCATCTTACCAGAAGATATCAGAAACACTGCTGGGATAAGTGTAGAAAGTCTTCAAGAGGAAACTGGACAAGTATCTTCACCAGGTGCCAGATCAACCAGGCTGTGATGGATATGTGGGGCAGGAGACGACCACCAGCAACAGCCTAGTTGACTAGGCTAGCACCAGACGAGCCTGGCCCATGGCCTCTACCCTTCGTATTGTTACTTCCGAACCTAATATTTGGTTTCTCTTCTCACTACACGTCAGATGAACCAACCAACAATATAAAAAAAAAGTTATTTTTCATTTTTAAAGGGTTGCACCAGAGAGCCAGTGGAAGGCTTCGGTCATGTGACCAAAATCATCAGTAGTGGGTCACGAAATGACTTAGACTCGAATACATAATACCAAAATGGAATGTTCAGCTCCTGCAAAGCTGGAAGTGTTGATACTGGTGCTGATTCATCATCATCTTCTCTTTCTGATGTTGCTGCTCCCGTTGCTGCTGATGCAGCTGTTGCTGCTGTTCTTTTCCCTTCTTCCCCTTATCCTCTCCCGTCTCCATTCCTTTTTACTCCTATTTTTCCTTACCACGTCCTCCAACTCTTCTTCCTCTTAATCTTCCTCCTCCTCTTATACCTCCTGCTCCTTCAGGGCCTCCTCCTCCTTCAGGGCCTCCTCCTACCCCTCCACCTCCCCTGTCTCCTCCGCCCCACATTCCCAGCTAAGTACAGAGCATTTACCTTATAAACGACTGATTTGGGTCGATTCAGAAACCCATGTGTCACTGATGTAGCACTTGTAGCACCGTAATCACGCTACAGTTAGACGTTTAATGCTACCCAGACAGGGGCAGGTGGCCTGAGATGCCCCAAGCATCTTTTTGTATGCCCAGTTATGCTGTCGAGGGTGTTCCTTAATCTGCCCAATCCTCACCTGCTCTCCGTAGGGAATGGGAGGCCGGAGAATGGGAGCTGAATGATTGGGGTTTGGAGAATGGGTTTGGAGAAATGAGGGAGGGATGTTCGAAGATGGGATTTGGTTGGCTGATAGAAGTGGGTTGGAGAATTGGGGATTAAGGCTAGATGACTGGGGATTAAAGTGGTTAAGGTTGGAGAGTTGGGGATTAGGGTTGGAAAATCATCATCGTAATTATTATCATTATTATCATCACCAAATTAATAAAATGTCCTTCATTCATTACAGGAGAAATTTCTAAATAGGGATTTTACCATTGATAGGAATAAAAAAAAATTAAATCTAAAGGAAAAAGTAAATTCAATTCACTCCCAAATAGAACATCAACAGCTTCCTCCATTAACATTAATTGCCCCATTAATAAAAAGAACAATGTAATCAGCCTTCTTATCGCAGCTCAGAACAATCCAATTCCATAAAAAAAGGATAAAGGAATCGCAAAGGATACGATCTGAATCTTCTTATTGGTGGATTATAGGGCCACTGGAAGTTTACGCCGTCTGAAGGCTCCTTACCAAGTCTCTATTTACAGACTTTAAAATTTTGAAGTCTTCCAAATTGGAACCGAGAAAAGGGATTTTATACACGGAAGTGTATGCCTCTGGGTGAATGTACGTGTAGAGGTGTATGACTCTGGGTGTATATACCCGAATATGTATATGTCTACGTTTAGATTTTACTTATTTTCATTTTTTTTGTGATTAAAGTATGCTTGCCTCATAGTATCTAATTTCCGAAGAGCCCAATAATAATAATAATAGTAACAACAATAATAATAACATTCTTAACTACAATAATAATAACAACAACAACATTCTTAACAACTGGAAGAAGAAGAAGAAGAAGAAGAAGAAGAAGAAGAAGAAGAAGAAGAAGAAGAAGAAGAAGAAGAAGAAGAAGAAGAAGAAGAAGAAGAAGAAGAAGAAGAAGAAGAAGAAGAAGAAGAAGAAGAAGAAGAAAGAAGAAGAAAGAAAGAAAAGCAGAGGAAAAAGAAGAAAAGAAGACGAAAAATAAAGAAATATAAACAGATGAGGAAGAAAGAAGACAACTAAGATGAAAGAGAAGATTCTGAGCACAGCTCTGGGTGGAGGTACCAAACATTAGCTAGGAGGCAACCGCTACTGCTCCGCTTCCCCGCTCATTTGCATATATCTCATTTGCATACATCTCATACGTATATATTGATTATATATGAATTTATATATAGCACTTATTTGTATATACCGTTTATTTGCATATATTTTCATTATTTGTGTGTATCGATTATAGCATACACTGTATATACATGATATATATATATATATATATATATATATATATATATATATATATATATATATATATATATATATATATATATATATATATATATATATATATTATATATATATATGACAGAAACACTATGAAAAATAGAAGAATTCTTCATTTTTCATAGTATTTTCTTCATATTTGATATCACCTGTTTATGTATCTTTTGATATATATATATATATGCAATTATGTATATGAAGGTTAAAGTGTTTAGGAAAAGTAGTCTTAAAAGATAATGAATCTGACAGAATATTAATTGTCATAGTCGCTTTTTGTTGATGACAGTTCCTTTGGCTTGATTCTAAAGAGGAGTTGAGAAGTTAATGGTGAAGTGTGGAAGGTCGTGTAGAAGATGGAGGTTGAGAGTCAACTCTGAGAAGAGTAACTTTATGAGAGTAAGGAATAGTGTAGAGAATGAGAGAGATGGTGAGACTGGAGGGAAGGAGTAAGGTGAAAGGTTGAAAGGGTGTATTGTCCAAAGTTATGCAAACAGAGGAAATCTTTTGTGGGGAGAACTTTTTTGCTCTGTGTGTGTGGAGCTTCATTAAAACAGCTTCTTCAAGCTCCACTCAGAGCAAAACGTTTGCAGCCCATAAAAATGTGTACTGGAACATCTCTCCTTGTCTTTAGCATGGTGGAAATTGACTCGTTTAGATATGTGATAGACTCAGCAGATGGCTCTATGAAAGACGGAGTGACTCACACACAAACAAAGAAAAACTTATAGCAGAAGTGTTAGGAAGTCCTTAGGGAAAAAAAAAGACATTTATAACTGAATATAAAAGAAGGGGAATGAATAATGTGGGAGCAGTGCTTTTATATACGTAATTTTGAGACGTGAGCTAAGAATGTTGCAGCGAGAAGGAGGCTGGAGGCAGCGAAGATGTTGTTTATGTTGTTTCTGTGTGGTGTAAATATTATGCAGGTATGTAAATACTATGTAAATATTATGTGGTATGAACGATATAATTTACTGGTCTCTTACCTTTAATAATATTACACTTGGACATTATAAAACAACATTACTTACGCGAATGAAGACAGATTCATACGTCTATATGATGCCTTTTATAAACAATGTGAGATTTATGCAGGACAGGCTGGAAAAAGGTCCAAACTGAAGATTAAATCAAGGTAAATATAGCGTTAGATCTTCTGCTGTCTGCGGTGAGAGCGTCTACGGTCAAAGAGTGAGCCGGGCAAAGCAGACGGAGGATCGAGCCTCCACCACGCCATGAAATGATGTAGAATTAAATTCTGTACAAGGTAAAAATATATTACATGCAAATTAATGTGTGAACTAAATATGAAGGAGAAAAATTGCTTACACACTTTATTGCTGAAATGTTTCGCCTACACAGTAGACTTCTTCAGTCAAATACAGAGGCAACAAGTGTAGTAGTGAAATGAAGATGATGTAATCGGTTCATCAACATTGGAGAAATAGTATTTGAGGTGATCAGTCCCTCAGCTGAGGGAGTGAAAATATCCAACAGTTGCACATGTGTTTTAATCATCAACTCGTCGGTACTTTACACAATTTTCAACATGACTGTTGTCTGAACATAGATGAAATATAATCCCTTTCAACGTAAGCATATATATATATATATATATATATATATATATATATATATATATATATATATATATATATATATATATATATATATTATATATCAGCATTTGCTCGCTATTAGCCACACACACACACACACACACACACACACACACACACACACACTGTGGAAGCCAAAGAGACTACTAATAAGTATTAATCCTGGCGGGAATCCTTAACATTTTGTAAGAATACACGTAAAGGGAAGTTGTAGGATCTACAAGCAGCTACAGGGAATATGGCACTAGAATTTACAAGTAGCTACAGAGAGTATGATAGTAGGATCTAAAAGCAGCCCTACACACACACACACACACACACACACACACACACACACACACACACACCCACACACACACGCACACGCACACACACACACACACAGGGATATTAGGAAGTATTTCTTCAGTCACAGAGTTGTCAGGAAGTAGAACAGTCTGGAGAGTGATGTAGTGGAGGCAGGATCCATACACAGCTTTAAAAAGAGGTATAATAAAGCTCATGAAGCAGGGAGAGAGTGGACCTAGCAGCAACCAGTGAAGAGGCGGGGGCCAGAAGCTATGAATCGATCCCTATAACCACAATTGGGTGAGTACAATTAGGTGAGTAAACATACACACACACTAATGTAACAAAAAAATGAAGAGAGGGAAGGAATGATAGGAAAAGCATCATAACAGATGAAAGAGTATCTCATGAAGGAAAGATAAATGGCTGGTGGAATTTAAGGTGTCAGAATGGGCAAGTGTAGCAAGTGGGGTCCCACAAGGACGGGTACTAGCGAACAGAGGCAGATAACTGCCAACATTCGTTAAGACAACGCCTTGCTCAAAAAGAGCTTTATGTCTATTATGCCTTGACAAAGCTCTCCTTAAGGGGAATGTTATGTAAATAAAAGCTTCTTTTATTAATTTTTGGTCAGTTTTATCGGCACTAGAACCAGTACTAGGACCAGTTTTGTTTTTAGCCACAAAGAACCAGTACTAGAACCAGTACTGTTTCTAGTTTATTTCAACATGCCAAAAGAACCACCTCCACGAACTGGAACTAGAACCATTACTCTATCCAGAAAATTTCATCATGCCAGAAGTCGTATAATCCTATGGATCCCAGTTCACAGGAGATGGGAAATTAATGAGGAGAATCAACACCAGGTAGGACAGAAAAAGGCCACAATATGACTTGGCAAACTGCAGTGATGATCGGACGCACACACACACACACACACACACACACACACACACACACACACACACACACACACACACACACGGTGGAATGTTAATCTCACAGGAAATGAAGAACATTTCTCCCGAAAGTTTGGGAAGTGAGAGACGGATTCATCCCTGGCCAGAGGGATACAGACTAGAGACACAAAGCAACACATACCTTTGTAAGGAAATGAGAGAAATGTAGAGCAAAGAATAGTGAAGAAGAGTCACAAGGTCAAAACAAACCGGGACAACGTTTTTCCTCAGTGTAAAAACTTTATCAAGTAATGACAAAGCTCTAGACAGAGCGAAACGTTCTCTCAATGAAGCGTGTTAATCAACCTTTGGTTTTTCTTTTATACTGTCGGGAACACCCCATTTGAGTCCAAGCATTGAATACTTAGGAAATAGGAAGAATGCAAAGAACTTCAGAAAAAAAATCAGATTTCATCATCAGCAAAGAGTGAACTGTATAAGAATCTGCAAAGGAAAGAGGGCAGCCATTTCTTGTCCTGGTGGGCCACTAGTGAGGTTCCACAAGGATCAGTACTTGCTCCTTGTGGGCAGGTACTCTCCCTTATCCCAATTACACGCCCCCACGCCCACCTACAGTCCTTCAAACCACTTATTATCATCCATGCCCTCTTGGTTATTTAGATTTAAAGTCTATCAACTACACGAGAGTTATCATTGCTACATGTCACCTGCCAGTCAAGAATACTTTAATTCCTAAAAAGAAATTAAACCATCAGAAGATATATTATCAAGCTGCGGCTAATCGGGGGATCGAACCCGTGTTGTTTCAGCCCGCCTCGGGGGAAGAGCGAAAATTCATGACGCCCTAAACCACTGGACCATAAAATCCTACAAACAGGAGTCTAGGGAACTAGGCTTGCTTCATGATGCGAGGACATACGATGGTGTGGTTGCCTCAGAGCTAATTTTCGCTTTTCCCACGAGGCGGGCTAAAACAACACGGGTTCGATCCCCGGCTAGCCGCAGCTTGTATATATATATATATATATATATACGTATATATATATATATATATATATATATATATATATATATATATATATATATATATATATATATATATATATATATATATCGCGGAGTATATAATTTTATAATTGCAGTTCTATTACACTCCCCAACGCCCTGTTTTGTAAGATAATATACATTCAGTATAAGTATCATTCCATATCACAGTAGAGTCTTACAGGTTTAACGCAGCTGAGAACATCAACGTCTTTTATATAGACACTAAACTGCGGTGAATGACGGAGACTAAATTAAATTTCACTTTATTGTTAAGTATCCCCTTGTTGGCGTGAGGGGCGCCGGCGCGACCACTGGGGCTAACAGCCGCCCGGACGGGTTTAGAGATGTACATTAATCTGATCACAATCATCGATAGTGTTCGGGGAATGAGAGTCTTCAAGGGAGGTGCCTCCATGAGGGAAAAAGGCTCTTGATTCAGGAAAAAACGGAGCTACCCTTCAGTCCCCTACCCCTTTTCCTGTATCAAATCCGTTTGTATTGCCCATACGGGCTGGCCGCTTTCCCCTCATGAATGCAATAATAATGATATGTCCTCCTGGTCCGCTTCTCCCCTGTGTTTGTGTCCAGAGCATACGTAAAACTTACGATTTTGGCTTAAATAGCAACGCTCTTCTTGCCGAATAAGGCAAGCGAAAATTTGTTTATGCAATAATTTCGTAAAACTCATTCTGAATCTAACGAAAAAAATATATTTCATTGTGTTTGTTTATTAAATTATTGTAAACGTATCTAAAATATATTTAGTTGGATTAGGCTAAATTAAATTGAACTTGTTATAATAAGGTTAGGTAAGTTTTCTAAGGTTCTTTTGGTACAAAATTATTAATTTTTACATTAACATAAATAAAAAAATATGTTTAAACGTATAAGAGAAATTTTTAGAAAGTAATTTTAAATGAGTTATTGCTAATTGACCAGTTTTACCTATTCGGCACGACATTATATATATATATATATATATATATATATATATATATATATATATATTATATATATATATATATATATATATATAATATATGCCGAATAGGTAAAACTGGTCAATTAGCAATAACTCATTTAAAATTACTTTCTAAAATTTCTCTATATTAGTTGGGTTAGCTAATTAAATTGCGTTTGTTGTAATAAGGTTAAGTAGGTTTTCAAAGTTTCTCTTGATACAAAATTATAAATTCTTACATTAACATATATGAAAAATATATCTTTAAACGTATAAGAAAATTTTAGAAAGGACTTAATTTTAGATGAGTTCTTGCTAATTGACCAGTTTTACCTAATCGGCACGACATATATATATATATATATATATATATATATATATAATATTGTAGTGCCGATTAGGTAAACTGGTCAATTAGCAAGAACTCATCTAAAATTAAGTCCTTTCTAAAATTTTCTCTATACGTTTAAAGATATATTTTTTTCATATATGTTAATGTAAGAATTTATAATTTTGTATCAAGAGAAACTTTGAAAACCTACCTAACCTTATTACAACAAACGCAATTTAATTTAGCCTAACCCAACTAAATATATTTTAGATACGTTAACATTAATTTAATAATAAACAAACACAATGAAATATATTTTTTTCGTTATGTTCAGAATGATTTTGGCGAAATTATTGCATACACAAATTTTCACTTGTCTTATATGGCAAGGTGAGCGTTGATATTTAAGCCAAAATCGCAAGTTTTACCTAATCGGCACGACATATATATATATATATATATATATATGAATGCATATCATATACACACGACTTTCACTATGCACTATATCTATTATTAATATAAATGGGGAGAGAGGAAGGAGGGACTTTCCTTCCTCATTATGCAAAGACTTAGAAACTAGGCAATAAAACGCTAAAATTAAAAAGCGTTTTTTTCCCCTCAATTAAAAATTCAGGACTCATCTCGCCTTAATGTCTTTGAGGAAATTTTATGACCACGACACCAGCGACTGTCATTAATTACAAAAACCCGTTTTAGAATAATAAAACCAAACAAGCTTGAAATTAAACAAACTTTCGTTTTTTTTTTCCTCTGGTATACAGAAAAAAACTCAAGTATCCGTGTATTACATTAGCGGGTAATTTTTTTTTATCTTATTAAAAGTAATTTATTAATCAGGTGAGATTAAATATATGATAAAGAGTAATTTTTCAGTACATCAGTATTAAAACGAAATATTTCACTAAGTTTGTAAACTATTTTTTCATAAGATTTGGACAGTTTACTCTTATGCTTTTCAATCTTAAATTTATTAATAATTTGATTTTTTTAAATTATCTAAAAAATGCAGAATTCTGAACTCAAAACTATACTGAATATATATATATATATATATATTTTTTTTTTTAACACATCGGCCGATTCCCACCAAGGCAGGGTGGCCCGAAAAAGAAAAACTTTCATCATCATTCACTCCATCACTGTCTTGCCAGAAGGGTGCTTTACACTACAGTTATAAATCTGCAACATTAACACCCCTCCTTCAGAGTGCCGGCACTGTACTTCCCATCTCCAGAACTCAAGTCCGGCCTGCCGGTTTCCCTGAATCCCTTCATAAATGTTACTTTGCTCACACTCCAACAGCACGTCAAGTATTAAAAACCATATGCCTCCATTCACTCCTATCAAATACGCTCACACATGCTTGCTGGAAGTCCAAGCCTCTCGCACACAAAACTTCCTTTACCCCTCCTCCAACCTTTCCTAGGCCGACCCCTACCCCGCCTTCCCTCCACTACAGATTTATACACTCTCGAAGTCACTCTGTCTCGTTCCATTCTCTCTACATGTCCAAACCACCTCAACAACCCCTCCTCAGCTCTCTGGACAATCGTTTTGGTAATCCCGCACCTCCTCCTAATTTCCAAACTCCGAATTCTCTGCATTATATTCACACCACACATTGACCTCAGACATGACATCTCCACTGCCTCCAGCCTTCTCCTCGTTGCAACATTCATCACCCATGCTTCACACCCATATAAGAGCGTTGGTATAACTATACTCTCATACATTCCCTCTTTTACTTCCATGGACAAGGTTCTTTGTCTCCACAGACTCCAAAGTGCTCCACTCACCCTTTTCCCCTCATCAATTCTATGATTCACCTCATCCTTCATAGACCCATCCGCCGACATGTCCACTCCCAAATATCTGAATACATTCACCTCCTCCATACTCTCTCCCTCCAATCTGATATCCAATCTTTCGTCACCTATTCTTTTGTTATCCTCATCACCTTACTCTTTCCTATATTCACTTTCAATTTTCTTCTTTTACACACCCTACCAAATTCATCCACCAACCTCTGCAGCTTCTCTTCAGAATCTCCCAAAAGCACAGTGTCATCAGCAAAAAGCAACTGTGACAACTCCCATTTTGTATTTGCTCTTTATCTTTTAGCCCAACACCTCTTGCCAAGACCCTCGCATTCACTTCTCTTACAACCCCATCTATAAATATATTGAACAACCACGGTGACATCACACATCCTTGTCTAAGGCCCACTTTTACTGGGAAATAGTCCCTTCCCTCCTACACACTCTAACCTGAGCCTCACTATCCTCATAAAAACTCTTCACTGCTTTCAGTAACCTTCCTCCTATTCCATACACCTGCAACATCTGCCACATTGCCCCCTATCTACCCTATCATACGCCTTTTCCAAATCCATAAATGCCACAAAAACATCTTTACCCTTATCCAAATACTGTTCACCTATATGTTTCACTGTAAACACTTGGTCTACACACCCCTACCTTTCCTAAAGCCCCTTGTTCATCTGCTATCCTGCTTTCTGTTTTACTCTTAATTCTTTCAATAATAACTCTACCATACACTTTACCAGGTACACTCAACAGACTTATTCCCCTATAATTTTTGCACTCTCTTTTGTCCCCTTTGCCTTTATACAAAGGAACAATAAACGCTCTCTGCCAATCCCTAGGTACCTTACCCTCTTCCATACATTTATTAAATAATAGCACCAACCACTCCAAAATTATATCCCCACCTGCTTTTAACATTTCTATCTTTATCCCATCAATCCCAGCTGTCTTACCCCTTTCATTCTACCCACTGCCTCACGAACTTCCCTACACCCACAACTGGCTCTTCCACACTCCTACAAGATGTTATTCCTCCTTGCCCTACACACGAAATAACAGCTTCCCTGTCTTCATCAACATTTAACAAATCCTCAAAATATTCTCTCCATCTTCCCGATACCTCTAACTCTCCATTTAATAACTCTCCTCTCCTATTTTTAACTGTCAAATCCATTTGTTCTCTAGGCTTCCTCAACTTATTAATCTCATTCCAAAACTTTTTCTTATTTTCAACAAAATTTGCTGATAACATCTCACCCACTCTCTCATCTGCTCTCTTTTTACATTGCTTCACCACTCTTTTAAGCTCTCTTTTTCTCTCCATATACTCTTCCCTCCTTGCATCACTTCTACTTTGTAAAAACCTCTCATATGCTAACTTTTTCTCCCTTACTACTCTCTTTACATCATCATTCCACCAATCGCTCCTCTTCCCTCCCGCACCCACTCGCCTGTAACCACAAACTTCTGCTGAACACTCTAACACTACATTTTTAAATCTACCCCATACATTTTCGACCCCATTGCCTACACTTTCACTAGCCCATCTATGTATATATATATATACAGTGTATATCCCAAAAAAGTCGCAATAGCGAATGTAACAGTTCAGTGGAATGCCGAGGCTCTATCAAGTGGTTTGTCAGTTCTCAGAATTCCAGTTCAGGGGTTCTACAGGGCGTGAACAGCAGTACCCTGACCAGGAAGTGCTTCTCACTGTAGAGGTTAGTGCCATTCGCTGCTGCGACTCTAAACACGGATAATGGATAGCATTCCTTAAAAACCTGTGTTTAGAGACGCGGGAGTGAATGGCGCTAACCTGCTGTCCATTGAAAAGGATTTTTTGGATGGAGTTCTATATCACTATTTGCTGTCCAGTGGTAGGGCACTGGTCTGGGCAGCTGAGGATTAATGAACCACAGAGTGGAGTATCACCATCTGGAAAAGACCCGGCCCGGCAAATATACCAGCGAATCAACAACAACAACAGTGTGGAGTGTCGGCGTTTCGAGAGGCCAAAGCAACACACACTGACTTCACCGAGACGTAAGCGTCGTCACCGCAACACAAGTGACTTCACTGCAACGCCAGCGGCTTCACTGCAAGATGCCAGGGCAACACCAGACCCGGTCAGTGTGTAACACTTAGGTTAATCAAGTGGGTTTTAGTTTCTCCCTTCAATTTACTCAGCTAGCCGTAAGGGCCTCTCTTCAAGCCCAATTTTATAATCATTCGTTATACTAAGCGACTCATCGCAGACTGGTAAGCACAGGTTACTTATAATAGCGTAATTTCCGATCCTGAAATTATCCAACATCATTATTGATAAATATTACCTGAGTAATATATCGCAAGTTTCATAGAATCTAAAAGATCATAATAGCAACTTCCCATACTTCTTCATTATTTCTAATTATCACAATGGGATACTGAATTTAAGAAAAAAAATAAGAGGCTTTAAATTATACTACGCTACGTTGATTTTTGGATTCTGATCACGCAGGCCTCGGCTTAGCATTGTGTTTAGTCTCCATTGCAATTTTGCCAGAGTGCAATGATTTCGCAACGGGTTATCTATGCTCTAATTAAATTTAGCAATTGTGATGTTCTCATTGTGGGTACTGGAAGATTAATTTGTGTCTGGTGTATTTTGAGTTCTGAATTAACCATAAGCTAAGCTTTATTGAAGCTAGGTTATGAAGTTATCTTTTATTGATGTTATCAATCATTATTCATCATCATTAATAATGAGGCTCTCTTTAGTAGATATTTGCTAAAGAGGACGTGGATGGAGGTATGTTGAGAGAGAAGGAGGGTGGGAGGAGAGACGTACAGTTACCCAACATAGTTGTCAAATGATGAAAATTTTTGCAACAGGACAAGTAGTACTTTTAATAATGATTATAATGAAATGGCTTTATTTCCTATTTTCATTTTTGTATATTTTCATATTTGTAATCACTCGTTTTATTGTGATTTTTCTTGCACATTTATATACGTATATATATATATATATATATATATATATATACACATATGTGCAAGAAAAATCACAATAAAACGAGTGATTACAAATATGAAAATATACAAAAATGAAAATAGGAAATAAAACCATTTCATTATTTTTATTACTGGGATATCACAATTTACTACCGACTTTATCTTAAGGAATACTCCAACAATGAAGTATTGGTAACTTTCCGTGTATAAGCCAGAGGGTCACCCACGAAGAACTGGTCTTACATTCCCTTTCAGAGCGTTTCCACACATCCTTTAAAACAGCTGTTAAATTCAGTGACCTCTTGTTAAAATGAGCACTCAGACGTCTTAGATTATCACGGGTCAGCCAGCGGTCGCTACCGCCGTGCCTCGCCCTAGTGACACTTAGACCACAGGGTACATCAACGGTAAGCCAGCGGTTGCTACCGCCGTGCCTCGCCCTAGTGACACTTAGACCACAGGGTACATCAACGGTAAGCCAGCGGTCGCTACCGCCGTGCCTCGCCCTAGTGACACTTAGACCACAGGGTACATCAACGGTAAGCCAACGGTTGCTACCGCCGTGCCTCGCCCTAGTGACACTTAGACCACAGGGTACATCAACGGTAAACCAGCGGTTGCTACCGCCGTGCCTCGCCCTAGTGACACTTAGACCACAGGGTACATCAACGGTAAGCCAGCGGTCGCTACCGCCGTGGCTTATTAGACTAACAGTCAGATCAATGGTTCTAGCAACTCAGTTCACAGAATTGAATCGACTGCACATACGGCTGAAAAAAAAATAGACTTTTCGCACCTCTATTACAGAGGATCTTATCTTCCGACCTTAACGCTAAATGTTATTCAACACGAAAGTTAAAATTACTACTGGAAAGCTAGAGCATTGCTGTAAAATAAATCTACTTAACACGAATCAAATATTTTATGAAATGTCATGACTAAGTCTTCAATATAGAACAAAAAGACAATACTGTGACTGGAACAATACATAAATAACCCGGACATAGAAGAGATGAGCTGACGACGATGTTTCGGTCCGGAACGTCATCGTAAGCTCCTCCTATGTGCGGGTTATTTGTGTAAACCTGTGTAGACGTGTGTCTTATCCTCTTACGTGAGGATAAGACACACGTAAGAGAAGAAGCTCCTAATGGGGCAACGTTTCGCTCTGCCCAAAACATTGTCAAGGCTATATAAAGCCGTACACAGAGCAAAACGATCCTATAAACGTGTAGTTTGTCTTCAGTACCGCGGGCAGTACGCCACCGGGATCCTGCAGATGACCTTTACCAAACGCTGGCCAACAAACACAAAAGGACATAATAACGCTGTTTTATACAATGTTAATTTCTTACACAGACAGTGAGGGTGTCTCTTGGTAATGAACGAGCATATATGAATCACGGTGACAGGAACACAACCTCTGATTACGCCAGAGTCTAAGTGCGTCGCTCTGTGGCCGAAATGAAAGCGGAGGGTCTCACTAGCACACAGCGCACGTTTCGGGCCCCCACGCTCTCCCATGAGGAACAATGTACAATTCAAGGTGCTCCTCTGTGTCGTGCTTTGCCCAAATACGTCTTCCATTATGATAACTGGTGAATAAGGCAGAAAAGCAACGTGGAATGCGTAATGATTCCGACGTTTGGGTAGCGCAGGTGCCTTAGGTAATCAATAACTTGATTGAGCAAAATTCTGTTTTAAAAAGAACCAAAACGACTTTTGTGCTTTATTGCTTATAGTTACTTTCTTCTTTTCTTCTTCTTACTCTTCTTCTTATTAATTATTCTTATTCTTATTATCATCGTTATATTCAGGAGGAAGCGCTAAACTCGTAGGAGTCATACAGGACCTGGGGTTGGGAGGGAAATGATGGGGAGAGGGGAGGTAATCAGTTATAATCCATCAATAGGGAGAACGGCTCCAAATCCTCGGATCAAAGGTTCTTCATTACCATCAACGATACATCTGTCTTTTAGGAAGTAGGTCATCCAGACCTCTCGTTTTAATAGTTTGCAATGTAAGTAGAAGGTAGGAAGAAGGGAGATAGGAGGTAAATAGAAGGCAGGAAGTCAAAGGAAGGAGGTAGGTAGGTAGGTTTTAAGAAGGTAGGAGGTAGGAAGAAGAGAGAAAGGAGGTAGTTATGTGGAAGGTAGGACTCATGCATATGTATTCACTGAATTGTATTTAAAGGGTAACAAAATATCTGCTCCAATTACAGCCAGCAAACTTCGAAAACCAGAGACTCATTACTGATTCCTGGCCTCAGGCCTACCCATTAAACTGTGTATGGAGATGCTTCAGTCCCCTTCTGGTTCAATTCCTTATTCTTAACCATCAACCTGAGACTAAAGAAGTATTTCCTAACATTTGCGTGTGTGTGTGTGTGTGTGTGTGTGGGGAGTAAAGATATCCCACACACACACACACACACACACACACACACATAGTGTAACATTACATATGCATGACATTACAGCAGCACATTACACGTACGTTCGCCGTGTTGCATGAGACAACATTACGTTAGGCATTACAGGGCTAAATTAAGATGCTTCGTAATGGAAAGTTATTATTTTGGAGTGATTTTTTTTTTTAATCTTTCAGTGTATTTAGGTGGAAAAAATGGCCTCTTGGTGACGTAAGAGAACACACTCACGCATGCACGTGATCACGCATACATGTGCACTCACGCATTTATTTACACGTGCACGCAAACACGTAAATACGACAACATACACACACATGAATGAACGCACGTAATCACACACATACTAATGATCACATGAACCCAAGATCGTACGTACGAAAGCGAGAGAAAGCGCACACACACACACATTATATATATACATATATATATATATATATATATATATATATATATATATATATATATATATATATATATATATATATATGTATATATATATATATATAATGCATATATATATATATATATATATATATATATATATATATATATATATATATATATATATATATATATATATATATATATATATATATATATATATATATATATATATATAATGCATATATATATATATATATATATATATATATATATATATATATATAATATATATATATATATATATATATATATATATATATATATATATATATATATATATATATATTAGTTGCACAGCCTATAAGAAGGTAAGCAGTCATTGCCTTGCTGTCAAAACAGGAACTTCCGCTCTGTAATAAAATCCGCATTAAAACCCGTGCTTCCACATGTAGTCCCGTTTTATAATTTAGTCCAGGAGGAAAAAAGAACAACCCCGCAAAATAAACGGTTTATGGCGTAATTCGGAATACCAATTTGTATTGCTGAAGTGCTAAACCTCGTACATCCGGCTTCTATGAACTATTTCTATACAGACGAGTCACCCTCAAGGAAGAGGATACTCATATTTAAGTAGTTTATTAGTGCAATTTCATAACGGGTTGAACCCCTAAGTTATGTCATGTAACTTTGCATGGCAGTGTACTCCCGGGCCCTCATTAATTCGCTGAGTGATTTACAGTTTTGAGGATTTGTTCAAGACGTTTCAGCGGTGGTGTTGTCCAAAGAGTAACTTGAGGATTTTGTTTAAGGGGTAACTTGAGGATTTTGTCCAAGGGGTAACTTGAGGATTTTGTCCAAGGGGTAACTTGAGGATTGTGTCAAGGGTAGGTAACTTGAGGATTGTGTCCAAGGGGTAGGTAACTCGAGGATTTTGTCCAAGGGGTAACTCGAGAATTTTGTCCAAGGGGTAACTCGAGGATTTTGTCCAAGGGGTAACTCGAGGATTTTGTCCAAGGGGTAACTTGAAATTTTGTACAAGGTCGAAAGTTAGGGGAAAAAATCCTTTTGTTTATTGTTTTTTTGTTCATTTGTGTTGATTTGTTGGATCTGCCACCATCCTATCATGTGCTTATTCAAAATCCATAAATAAGACAAACAGTTCCTGGTTCTTAACGCATTTCCTGCCACTTCCATAATTTATTAATTTTTATGAAATATTTGTTTGTATTCGCATAGAATTATCGACTGAATTCATTTTCATAGTTGAATGTGATTCGAGTGGTGTGAGACATGGGTTTTAAACGTTGAAGCGAAGAGAAGGTTGGAATGACTGGAGATGTCATGTTTCAGAGCCATATATAGTGTGAATATTATGTAAAGCCTTCAGAGGATAGAAATTAGATGGTGTGAGGTTACGAAAGCAGTCAAAGTACAGAGGAATGACTGTTAGACAGTTTGGATATTTAGAGGAAGTGGAACAGATTAGAATTATCAAAAGGGTATACAAATACAGGAAGTAATGGAGGAGGGGCAGGGGTCATCCCAACCAGAGTTGGATGGAGGGTGTGAAGGTGGTTTTAAGTGGATGGGGCTTAAGCGTCCAGCCCGAGTGCGTGAAAGTGTTACATAGGGATGGAACGTGCTGTTGAGATTCGATAAAGGTAATAATTATGAACTGTTTCAGAAGAAACCTCCAGGACTTGAGTCCTGGAGGTCCTGGGAAGTACAGCGCCTGCACTCCAAAGGACGGGGAGGAGATTTGACCGTTGTGATGCCTGCACACTTCCAGTAAGACAGCTATTGAACGAGTGATGGTGACTTTCCGAGTCACCCAGTCTTGGTGGGAGACAGGTCAGCCGTTCCCTCCCACCCCCACCTCTCCTTCGTCCACCCTTCCTCTCCTCCCAAGCCTCCACCCCTCCTTCCCCCCACAACACCCCTCCTTCCCCACCACAACACCCCTCCTTCCACCCCTTTCTTGCTCCTTCCTTCCCCTCCCCTTGCCCACCACTATTGCCCCACCCTGCCACTGCAGCCAGTGAGGCAGCCAAGCCACTAACCACGGGCGATTTATCCTCAGTAATGATTCAGAACGACTTAATAACATGATTATAATAATATGTTAGCCGGGAGTGATGGAGCGCAGTTGTAACTGCCTGATTTATGCTTCACTATTATATCATTTCTATTATTTTATACTGGTGAATGATAGAGAGAGGGTGTGTGCGTATGTACGTGGACGGGGTGGGTAAGTAGGTGGATAAGTAGGTGGATAAGTAGGTGGGTAGGTAGGTGGGTAGGTAGGTGGATAAGTGGGTGGGAGGAGGTGGGTGTATGTAGTTGGGTGGGGTGTGGGTGGTGGAATGAAGAGAGTCTACCCGTTATGTGTGTGTGTGTGTGTGTGTGTTTTTATGTACTCGCCTAGTTGTGGTGTCAGGGGTCGAGTCACAGCTCCTGTCCCCGCCTCTTCACTGGCCGTTACTAGGTCACTCTTCCCTCTCCATGAGTGTGTGTGTACTCACCTATTTGTGGTTGCAGGGGTCGAGACATAGCTCCTGGCCCCGTGTGAGTGTGGGTTCATGGCAGATGGTGTAAATATTTATCATTGCAGCCTTTTGAGTATTTTTTCATATTTTATGAATATCTATACGTATTTTTCATGTTCCTCTATATTGTATGATTTCTTTCATTCCCAAAGACCCACCAAGAAGAAATGAGTAGGTGGAGAAATATGATAAAAGGTAAGAAGAAGAATGAGGATAAGAATTCAAGGGAAAAATATAGAAATGGAGACAAAATTGTACACATTATTCACAGTCAATGTTCCTGTCTCTTTGTACATTTGTGTAAACCCTGAGTGTTCTTGGTCAGGGACCGGCAGAGCTGTTGACCCATGACCACAATTCCTCCTTGAAATCGGCGTAATTGGGCTGCCATTGCCAGCTGTCAAAAAAATGACTGATCCTCTTCTTTTTTTGGCAGACCATTTCGCTGCTGAGATGCAACTCTCAGACCCAGAGAGTCAATCATCCCCGGTGATAATCTACGCGATATGTCTCAAAGTTGTCAGAGGTGGCAATCAGACTACGTGATGTATAATCGCCTTCTTAAATGCCTGGACACAGGAATAGCTGCTGCTTGGGCAAGGTGAAAACGAGAATGCTGCCTGTATGTACAGTGTACACACCCATCTACTACATCTTCTTCCACTCACTCGATCTCTTCAACTTCGCCGTGTGAAGGCACAAGTTGCAGAGCGACCTTCCATTGAGACAACGTTTTGCTCTGCATTGAGCTTCATCGAGTCTGCACAGAGCTAAACACTGTCGCGATTAAACCTTGTTCTTCGATTTGCGTTGTTTTTTTCTTCATTACTGCTCGCATCAGGCGACTTGTGTCAGATCCAAGATCAGTTGTGTAGTGACCCCTTGACCTGGTTGAACCTTTGACCGGTTATAGTGTTTTGTAACCTCCAGTCACAACTATAAGCACTTGTATACAGTGGCTCCACTCTGCATCTCCAAGTCACTCTCTCGGTGCTAGAGTACCTTACCCCCTCAAAACAAGAGTTTCCATCGTTCATCACAATGGAATGTCTATTTCCTGGCCTTTGCAAACTACTGCAATCAGGAATAAGCAGCTCATCTGCATTTCAATTTCTCCCCATTGCATTACTCCTGAAGAAGTGTTGCTTTGCAAAAGAAAAGGCCTAGAGCAACATTATATATATATATATATATATATATATATATATATATATATATATATATATATATATATATATATATATATATATATATATATATATATATATATGTGTGTGTGTGTGTGTGTGTGTGTGTGTGTGTGTGTGTGTGTGTGTGTGTGTGTGGTGTGTGTGTGTGTGTGTAGGTGTGTGTGTAGGTGTGTGTGTGTAGGTGTATGTGTGTAGGTGTATGTGTGTAGGTGTTAGTTACCATTTTGTCCTAGGCACATGTCGATTAGACACTAGGCCTGTTGTATGTATGTATGTGTGTGTGTGTAACGAAACACTTCGAAATGTTTCGGCCCCTGCCGGATTGAACCGGGCCCTCCGTGCGTGAAGCAAGAGCGCTAGCCACCATGCCATCGGGGCGTGTGTGTGTGTAGGTGTGTGTGTAGGTGTGTGTGTGTGTGTGTGTGTGTATGTGTAGGTGTGTGTGTAGGTGTGTGTGTGTGTGTGTAGGTGTGTGTGTGTGTGTGTGTGTGTGTGTGTGAGTGTGTGTGTAGGTGTGTGGTGTGTGTGCAGGTGTGTGTGTGTGTGCAGGTGTGTGTGTGTGTAGGTGTGTGTGTGTGTGTGTGTGTGTAATTTTATGATTAAATTCGATAAGCCCAATGAGGTCAGGAGAAAGTATGCTCTACAAGCGGCAACTTATGAGGCAGGGGTCAGGAGCTGAGACTCGATCCCCCTGCCTCACCAAAGAGATGAATACACCCACGCCGCCCCACCACCCCCGATAACAATACCCTACCCTTCCGGTCCACACCGCCTCCCATCTTCCGAACAATCACAATAATTTATATATATATTCTTCAGTTTCTCAGTAGCAGCGTCAGAAATTTTCAATTTTTTTTTTTTAAACTTGAGACACAAAGAGACATTTAAAAAGAATTAGCTTCCCTAATCACATAACATTAATGGCGATTTCTTCAATTACTGTCATCACTGTGAACATTAGTGTCAATCTTCAATTCAACTCTACCGCAACAACCTCCAGTAATACCTGAAAAATAATTTATCCTAAACGCAGGAAAACGCCGGAAATTTTACCGTTTTTTTTTAATGATCAATTCAAGTATATGCTTTTTCCCTTCTCCATCCCGGTGGTGTCAAAAAGTCGGATGGAGGGGAAAAAAAAGCTATGGAGGAGACCGAAAGTTAAAATTATGTCTCCCTGACGTATCTTATGTCCTCGCTGACGTCTCTTATGTCCTCGCTGACTTCCCGTGTGATGTCTCGCTGACGTCTCGTATTATGTCCTCGCTGACTTGTCAGGGAGCAGTTTCTATGAGGCTTTCCAAGATGGGGTGAGGTTGGGTAGTGTTGGGGTATAGTGGGGTAGTTATGGTGATGGTGGTGCTATGCGGGTGTGGTGGTGGTGGTGGTTTTAGTAGTGGTGTAGAAGTCTGGTAGTGGTGTTGGTGGTGGTAGTGGTGATGGTTTTAGTGGTAGTGGTGGTAGTGGTGATGGTTTTATTGGTAGTAGTGGTAGTGGTGATGGTTTTAGTGGTAGTGATGGTTTTAGTGGTCGTGGTGGTAGTGATGGTTTTAGTGGTCGTGGTGGTAGCGGTGGTGATGGTTTTAGTGGTAGTGGTTGAGATGGTGGGTTGGTGGTAGTGGTGGTGGTAGTAGTGGTGGTAGTGGTGGTGGTGGTGGTAGTAGTGGTGGTGGTAGTGGTGGTGGTGGTAGTGGTGGTAGTGGGGGTGGTAGTGGTGGGGGTAGTGGTAGTGGTGATGGTAGTGGTGGTGGTGGTAGTGGTGGTGGTGGTGGTGTTGGTGGTGGTGGTGGTGTTGGTAGTGGTGGTGGTGTTGGTAGTGGTAGTGGTGGTGGTAGTGGTGGTGGTAGTGGTGGTGGAGACGGGAAAATTGGGTGGGGATATATAACTTAAGAAGGTTAAGTTTAATGTCAACAGATACAAGAGAGTTCTTAGATTAACGTGTACTAGTACAAGAGAGTTCTTAGATTAACGTGTACTAGTACAAGAGAGTTCTTAGATTAACGTGTACTAGTACAAGAGAGTTCTTAGATTAACGTGTACTAGTACAAGAGAGTTCTTAGATTAACGTGTACTAGTACAAGAGAGTTCTTAGATTAACGTGTACTAGTACAAGAGAGTTCTTAGATTAACGTGTACTAGTACAAGAGAGTTCTTAGGTTAACGTGTACTAGTACAAGAGAGTTCTTAGATTAACGTGTACTAGTACAAGAGAGTTCTTAGATTAACGTGTACTAGTACAAGAGAGTTCTTAGATTAACGTGTACTAGTACAAGAGAGTTCTTAGGTTAACGTGTACTAGTACAAGAGAGTTCTTAGATTAACGTGTACTAGTACAAGAGAGTTCTTAGATTAACGTGTACTAGTACAAGAGAGTTCTTAGATTAACGTGTACTAGTACAAGAGAGTTCTTAGATTAACGTGTACTAGTACAAGAGAGTTCTTAGGTTAACGTGTACTAGTACACGAGAGTTCTTAGATTAACGTGTACTAGTGGTGTGTGAGAATAAGTATAAAAGACAAACTACACAACCTGGAGGTTTCAACAAATCATTAAAATTGGCCAAATTTAGTATGAAAATGTAGTTGAGACTGAGAACATTAATGTTCTTTTTTTGTTAGTGCTTTATTTTTAGCGAATATCCGTCATAACCCTAGCAGTAGACGCAGCATACACGACGCAGCATACACGACGCAGCATACACGACGCAGCATACACCACCGACTTCTAAACACTACGTAATATAGCTTCAGTTCTTAGTGTAGCTGGGACAGTCTAGCAGATACAGCGTCTGATTACATCATAACATTATAATAGATTTAAACCCGCCTTCAAAGTGTGACAAACCTCTAATAATATATATATATATATATATATATATATATATATATATATATATATATAATCATGTGTGTGTGTGTGTGTGTGTGTGTTTGTACTCACCTAGTTGTGGTTGAGGGGTCGAGTCACAGCTCCTGGCCCCGCCTTTTCACTGCCGCTACTCTGTCACTCTACCCGCTTCATGAGCTTTATCATATGTGTGTACTCACCTAATTGTACTCACCTAATTGTGGTTGCAGGGGTCGAGACTCAGCTCCTGGCCCCGCCTCTTCGCTGTCTGCTACTGGGTCTCTGCTCTCCCTGCTCCATGAGCTTTATCATACCTTGTCTTAAAACTGTGTATGGTTCCTGCCTCCACTATATCATTCTCTAGTCCATTCCACTTCCTGACTACTCTGTGGCTGAAGAAATGTTTCCTGACATCCCTTTGACTCATCTGAGTCTTCAGCTTCCAGTTGTGTCCCCTTGTTTCTGTGTTCCCTCTCTGAAACAACCTGTCACTATCTACCTTGTCAATTCCCCGCAGTATTTTGTATGTCGTTATCATGTCTCCTCTGACCCTTCTTTCCTCCAGTGTTGTTAGTCCTATTTCCTCAGCCTTTCTTCATAAGACAGACCCCTGAGTTGTGGAACTAACCTTGTCGCAAACCTTTGCACTTTCTCTAGTTTCTTGACGTGCTTGACCAGGTGTGGGTTCCAGACTGGTGCTGCATACTCTAGTATGGGCCTGACGTATACGGTATACAGTGTCTTGAACGATTCCTTGTTAAGGTAACGGAACGCTAATCTTAAGTTTGCCAGTCGCCCATATGCTGCCGCGGTTATCTGGTTGATGTGTGCTTCCGGAGACGTGCTTGGTGTTATACTCACCCCAAGGTCTTTCTCCTTTGTTGAGGTTTGTAGCCTTTGTCCACCTAGCCTGTACTCTGTCAGCGGTCTTCTTTGCCCTTCTCCGATCTTCATGACTTTGCATTTGGTGGGGTTAAATTCGAGAAGCCAGTTGCTAGACCAGATGTCAAGCTTGTCCAGGTCACTTTGAAGTCCTGCTTGGTCTTCATCCGATGTGATTCTCCTCATTAATTTCACATCATCTGCGAAAAGAGACACTTCTGAGTCTATCCCATCCGTCATGTCATTCACATATAGCAAGAATAGCACTGGTCCTAGGACTGACCCCTGCGGTACACCGCTCGTCACAGGCGCCCACTGTGATACCTCATCACGCACCATGACCCGTTGTTGCCTCCCTGTGTGTGTGTATGTGTGTGTGTAGGAAACATGGGGGAGTGATATAAAGCTGTAGTTAGCTTTAGTTCTTTCAGTATTAAAGCTTCATCAGAAGCTACCGCATTAAGCAAGTCAACAATGCAATAGGTAAGAAATTCAGAGAATTTGGAGACGTCTAGAGCCACATAATTTTTTTTATTTTTGTAAAACGAAGCGGCGTTTGACCAGTGTTAAAAACTGAAAATTTGAGTCAGACCGACACCTTCACAGCTGACTGACAGTATTAGACAGAAAAAACCCAGAAATGGTGGTGAGTTAAGACATTATCAGTGCGACTGTTAATAACACGTACCTCTAACCCCGTTTATTGCTTAACCAACGAGCGTATTATTCGATGCAATGAGTGACATACGTATGTTAAAACATTATACGTTACCATCTATGGCAGTTGAGTCCATGGCTTCATGTACAACACTTTAAACAATCTGTCTGCAGAATAATTTTCTTCAATGGACCATTATTACGTGAGATTTATGCTTTTATTAGACCAGTGATTATCATCAAAACAACGACAGTATAGTAAATTCTTGGATGGTTTGTATATGCGTGTTTAAAGTTTCAATGGGAAAGTGGAGAAGAACCCTTCCTCCGTAAGTCATGCTTGTCGTAAGAGGCGACTAAAATGCCGGGAGCAAGGGGCTAGTAACCCTTTCTTCGGTATACATTACTAATGTAAAAAACAAGAAAAAATATTGTTTCTTCTTTTTTGGGTCACCCGGCCTCGGTGGGAGACGGCTGATATATATATATATTCAAAAGATTGATGGACTAATTACATCAATTGCAGGCTGAGGGACTGATTACCCCAAACTCCTTCTGATCATCACCATTCTTTTTTGTATAGGACTGATGAAGCCACTGTGGGGCGAAACGTTCCCTCAATAAACATTCCCAAGTGCTGCACACGTGTCGAATTTTTTAAATATACTTTTTTTTTCGTTCACCCTGAGCTAAATATCGCCTCCATCACCTTGTCAACTTTTCAATTGCAAATTGCTGCCAGAGAGAGAGAGAGAGAGAGAGAGAGAGAGAGAGAGAGAGAGAGAGGTCGTAAATTTCGTTGACTAAAGATTGCAATTTTAAGTTTTCACAGAACTTGAGTTTTCTTAACATGTTTAAGTGAGCGAATCCGTCGCTCGTCTGACTGGGTAGACAAAGGTGCGAGCCCGCAAGTCTTAGAAGTCTAAGACTCTTCAAGCAGAGAAAGCGTTTATCTTGTGACGTTTCGCCCATTAATGGGACTTTTATTAAGTGATGTATGTCAATGGTATTCTATTATTTATACGTTATATGCTGTTTATGACATTTTATTGGGAAGACGTTTCGCCCACCAAGGTTTACATTAATTTTTGACTCGTGAGAACTGGTAAAATCCCTGGTTGGCGAAATGTTTAAAAGAAAAATGCCATAAATGTGCAGTCCCACTGTGACGTCACACAGAGCGAAACGTCGCCCTAATAAAAAAAAAAGACTATCTTGGTCTTCGTGGATATAAACAATGGTCGTTAATATGGTCTCAGGCCGAAAATTAGAGACTTGTCCCATTAAATGGTCCGCAACTAGACTGTTAGGTTTAAAGCCTGTCGACTGCACCGTAGACTATAAACTGAAATTCACATGCACACTACCGTCAAGAATACTTTAGTTTCTGAAATAGGTGGTAATGTATACCGTAGAGTTCGCGGCTAGGGTGTGTATGGATGTGTATACTATGAGGGTTTCTCTTACTCAGGGATTTACAAGGTTAGGTTAAGGTTCCTAACTTTAACTCAGGGATTTACAAGGTTAGGTTAAGGTTCCTAACTTTATTTACAAGCCAAGAGCTGTTACCTACATTTGTTCATTTGAAAGCCATTTTTTTTATTATTGTTGTGAGACAAATAGGGAACAGGATGAAGCTGGAGCCATCTGTGAGCCAGCGATTTCATTTAGTGAACTGACTTTATTTCATTGATGTCATTATTCTGTACGAACATGTCTCCGTCTCTGTCTGTCTGTCTGTCTGTCTGTCTGTCTGTCTCTCTCTCTCTCTCTCTCTCTCTCTCTCACCTACTACATGTTCCACCAATGTGATTAGCAGTGATTACATTTAACACGTATTTTCCATGTATGCCAAATTATTTTTACTATTACTGAATTATCTTCTTGAATACATAAATGCCTCAGTGTCGACACGTGAGACAAATCTTCATTCCAATAAGGTAATTATGCTGATTTATCACGGATTATTTTTGTATAAATAAGAGGCGCTTACTTTGTTCATTCATGGTTACGACTCAATTAGAGTTCAAGGGAAGGAAATTCGCCAGACGCTGTCAATGTAACAAGCGAGGCGATTACTTCATAAGGGGAAAAAATGCATAAAAGCGTTGCTTTGTTTTTTAAAGTGTCTTGTAATGTTGCTGCTGAGGGAGGGGGAAGGGGGAAGGGGGATGGGGTAGGGGTAGTGGGAAGGGATGAGGAGGGGAAGGGAGACTGGAAGGTGAAGACTGGGGAAGAATTAAGCGAGAGAAGGAGGTGAGGTTAAGAGGAAGGAGATTGCAGACTTGGAAAAGAGAGGGAAGGGGGAAAAGGAAGGGGAAGGGAGAGAGGGGAAGGAGGGGTAAGGGTGGAGAAGGTAAGGAACCGTTCCGACATGTTATCCTCGCATAACATCTGGAAACAAATTGGCCAATCAAAAACGATTTGCTGAGAATGCTGCTCCGCAATTTGCCTTCTGGCAGCGAGAGTCATCCTGCTTCTCGAGCGAATTACCCAGACCTTGAGGGCTTTGCAGTTGTTTATCGCCCGTCAGTCAGGCTCCAGCTCCCGGCCTTCGGCGCGCGCCACCGTGTCTTCAGCAACGAGGTCGGACAGCGTTGTTGATTGGAAACAAAATGCCGGGAAATAGTCATATAAGATGACATTCATAGGCAGAGAACGCCTTTGTGTAGTAGAGAAACAGCTTATAATCAATTCTTTATTCTAGAGACGTTTCGCTCAAGTTATAACCAGACTAAAGTTATTCGGCTTTATCCTTCACACTGGAGGGTGCTCCGGGGGTCAACGCCCCCGCGGACCGGACCATGACCAGGCCTCGCATGTTTATAAGAATAATTTCAACGTGAGATGAAATCAACGAGAAATATACATTAATTCATTTTCCATTTCAGTTTTATAACACCTATACTTGGATTTTCCCATGTTGTTAGAATCGTTAGTGATAGTCTGAGTGCCATAACTAAACTACTCTCCCTACTTTCTACTACCACTATTACTTCTGCTACTACCACTACCAGCATTACCACTACTTCTTTGTCTTCCTCTCTTGTCCGTCGCTATATATATATATATATATATATATATATATATATATATATATATATATATATATATACTGGCTGGCTGGCTCTTTTGTGTTATCCTGACTTTGTAAAGGGTCCAAGTCAGACCATTTACAAAGTCACACTGCTGTTATAAGTCAGCTTTAATGCAGACAAGGTGCCAAATAATTCAGTTTGTTGTGTTGAAAAGCCAACCACAACATGATTGGTGTAATTCCAATTTAAGAAAGAAGCAACAGGGAAGGAAGGAGTAATAAAGAGGAGGATCAAGAGGAGGATGGGTTAGGATGAGGCGAAAGAGGAAGGAAGGAATTAGAAATAATACAAACAGGGTGTGGGAAATAAGAAAGGGAAATTAGTTGGGAAGGAGCAAGGAAAAGGGGAATTAGAAGAGGGGCAATAAAGAGAAAGAGAAGTAGAGGAGCAAGGAAAATGAGCAAATAAAAGAACGAAAGGAGTAAGGAAAAAGAAAAAGAAAATGATGAGAGGAACAAGGAAGGAAGAAGAAAAATGGGAGAATCAGGGAAAAGAAAAAAAGGTCAAGAGAACAAAGATTATAAGAAACAGGAGTAGAAAGGAAAACAGGAGGAAGATAAAGGAGAAAGAGAGAAGCAAGAAGCAAGCGGGTGAAGAAAAGAGGGGTTTAACACATAAGGAGAAAGACGAGAAAGACCGAGCCAAGACTATCTGAAAGTGAGAGAGAGAGAGAGAGAGAGAGAGAGAGAGAGAGAGAGAGAGAGAGAGAGAGAGAGAGAGAGAGAGACAGAGAGACAGAGGGGCAGTTTATATGGAGAAACCCGCAGTGTCAGAGATTGACAACGAGAGAAAACACATCACAAAGCGCATCGCAAAAAGACAAATCAAGACTTGTGTTACACTATATAAGAACAGCAGAACATAAACATGCTGATAAATTAGAATTATTCATCTAAACTGGCCATAAATTTACAATACACCCGGATCCAGCAAATGGCTCATTAGTAAAGTGTTAGTGTCGTAACAGCAAAACATGGAGTCTGGGAGAGGGTAATTTACACACACACACACACACACACACACACACACACACACACACACACACACACACACACACACACACACACACACACACACACACACACAAATTGCCTTAGAGCGAGAAGGATAGCAGAGAAAACAATGTAAACGCGGCACACTGTAACCAATGGAAGGACTGAATCAAAACCTGCTCCACACAGACAATAAAATTGAAATTCTCTCACAACAGAGAAGAGAGAAGTATGCATTGAATCGAACAGCAAGTTCCTCAGTGTGTATAGATGAGCAAAGGATTAAAAACGCACATTCATTAAGAGAGGTTATGTTCGGTAAGATTTGTCAGGAAACAGGACAAGTGTTTCCTGCCGCGGGTCTTAGTCACATGATGACCCGCAGCTGGAGCTTTTGGTCATCTGACCGAGGCCTTCCGCTGGTTTACCCATCTGCCTCTTTAGAAATTACTGCCTCTTTAAAACGACGTTTCGCCTACGTGAGACTTTATCATCAGAGGAGTTCGGCACCGGATATTTTTTCTGGAAGGGGAAGGTAGAAGTACACAATTACGATTTGGTGAGTCAGGTACACAATTTCCCGAATTATACCTTACGACACACAACGCTCAAAATTAACGAATGATCCCTAAAGCATTTAGCATTACGCTTAACATACGTTTTCACAAACAGAGAGAAGAGAGAACATGAAACAATGATACACAAATCAAACCATAAGTAATTCTCTGTATAAATTCTGATGACTAAAACTCTCTTGATGTATGTGCACCGAGAATAATAATACATATACATGTGGCGGATATATATATATATATATATATATATATATATATATATATATATATATATATATATATATATATATATATATATATATATATATTCAAAGTTTACTAAAAATCCTAACACGCTTATAGTTAATATTCAAATATCCTTGACGGGTTGTGAACGGGTGACATGCTGCACTAATGACCCTCGTGTGTCGATTAGCTTTGAGCAACATTTGAGTATCTTTATTCTGGCAGCGTTTCGCCAGGCAGTGGTTTCTTCAGTCCAATGCAGAGAAACTTGGAAGATGAGGAGGAGTTTGAGGTAATCAGTCCCTCAGCCTGGAGTCAATGTGTTCAGTGCACCAGTCTTGATTAAAGTGTCCAACTTACCAGCGAAGCAAAAAGTAACGTTATGCGTACCGTAAACAAACCATGCCACGGGCGGGGCTTGAACTCGCGGTTAGAGAGTCGTAAAACTCCAGTCCGACGAGACAGTTATACATACCGTGTTTTATACACGGTATGTATAACAAGGAAAGCTTATTTTAATCCCAATTTAAACGTATAAAACATTGTAGACAGTCGGCTACAAGGCTACATGCATCCTTAACTCTTGTAGTCCATAGACTAACACCCAATGTCAAACAAGAAGCAAGACAAACAAGACTGCAATAGTCATTGCATGCTGTGCAGCACCATGGGTGAAACGTCTTAAAATTAACATTTTTCCTTAAATGTCGGCATATTCCATTGTCTAACAATATGCAAAAAAGTGAGAGGCGATTTTGTGTTTCTAACGAGTGTAATTTCCTATTCGCTAGAAAATATTGTAAGAGTCTTATTGAACCTCTAGAAAAGACTTGATTCTTCACAGAACATCAGCCTGGATAAACAAAATGGGTAGCTTTTTTCTAGAAACATTATAAATATTCGTGAGAAGACTAGAGAGAGAGAGAGAGAGAAAGTGAAATGACTGGATTTCAGTTTCGTAAATTTACAGAGTGCTTTTCAGACGGCCTCACATAGAAAACTAGTAAATTTATTCAGGTATCTGGACACATAAATATAGTTACATAAATTATCATACATAGCAGCATGTATGTAGATTACCCAGGATAACCCCTAAAAAAAATTCAGACAAAATCTTATGATCCGTGAAAACATAATTGATGCTAGTAACACTCCAGAGATTTTTCCGAAGATTGGAACTTGGGTTTGTGAAAAATGACGCTGAAACCTCATTTTCACAGATCCCAGTTTGAATCTCCAAAAAAAAAAAAAAAATCTGCGGAGAAAAATCCTATACAGAATGACTCGCGAAATCGCACTAACGCAATTGCAAACGAAATCACGGAACGTGATTTCGTATACAGAAACATGTTCCAAACAGGATACAACAGAGAACTGCTCGACGTTAATAAATAAAAGGCAGTTGAAAAGGAAGCTTTTATTGTGACAACGTTTTTAATACACAAATATCCCTCACATAGGATAGAGGAGCTTACGACGACGTTTCGGTCCTACTTGGACCATTTACACACAGTTTCCCTCACCCCTCTACGTTAGTGCGACTTTGTAAATGGTCCAAGTCGGACCGAAACGTCGTGGTAAGCTCCTCTCTATCCTATGTGCGGGTTATTTGTGTATTGTTCCAGTCACGGTATTGTTCTTTTTTGTTCTTTTTGTTAATGATCTTCTCTTAATCTCGTCTTGGAAATTTTGTTTGCGTTTAGTGTGATACATTTTCGTACATATTCAAGCAATGCGATGTTTCTAGCCATTGTGAAAGTGACTAATGTACTTTTATTTCCAGTCTGGCATCCACGTTATGTGAATTATTTTAGGAAAATGGGATTTATAAATTTGACTTTAAGATGCAGCGTTCCAGAGGTAAGATGCAGGTGTAGTGCAGGTGGTGTAGCAGGTGGTGTAGCAGGTGGTGTAGTGCAGGTGGTGTAGTGCAGGTGGTGTAGCAGGTGGTGTGACAGTGGTACCTCAAATTCTATGCTAACACTCTGCACCACCATCACTAGCACACCACCTCCACCACACCACCACTGCTACTACCACCATCACCCCTCCCCCCCCCCTTTCAGTTCATCAAATTCACGTCGCGCTATGAGCGTATGAAGCACTTATACACTTAACTTACACGGAGGGAATGCAGAAGGCACATTAAGTGCGTTGAGCTCTTTATACTTCGCTCTCACACTTACACAAACAATGGTGGCATGAGAGTCTAAGTGTCCTGGGCAGACAGAGTCAACAATTCATTATATTACAAGCTGCGCATACTTCCAAGTATTTTTCTTTATCACGTAGTATACTAACAATATTTTTGCCCTTCGGTGGGTCAACAGTGAGGCCTTTTCTTGCATTTTTTTTCTACCATTTAACTGGTTATTGTTCGTTTTGTGTTGATATTGTTGCTTTCGTAATGCTGGTATTAGGGTTGTTAAGGGTTACCGAAGCTTACGCCTTATCTCTTGATGTTTGGGATTGTGGTGTCGTTTTTACTATTATTGTTGTTAGTGCCGTTGTTGCTGTTGCTGCTGCTGATGCTGATGAGGATGGTGGTGGTGTTGATGACGCTGCTTACAGTGCAATAAAGAGGGTAGGGTCTTTCTGTTAGTGGACTGGATTTGTAAAGGACTTGCCTAGTATGGGCCAACAGGCGTACTGCAGTGTTCCTCCTTTCTTATGTTCTTATGTTCTATTTACTTATGGAGAGAGGGACTGTTGGTGGATCATCAGTTCCCCTTCCAATACCCCCTTCCCCACGTACTTCAAGTCCTTCTCCAGCCTTTACTCCAATACTCGCTTCTCCATCACATACCCCCAACATGTAGAGAATTGCAGATTCTCCAACAGGACCTCGGACATAGATTCTCCCACACTTGCTTGAGGTTTCTCCGCTATCAGGCAGCTGGTTCCCCGGAAAGTCCTATTACAAATAATTTTTTTATATATTTCAACAAATTACTGAATTTCTAACTTATTATGCAACTCATAAATTCCATTAAATTACTTATGAATTCTACAATAATTCATATAAATAGCAATAAATCTATAAAATCATAAAATTCTCAACAAATTGTTATATATTTAAAAAAAAGTATTATAAATTACATATATATATATATATATATATATATATATATATATTATATATGCTGGTATTTATTGCGGTGTACCCGGTGGTATGAGTATCCACAAATCAAAACACTGGGCTCCATTGGAGTCATACTCAGCGCCTCGAGCGCCGGGGTGACTCAAGGTTTGACCAGCACTCTGGCTTCCAGACTGTGGTCGAAAGCGAAGCTGAGTCAAGACCCACATGCTACTGATTCGTAATTACCGATTTGGTGGTTAGATGCAGCCACTGCAGGAGACCCTGGGGTGTGCAGCCGGGGCAGCTGTATCGAGTGAAGCAGTTGTTTCAACTTCACAGCTGTCAGTGTCGGGGTTGTCTTTGACGTTGCACTCTTTAGTCTCCTAATGAATAATTAGTGCTGGAAGAAGACAGTATCACAACCTGGGTCTGCCAAGTTGTTTTGGGATTCCCGGTTATGTGTCCTGTCTGTGGAGATTATTGTCGACTTGACTACCATGAGAGACTCGCTGTAGTACAGCTTTGAGAGTGCGCGAAATCCAGGTCTCATGAATCGTTGCAATCTTCTGTATGTCTGTTCTTATTATCTGTAGTGGTTTGGAGCGAATATAAATAGTGTAAGGGCTCGATGAGGGATTCCCTCTGGTGGTAAAGCATTTTTGGCAAGCTTTCCAGCCTTCACCTCACCCACATAGCCGGCTGCAACCCAGCATGCAGAGGAGGTGGTGGTGGGCAGCAGCACAGCTGACTCTAGATGGAGTGGTAAAACTTTATGTGGTGAATTAACAAGTGCAGTGTGTATGTGTGTGTGTGTGTGTGTGTGTGTGTGTGTGTGTGTGTGTGTGTGTGTTTGTGTATTTGTGTTTGTGATAATGGCGGTTGTTCACGTCCTGTTGGTGATTGTTGCTTGTTATTTTGGTTGATCAAGTTATATATATATATATATATATATATATATATATATATATATATATATATATATATATATATATATATATATATATATATATATATATATCTCTTCTCTCTCAATGCTTTAGTGTCTGTCTACTTCCAGACAATTAAAAATTTTAAAATAAGTAATTTTTGCTCAAAGACTAAATTTGGAGGGCCACAATTACATGTATTTACTGGCCCCACCTCCGGGACACATCGCCAGGCAGGACGCTCCACGAATGCATAAAAACACAATAAATAAATAAAAGATAAGGTAAAAAGTACCAATTAACCTTGCTAACAGTGCAGGTGAGCGTGGCAACAATACCAGAGAGCTGGCGAGGGCCACTCAGGAAATATAATGGGACATTAATACCCTCCCCATGTTAAAATCATTTTCAGCTGAAGAAGGCCGAGTCCAGGTCTTGAAGAATACCAAGAGGCCGCTACTGGGGTGGGAATGGGGGAGGAGTTGAGAGAGGGATAGGAAGGAGAGTGGGAGCGAGGGATAAAAAGAGGGGGGGAGGGGGAAAGGAAGAGAGGGAGGGACGTAATTGCTAAAAACGACCGTAACTATGAAGGAACTAGGTAATTATCTAAGTTGAGACCACCTAATGAGGGCATGATGTACAGGTAATATAAGCGAATGAACACCTGTCAGTCCTCAATTTTAATTTTTTGGAAGCGGGGACACTGTTGTTGAGCTTGTCACCCTGAGGAGGTAATATCACATACAAGTCTGGGGGACAGAAAGATGTCTGACGATATCTTTTCGCATAGAATAAGAAATAATGGTTAACGCAGCTCATACATTTGCACAGGCCGACACAAGATGAAAGCTACGGAACGAGGGTTTATCTCAGACAATATCTGGACTGATAAGAGCCTGTTCTACAGCTTGCGTATTTTCGCCGGTTCATTCATTGATTTGTTTTTCCGCTGCCCGTGACTGCGGTTACGGACATGTTAAGGGAACAGAGCTATGCTCGTGGCGCTCCGTTTTCAGGGTAAGTTTACGCGAGCAGAGCTACGCTGGTGATGTAACCTCTCCAGTGTTTTGCTCTTAAAAGAGCTATCTCGTGATGTCCCGTCTTCAGTGTTTGCAGTTATAAGAGCAGAGTTATACTCCCAGTGCTCCGTCTTTAGAACACATAGTTACAGAAACATAGTTGAGCTTTTTAAGCACGTGCTGTTGGAGTGTGAGCAAGGTAACAGTAGGCCGGACTTGAGTCCTGGAGATGGGAAGTACAGTGTCTGCACTCTGAAGGAGGGGTGTTAATGTTACAGTTTTATAACTGTAGTGTAAGAGCGTCTCCTGGCAAGACAGTGATGGAGTGAATGATGTTGAAAGTTTTTCTTTTGCGGGCCACCCTTCCTTGGTGGGAAACGGCTGATGTTTTAATAAAAAAAAAATAATTTAAGTAGTATCACCTACAGTGTTTGCTACTTTACTTACTCCAGGCCAGTGGCTTACGCACTGGCCTAGTTTTTTACCACTCACTTGCCGCGAGTTCAATCCCCACCCGTACGATGGTTTCCTCTCTGTTTAGCAATTCTGCGATATGCTTAGTTTTCTATAGTGATCAGAATTATTACCATAAATTCAAAAAACATGAGATACAATCCTTGCAACCGCAAATAGATGATTAAAAATAAGATGCCTTAAATTCTCCCATGACCCATGGCACGACAAATAGAACGCCATAAATTACCTCTTAACCCTCGGTACCACCAATAAAACACCACAAACTCTTTTATAATATATAGCTCACCAATAAAACACGCAATCTCTCTCTCATAATTCATACCCCATCAATAAAACACCAAAATTCTCTCCCATAACCCAGAGCACACCAATAAAACACCACAAACTCTTTCCCATAACTTATAGCACACCAATAAAACACCATAAACTCTCTCCCATAATCCAGAGCGCACCAATAAAACACCAGAAACTCTCTCTTATAACCCAGAGCACACCAATAAAACACCACCTCTCTCATAACCCTTCATATATATCCCTATTATAGCTGCAAGGGAGGGGACATCTTTGACCCACGAGCAGTCACCATGGCATGCTAATACCAACCTATAACCCATCCCAGGGAAGGAATGAAGCGTTTATTATTGCCTCTCAATGACAGAGTGGGCAGCTGGACTCAGGATGGGCAAGCCAGGGGTCCAGGCTATACGTCATTCCTTCTGCCCGAGATCTTGTAATTTCTGTAGGATCCAACATCTGATTAAAAATATACCTGAGTCTGTCTTTCTTCCTGACCTGAGGTCTCTGCTGCTCTTCTGGTCAAAGGGGAGATGCTGGGATGCTGGTAAAGGAATATTGATCCAGGAAATTAAGCCTCCCCTCCGTTATAAAGGATCCAAGTTGGACCGAAACGTCGTGGTAATCCTCTCCTATGTGTAGGTTATTTGTGTATTGTTCTAGTCACGGTATTGTGATTGAATATCATTGATCAAGTGTTGAATGATAGTTCTGAGTTTAACGCCTCTGTGACAGTTCCTTATTATCGTGTCAGCACCATGAATAAACAGAAGAATGGACAGGGAGTCGAACCGTGGTCCTGGCATATAGTAAACCAAACACTATGTACATTAGTAAAACCGAACGACAACTAAGTCTTCAAGTGTTTAAGAAGTTGGGAAGGTCTGTTAGGACAAACAAACCACTAGCTAAACCACCAGATTGCAAAATATGTCAACATTGTAAAGCCACAAACCACACCATAAACATGAACTGTAGTGCCCAGTTAGTATATGCATATATATATATATATATATATATATATATATATATATATATATATATATATATATATATATATATATATATATATATATATATATACTATAGGAAAGTTAAAAAATAAGTTGATGGCTACAATTAAAGGTCATTTTGACTTCATGGTCTCTAAACTGCGACGGCAGATTGCGCATCTCGCAAAATGAGACAATCCTTGACTATTAGGAGTGTCAGGTTTCTCAAAGTTTCAATAACTCAGCGGTTTTTCCTGGTTGCCGTCGGCTGTGGTCATCAAATGGACCAAGAGAGACTTCAGGAAGTCAGTGATGATGTGGGGCACAGTGTGCATCTTAGTGAGGGGGATTCAGGTGCTTAAGAGTTAAATAGAGAGAGGAGAGAGAGAGAGAGAGAGAGAGAGAGAGAGAGAGAGAGAGAGAGAGAGAGAGATAATTAACCTAACCTTGTAAAACCCTGTAAAAAAATAGAGAGAGAGTAGGGATGTGCTCATAGGTGTGTGAACTTCAATGCTTTCTGAAATTAAATAATTATTTACGTAATAAAGAAATTAAACAGACAAATACAATTTCTAGATATTCCTCATCACCAGTACATGTCAAGGGAATAAATACAAAAGGTAAAACGAAAAAAAATCCCATTACAAAGTTGGGGACAAGGGAATGGGTGTCGTTGATCGTTGGTGCTTCTGTAAATGATCTCATACTGGCAACAACAAGGCAAAAACTTCTACTGTGTTGATTATGGTAATCCAGGGATTACTGCACACTGTATTCCTATCCCCCCATCCCCCGGACCCCTTAGTGCTTGACTCACTGCAATTGCAGGTAATATGCGGATAGGTCCTCTTGATTCCGGAAATTTGGTCTACCTCGACGATGCGGCGACAATAATATCAACATTCACGACTCTTGTTATTTTAATTTGGCTTTGCAGACTCTGCTGTTGAATGGAGGTTTTAAGACGGAGGGTTCATCAGGAGGGAGAATTATCAGTGCGTCACCGGAGGTCGAGGCATTCAACTGAATTTTCCTAGATTTCTAGCTGCTAAGCTTACGTGGTTTACATCAGACTAAAACCGGTGGTTTTATATTTTGTTTATCAAGGAAAATGCGTTATAACTTCCGGAGACTGTCCTGGATAACTGTGCTTTCGGAAATTCGTAGCCTAACTAGTTCGGCGCAGATGTCTTTCCTGCGTATATTTTGGTGTTACGCAATACATTGACTTCACAAATCATACCCCCCCCCAAAAAAAAAAAACCGCAAGTAGGAAACAAACTTATGACAACGTTTCGGTCCGACTCCGACCATAAAATATGTGACTTAGTTAATGGTCCCAGTCCGACTGAAATATCGCCTTATATTTCAATTTATTTCGTGCGGGTTTATTTGTGTATTGTTCCAGCCACGGTATTGGGCCTTTTTATTCTTCACAAACCAATTATATTTTTCGTATTGATGTCTCCATGTGAGATGTTGCTCAGCATAACGTTAAATGTACGATCGTTTAACCAACTTCTCCGGTAGCGGAAGTTCGTGAGATAAGTGTAAAAATCACCGCGTTTCCAATCACCGGTGAAGATTTCTCACTCGCTTTAAGTATTTGGAGAAAAAAAGATGCTAATAGCATTGTAATCTCTTATAGGAAGACCGCACTCAGTAGTTTCTTCACCTTATTCTCTACTGTGTGCATTGTGTCCAGCACTCATTGGTGTACTATATGACTCTTTGTTAAAATAATACTTCCTCTCAGAAAACCTTCTTGTGATCTCTCCTCCTTCCTTCCTTAATTCCCTTCTTTCTTCCTTCCTTCCCTGCTTCCTTCCTTCCCTTCTTCCTTCCTTCCTTCCCTGCTTCCTTCCTTCCCTTCTTCCTTCCTTCCCTTCTTCCTTCCTTCCTTCGTATTATTGCCTGATCCTTTACTGTCGTCTTCTGATGCGACTTTGTAACAAGTTTAGTTCATATGTGGCATTCGATATTGTTTTATTTTCACATTGTATGTGTGTTTATTCACCTAATTGTGGTTGAAAGGGTCGAGTCATAGCTCATGGCCCCGCTTCTTTACTGGTCGCTACTAGATGTGTGTGTGTGTGTATGTGTGTGATATTTACAATTACTGTATATAACAGCATTGTAAGCATTATATACTAGCATTATAAAGCTGTAAACATAAAAACATTCTTCATCATATTATGACAATGTGAACATTATCACACCGTGAACGCTAAAACATTCAACATTATATCACCTGTGAACATCATGGCACTGATATTATAAGACAGTGACCATTATAGTACGGAACACTATAACAAAGAACACTGTACCACAGGTAACATTACAACACCAAGACATTCAGCTATGTACCACAACAGAACATTCTTCTGAACGTCTTCAGAACCAAGTCAAAAACTTCAAGCATGCGTGTTCGTGGGGAAGCGCTAGATCCACATGGGCATTTCTTATAAAAACAATAAGACAACGTCACTTAAAGAGAGAAAACAAGCGAGTAGAAACCTTCTGAAAGATGCAAAGTGGTTTGTTGAAGATAAGTTTGACGGGGACGTTGGTTTAAAAGGTCTTTTGTATGTCTTTACCTGGAAAACTTCTCTCTCTCTCTCTCTCTCTCTCTCTAAACATGTTTTCAACGGGATCAAGGAATTTTTTTTTACTTTCACCCTTTATGCACAAGCAACATGAGACAAGAGAAAAACCAAACTAAGGTAAGGAGAATAAAGAGAGAGAGAGAGAGAGAGAGAGAGAGAGAGAGAGAGAGAGAGAGAGAAAAAAAAGGGAGGTAGGTGATTGTCAGGTGCGTGGGCGGAGAATACTGAAGAGCATTGTCCCTCACAAGAGCTCAGCAGCAAATGCCATCACCGGCAGTGACACCCTCTCACGACTTCATACACGTAATACCCACCTCTTGTGCTGGTCCACCCCTTGCTTACGACGCTAGTCAACAAGAGGCTCACTTACTACTCCAGCGAGCAATTTCTCCCGGCTTAATCACCCCAGACACCTAATTACGGCAAAGACATCAACTACTTGGCGGGGGGAATGAGCTGGAAAAAGAAAGAGTCGCAGAAAATCACCTGATTACCAGAGTCTGTCTTGTAATCTCTATAATTTGGTGTCAAAGACAGCGTAACGAGAACGGACGGAATGATAGGAACTGCAGATTATTTGCTTGAATGTAATTATACACAAAGATTTCTGATAGAAAAATGTCAGGCTTGTGCTAATATTATATATATATATATATATATATATATATATATATATATATATATATATATATATATATATATATATATATATATATATATATATATATATATATATATATATATACGTATATATATTACACTAAGACGTTAGGAATTAAAGTATTTTTGATGTTAGTAACTAGGGAGCAAATTATATTTCTAATTAGTTAATTTATCTCTTAAAAATGGCTTAACTACTAAACAAGTAAGCTAGCTAATTAACTAAATATCAAACTCTCTGACTAATTAACAACTTAATTATAAACTAATTGACCAACATTCCTACTTGCTAACCCACTTGTCTAGGAACAGAATAGGAGTAGAAAAAGAAGCAGAAACAAAGACAAAATGAGGAAACCAGAGAGACGAAATAAAATACAACCAAAACTATACGTAGAGAGAGAAAAATACCTAGTGGTTGAGAGAAGAAAAAAAATGGAGACGAAGGTAGTATAAGCGGCCACTCTCATCAGTGACACAAAGCCGCCACTTACTGACCTGATCCTCATTTCTGCGATTGGAGTTAAACACACGCCCTTAGCCCCAGTCGACAGGGGAGAGAGAGAAAGAGAAAGAGAGAGACAGAGAGAGAAAAGAGAGACAGAGAGCACGCACACGTTCTCACTTCAACTTCTACACTCGTGTGGCGTCGAATCTCTATCGGAACCAGGGAGAATTTAGGAGACCTCTTGTAAATGAATCCTTTCGCGTATGTGGCGGCCCACGTAGGTCGCTACGTACGCGGATGTGACGGGCCGTGTCCAGAATCCAGGACACTGGATGGACTGCCTGGTAACTCCCTCCGAAAGGTCAAAGTAATGAACCTCTTGTGAACAAGGCTAGAGGAGACGTGTTATCGTAGTGTCTCTGTTAGGCCCCTACAAGCCCTTCGGGGACACCCCGTAAAACTGAACTTGTAAGTGTCAGGATGATATATAAATGTTCTCGAGAGAGAACTGCTTGTGGGTTATACATTATTTTTTTTTTGATCGAACGAAAGTAGTAGTGTCCATTAGCGAGTGATTCTTTTCGGGAATGAGCGGAAACCTACGGAAATGATACAAGTTAACGGGGAAAACGAGAAACTCTAATTGCGGTTTCAAATATGTGATCACTCAACCTAGATGAAGGGAAGGTTTTCGCAGTACTTAGCAAGGGTTTCATTTATCAGCGGCCGAGATGCATCTGTTGAAGCTCAGGGCTGAGTAAATCGTGCATGAAGGGAAGACACATTACCACATTTAGATTCGCACATAAGCTAAACCGAATTAAGCCTGAGCATTTAATTCTCTTTCCACGATTCCAGAAGCGGTTAAAAAAAACCCAAAGAAACTCCTGAACGACGGGTCATATTTCAGCAACATTTTCCAGATTTAAAGATTTCATGTTTTTTTTTTTTTCTGGGGATGCTCGTGATCAGTCTGGAGGAGGAGGAGGAACCCTTCTCTTTGATCTTTTTATCACCAGGGGGCAAGAAGGCATTACTCTGCCGCCTAATCCCGCTACACCGACAGCAGCCGACCATAACATCTCCCTCGCTAGCGAACTCCTCCTTCACCCCGTCTAACACTTCGCGCATCGATCTCAGACTTCCCCGCTAGGCAGTCTCCATCGGGAACGCCTCTCGGGCCTCCTGCAGAGGGCGCGTTAGCCGAGGGCGTCGCTCACTGCGCCCACCTCGGGGATGTCCTTTAGGAAACGCAGAAACAACCGCTCCGTTGCCATTATATGTGTCCATTTCATTACGTGTGGCCTAATAAGAGGTTGGTGTCAGTTTCTACATCTCTTGGCTGTAATCCACTGGTCTTAAATAGCCGTCTGAGCTCTCACGATTTGACCGAGTGACGCGCTTGGTGGAAAGACGGGTGCAGAGAAGGGTGCTTTGGAAAGACAGAGAGAGAGAGAGAGAGAGAGAGAGAGAGAGAGAGAGAGAGAGAGAGAGAGAGAGAGAGAGAGAGAGAGAGATAACATATATGGAAAAAGCAGAAGCAAATGAATGTACGATCAGTTTGCTGTAGTATTCTTCGCAGTACTGCTACTACTATTACTGCTGCTGCTAATACTACCACCACTACTACTACTACTACTACTACTACTACTACTACTAATAATAATAATAATAATAATAATAAAATAATAATAATAGGCAAAGGGTGCTCATGGTTAGCTGCTTTTCTTGGTTATTTTGTGCCAAAGTTTTATATATATTCATACACAAATATATATATATATATATATATATATATATATATATATATATATATATATATATATATATATATATATATATATATATAAACATTTTGATTTTCTATTATGAAGTAATTTTCTTTGAAAAATTTATGATATTTTCATTAATAATGGCCTCCAGTTGTTTATAAAAAAATTAAATTAAGTTTATGATATGATAGTTGGAGGTACAGATCTTCTCTTGTTTTTTTCTTAATAATGGAGTTACATTCACTTGCTTCCTATCGTTTAGCATTATGTCGTTTAGAACCAGTTTCGTTTAATTTAGTTTCCTCTCGTTTATCACTACTGATTATTGGGTGCCTAACTTATTGTCAAAATTCTTCAATAATTTTTGCACGCAATTCCTTGGGAGTTTTGGATATGATAATGTACAGTTGCTATTGGAATTTTAATGTGTTTAGGTTGCTAGTATGGCGAGTATTTATTGTGGTGGTTTCAGGGCGTGCAGACGAGCTATGCAGCCTGGGAGTGTTAGGATGTTAGACAGAACTGAAGGCTGTGTTCAGCTGTCACTCAGAACTGAAGGCTGTGTTCAGCTGTCACACGGAACTGAAGGCTGTGTTCAGCTGTCACACAGAACTGAAGGCTGTGTTCAGCTGTCACACGGAACTGAAGGCTGCGTTCAGCTGTCACACGGAACTGAAGGCTGCGTTCAGCTGTCACACAAGGCTGAAGGCTGTGTTCAGCATATAAACCATTAAATATTTCACTTTACGAGTCATTCAGATGCTGCCGCTAGGTGCAAGTCCCAGGTAAAAGTGGCAGGTAGGTGGGCAGTTTTAAGCATGAACTAATTCCTTGACCAGGTTGATCACTCACGGCTTCTGACAGTTAAACAATACAACACACAATAATATCGAAGGCAAAAATCAACAAACAACAACTAACTGCAAACATCATAGAACCAAAATTCCAGAGTATAGCTGATAAAAGGAATAAATATCGTCACACCAAGTTCAAAGTGTAAAATCCCCTTGAGATGGACCTGCCTAGTATGGGCCAGTAGACCTGCGGCAGTGTTCCTTCTTTTTTATGTTCTTAAACTCTCCTAAAAGTTCTCCGGTGCCCACAGACGCACGAAAATGACACAGGTTCAGAACAGGTGCAGAATTTCTTTGTCTTTGTTTAGTTCTTACGTGTTTGAAAAAAAATGGGGTTAAGTTTTATGCTTTGTCTAATTCTAAATTCAAATTGTCGTTTGCTGTTCTTGTTCTTTTTGCCGGTGTCTCTGTATCCATATATAGTTAGTATGGCCGTCGGGGCCACTAGACCATTAATTTTTTTATGGACTATGATTTTAACCATGTGTTTTGGAGGGCGAGAGAGAGAGAGAGAGAGAGAGAGAGAGAGAGAGAGAGAGAGAGAGAGAGAGAGAGAAATGAGAGAGTGGTCGGTGTGGTGGATGGCATGGTGCTGGGAGGTGTTCAGGTGGGTGTGGCTGCCAGGCCAAATGGTATAGTCTCCCCCACTGATAACACATTTCGGTAAAAGCTATTTTGGTTCCGACACTGAGTGCTTCTTGCTCGGTCTTGCACGCATGCACGCTATATCTCTCATCTCTGTCTCTGTCTCTGTCTCTCTCTCTCTGTCTCTGTCTCTCTCTCTCTGTCTCTCTCTCTCTGTCTCTCTCTCTCTGTCTCTCTCTCTCACACTCCCTCTCATAGCTACTAACAGCGCATATCCATAAAATTCCCAGGAGTCTTATGTTGACGTACATAAATTGGTAGTGGCCTCGGGTATGGCTATGAAGCCACAGTATATAAAAGGAACTTTTATCAGGACAAAGTTTCGCTGTATAAAATCATGACTTGACAAAGCTCCGCCCATGAACGAAAAAGTGTCCCACTAAAAGCTTTCTAATTCGACAACTGCATTAACATGATGCAAGCTCAAATAAGAATATATATATATATATATATATATATATATATATATATATATATATATATATGCATGTAATTGTTAGGCTGCAATGAACACTTGTCACTTGTCACTTTTCACTTTCTTCAGTGGGAAGTGGTGAATCCCGAGGGTCGTGCAGCGCCTAGGAAATGCTAGGTAATCAGGGCTGATCTATGGTAGAGGCAGTGCAAATTCCTTTTGGTTAAAAGCCCCTAACTAGTTTTAAGGAACCCCCATATCCCTATTAGCCCTGGAAGGGACCAAGGCTCAGGTTATTTCAACTCCTGGGCCATCTATTGAAGAGTTATTTGAAGCTTCGTCTGGTTATTGCCAACCATTTAGGCTGACCTAAGACACCATCCACTGACTCTAAATCTGTACCTCATATCACACGTTCTCGCTACTTTCGGGTCAATAGCTCATTTATATTTTTTTATGCGCTTACTAAACGCAATTGAATCGGCTTTGCCTTGAGCACCTTTGCTTTGAGCACAATTTCTGTGAACCTATTTGCTCTGAGTACCTTTGCCTTGGGCTCCTTGAAGCTCCATGAGTGTCGGATATTTGCGTTTATCGTCTTTGCCTAAAGCAACTCTTACCCTTAGCAACTTTGCATTCACCACCTTTGGCCTTGGTACCTTTGCCTTATAAACCAACGCACACCCAGCAGCTCAGTCTTGGTAAATTGACTTAGATGATTGGGGCAAATTGCCGGTTCTGAAAGTCCAGACTGTTAGCACTGAGTCTTATATATGTGGTTATACTCAGGTTAGATGCTAGTGATTCTTAGCTGACTAAGTGTACCACCTTCCCTCCTTTCTTCCTTCCCTCCCACCTCTCCCTCCCTCTTTCCCTGTGCTGACCATAAAATATTCCAACGAAATGGAAATTTCCCATGTTAATTATCAATTAGCGAAGCTGTAGCCAAATGACCTCAAGATAACAAGTTAATTAACTCCCCCGGCTGTTAATTATTCTCAGCCAAAGACCTTATCATCCACTAACCAACAAGAATGTTAGTATTGCTTATGTTGGACTCATCTAATGGATGTTATGTTGGGCTCATTCAACAGGAATTATGTTGAATCCCTTCACTATATTATAATGATGATGATGATGATAATGATGATGATGACGTTGATAATAATGCTTTACTGAATCTAACAACAAAAATTCGTTTTCTAACTCATTTCAATTCAGCAAATAAGGTTATATAATTTTCAATAATACCCTCTTTCTCCCCACTAAGACAGAAGAAAACATATTTACCATCACCTGCTCCTTAGCTCTATTTGTATAAGGGCACAAATATCAAGATCTAGTCATGACCATTTCCCCGCCCCCCCCACTACATAAACAGCTGAATACAAGGGCGAAATTGCAGTAGGATAAATATAAAGTTTTTTTTATTTTGACGACGTTTCGCTCTGCTTATACAGATCTACGCAGCGAGAAGGATTGTGGCATGAACGTTGGTTTTGGAAAGTGAATCTTACCCTCTATCCGCCACCTCCAACACACAAGTGTTGCTACCCTTTTTTCCTAAGGCCAATGAATATCCACAGTCTTACATTCCAACAGCAGATCAAATCTCACACTCCCTTCTTAACTTCTCTAACTCCAGTCTAACATTACCACACCTGTGTGCAAGGCGTTCCGTCACCTAATTCAAGCAATTTCCTTCACATCCTCCACACATCTATGTAAAGTGTTCAATCCAATACAACATAAAGCCTCATTAACACTCCTCAGTTCTCGTATCTTTCCTGGACATTCGAAATTAAGCGAAACTCTTTTCTATTTACATCTCTCAGTTACTTATCGTCAGTTACAATTACCAAACTAACTGCACGGCTCCCTGATACACCCTCTCATATGCCTTTTCAAAATTCATAAATGCCACAATGAGATCCTTTTACTGATCTAAGTACTGCTCGCATATTTACATTCATCTCCATCTTTGATCTACTCATCCATTTACCTTTCTAAATGCACTTTTTTCTTCTACGCTGATGGTCACTTGTTCCAATCATCCCATTAATTTCAATTCTGCTATAATTTATACATTTTACTCCAAGTAATTTTATTAAACTTGTATTCTTCATCTCCTTTTAATACATTTCCCTTATAGAGTACAAGGAGAAGGACCGGGCCAGGTCCCGTCCTGGCCCGGGCCAGGCCCCGTCCTGGCGGTCCTACCTGTACCTGTTTATAGAGTGGGATTAAATTCGAACATCTGGGTGTGTACACCTAGGTGAATACATCCAGGTGAGTACATTCCCATCAGGGAAGGTGCTTGGGTTTACCAGACCGATGAGAGACAAAAACTCGTGCTATCAGGAGCTGAAGAAGCAAGTTCAGGCTGAGACACCAGATTACTAGAGAGAGAGAGAGAGAGAGAGAGAGAGAGAGAGAGAGAGAGAGAGAGAGAGAGAGAGAGAGAGATGGCAGGGTAGATAATCACATCGGACAATAAGCACTCAGAAAGCTGGTTCTGGAGAATTTAACGTAGACATAGGATCAGATCATATGAAAACAGAGGATTCATTTGTCAAGGGGAGTTGAGAATTGGATCGGAGGATTTTCATGGCATTTAAGTGCATAAAAAAAACACAAATTGCCGGTGCTTACAATCGATATACGGGACTCTAATTCTATTAATCGCGATACAGGTAGCTTTATATGATTGCTAAGTGGATGTAGATGTGTGTGTGTGTGTGTGTGTGTGTGTGTGTGTGTGTTTATGTCTTGGTCTTTCGCTGTTCCTGTTTTGGAGTTCCCATTGTTGAGTGTGCCTATTATTTTGTCATTTGACTGACCTCTGTGGAGGTTGGGTCTTGCACTGGAAAGTGGCATGAACGTACAAGGCTGAGGATGGGAGATAGAATGTAAGTGCATTAAGTTATTAAGTTTTTTTTTATTTATATGTCAAAGGAGTGGAATCTGAGGTAAATATGACGTGGGCTGGGCAAGGTGTGACCCACGAGCGGGGGTTTTCTGGGGTATAGGATTTCTCACTTACTGTTAGAAAAACAACATATATGCTGAGAGGAACTTTCTCGAGACCTTTCGCCTGTGGACAAAATTCTACACTCAATGACTGACCGAAGTTGCCTGTCCACAAGTCGAAACGTCTTAGCTTCATCCCTGGCTCAAGTAACCTTGGAGTTATTAAATACTAACAGTACAGTGGTGAAAGCTAATAAACCAGAGAAGTGTAGCCGCTTAGTGAATCAATATTTTTAAAATAATTAGGATAAAATTTGCAGTTTCATCCTGGGATGGACTCTTCTTGTATATAATGTGGATTCGAGGTTAACAGGCCTGGAAGAGCAAGAAGATCAATTACTATTGCACTTCTGTTTATCATATCACATCCTCTGTAACTCCCAGACTTATCTTGTCTTTCCTGCACTTGTCCTCGTTAGGGTTTATAATTATTGTTATGGCCCACTGCCACGGCTTGTTCAAGTCTGTGTGAACATTTAGAAGGTTGGTCACGGATGCTGCATATCTTTCTAACGTGGTGTCATCCACGGAGTGAGAGGAAGGAGGGGAAAGGAATGAGGAGTGGAGTCGAGGGAAGGAGTGAGGGGAAAGGAATGAGGAGTGGAGTCGACGGAAGGAGTGAGAGGGAAGATTGACGTAAAGCGTGAAGGGAAGGTGTAAGTGGGAAGGAGTGAGGGAAGGAGGTGTAAGAGGGGAGTAATGAAGGGAAGGAGTGAGAAAGACGGAGTAAAGGAAAGGAAAGAGAGAGAGGAGTAAATGGAAAGGAGTGATGGGGAAAAAGTAAAAGGTAGGAGAATTAAGGAGAGAGGAGTAAGGAGGAAGGAGAGACGGGAAAAAGAACCTATGAGAAGGGTTGCATAATTTGCAATATATTTGTGCGTGGTGGTAAAGACCTAATCCGCCACCATTACCCATCAATGACCCTCGACAAATTGGCCAATTTTTAGATAATCAGAAATTGGCTCTGGTTTGTGTGTGTCCCTGGACCAGCACCTCGTAATGTCCTCGTGACTATGCATTCGCGGTCCGGGTTAAGCGATTTCGTGGAAGGACGAAATTGAGGAAAATGTCCATGTTTCCTAGCCCTTATTGCCAGCCTCCATCCTAGAATTCACTGCTGTTTAGAATCCTAGATTACGTATCTCGGGTGGCTGCCATCGAGATCAACGTTGCATGTCGCCTGTTATGCTGTCCTCGTCTGTAATTCGGATTCACTCGTTTTTATCTCTCGCTTCGAGATCTGCCGATTCATAATCGAGATTTTTGAGGTTTTAGCTTTTGGGAGATTTTCTGACTCATAATTCGGATTCTCGCGTTATTTTCCCCTTTTTTGTAGGTAGGTACTTTTTGCTGTAGACAGAGTTTGAATGTTCTGCCAGATCATTACACAGTAGTCCAAGAGTGTGTGTGTGTGGGTGTGTGTGTGTGTGGGTGTGTGTGTGTGTGGGTGTGTGTGTGTGTGGGTGTGTGTGTGTGTGGGTGTAAAGGTACGTAATGCGTAGAAAGCTCAGGATGGATCCTTAACAAGCCTCATGTGGGATTTAGTAAGACTCAAGCCTGAGCGAAACGGATCTTTACTCCCATCTGTCGACGTCTTGCCCTAGTTACAGTGACGATAAATGAGACTTGTGCCACAGTTAGGTATCTTTATTCTGGAAACGTTTCGCCAGCCTTTGGCTTCTTCAGTCCAATGAAGAGAAAGGTGGAAGATGAGGAGGAGTTTGAGGTAATCAGTCCCTCAGTCTGGAGTCGATGTATACAGTCCAGCAACTAGTCACAATGATGAATGTGTGTGATGTTGAGCCTTTGTTGAAAGAGAAGCAGAGTCTTAGACGACTCATTCCATATATATAAAGAGATAAATTTGCATCCAGTTTTACTGGAAGAATTCATGGCTGAAAATGTTCTCTTAATGCATCTAAAATTACTCTTCCATGTGATGTACGATGTGAGACGTGTGGACAGATCCCCTAACACCTGCTGTCCATCTTACCTTGAGGTTAGTAGACTGTTCTGAGTTGCATCCTGGGAGAGTTGCAAAAGAAGGATCCTAAGGGAAATAAGTCACAATGCAGTCATTCCCTAGTTTGCCCTGAGTTATTGACTCTCCTGGGATATTAGCCTGAATAAAATCTCGTTAATTCCACCCAAAAATGCCCTACTAGAATCAAACCTCCGGAGATACTAATTCTATTTTTTTCTATTCAAGCCAAAAGTACCCTAGCCACACCAAACAGTATCAAACCCAATCAAAAGGGAATTCTTCAAAATATTAGTTCAAGACCTTACGCAGGCGCGACCTTCCTTACCCAAGAGCGTCTTTCCCTACTTAAAGACAGGACCTTCCCCATCCTCAAGTTTCCTCTCTCGTCCATAGGTCCTCTCCTCTCTCCAAACATGCCCTTACTCAACCAAAATTATTCTATCAAACCCAAATTGTGATTCCTCGCCCAAAAATTCCCTTCTTTACCCAAAATTTTTTCCTCCCCAATATAGAAATGCCCACTCTCATATAACTTACACTTCGACATCCGAAAAGGGCGTCCCTTAAGCCGAAAAGGGCGTCCCTTAAGCCGAAAAAGTCGTCTACTATCCACAATGTGTACTTTCCGACTGGAAAGTACACTCCACCAGCTAAATACTACCTCGCTGAATAGCGCCAACATACTATTGTCCTCTTCATCTATAAGCATAATTATAGACCCGCAAGTACGCTCCATTAGAGTGTAAATAGGATGGTGATAACGACAAGCTGGGGATAAGGACATATATGTACAGTTCAGGACATTTTTTAAAATAAACGTGTCCCCATGATGTGGCTTCATCAGTCGCAATGAAGGCAGGAGTAAATACACTTCCAGGGGCAGAAGTATACTCAACCAGCCAAATGGTCCTTCGTTGATTAGGGCCTTTGATGTGAGCGGACATGACTCGACCATACACACAGATTCCATGCCAGGAGTCTCGCTCCAAGCGTTCCCTCTAATAATGATGATCACAGACAGCTCTCAGCATCTGTGACCTTTCATTGTGGGTGTTAAACAAATCATGTTCCGATCACTGGTCTCACTGCTGCCTCCACTTGGCAATCTTTGCATAAGTGGCTAAATCCTGTGATTATCTCTGTCTCATGCTTGGGTTCGAGTTCTCTTTCCTCTGGCGTTAGTATTACGCACGCATGCACTCACACACCACACACACACACACATTTCCCATTCTTCCATTCTCCTTCCCCTCACTCTCCCCATCACCCCTACTTCCCTTCCCCGACTCCTAAAGCATTTGTCCAGAGTTTCTTTACCAGGAGAATACACTTTATAACCAGACGCCATCTTCTGTATCACCACGTCCTCTTGCAATGACTGTGAAGAAGCTTCTTTATACAATAAAAGTTACGATAGCATGTCCCTTCACTCTCAAGAATATCCTACATTACACGCCAGATGTAATGTCAGCATGTCCCTTAACTGTGAAGGATCTTCTTCAACCTACATTTCATTATGCATTATACATTATTCATGATACATTTCATTATACATTATAACAAATGTGGCTGTCGTCTTCACCTCTCCAGCTGTGTTGAGAGACCCATTTATGGTGTTATAATTAAGTCACCATGTAAGCTATTAAAGCATCGTGTCTGTATGCTTCTCTCTGGTACTGTTTGTGTATGTATATATGTATGTAAAAATTATTTCTTCCATATGTATATATGTAAAAATTATTTCTTCTATGTATGTATGTATGTATGTATGTATGTATGTATGTATGTATGTATGTATGTATGTATGTATGTATGTATGTTTCTATGTATGTATGTATGTATGTATGTATGTATGTATGCATGCATGCAATGTAAAACTGATTTTTTCTATGTATGTATGTTTCTATGTATGCATGTATGTATGCATGTATGTATGCATGTATGCATGTATGTATGCATGTATGTATGCATGGATGCATACAATTTTCTATGTAAAAAAAATTCTTCCATATATATGTATAAATGTACCTATGTATTCATGTGAACCTTTAAGTATGCATGTGTATTTGTACGTATAATTATGCAAAATAATGCTGTCAGCATGATTATTCAAAGTACAACAGTACGAGTATCGTGAGGAAGGGGGTGATGACATTTCCTATTTATCTCATTAAGATTCACATTAAAACTAATGTGTGTGTATATTTGGTCATTCTTATTCTCTTTAACTCTCGTGGGACACTGTACATCAACGCCACCTGTGTGTCAGATCCGTAACTCACGCGGTGATTCTCCTGCTGACGCGAAGGAAAATTTCCCTCTTTTCCGCCCCGGTCTTAGACCAAGTCACAACAGAGAGAGAAAAGGGTGAGAAAACTAAAAGGCATGATAGTGGAGGCTGCGGCACAGATATAGCAGTATTACGACTCACTGAGGGGAAAGAAAATCTAAAAAAATAAACATTCCAGTAACACTCATCCCGACCCGTCCTTCCAGTGCAAGGAAGATTCAGATTCACCCTGGTACGGTATTAAAGTAACTGTTGTGGCGTTTACGGGGACTTTGACCGTGTAGGCCACTCACCGCTCGTAGCCATTTATAAATAATATACACAACACACTCACAATATATTAATTAACATTCTCCATGGTTTTTATAAAGCTTATACAGTGTTAATCAACATCATGGAACACATTTTTACACGTAGCTTTGGTGTTAAATCACCTGTTTTCAGAAAACCAACATCTGGCGTACATACGCTATTAGTCAGAACATCAATAAAATAACTCTTCAACATGTTTACACTTTTATAAAAGTATTTCGCTTTAGATTTAAAATACTTGCCTATAATTTTTTTAAATATTTATTGAACATTTTTCCTGACTGGTCAATATTAAAGTTATTCCTCTTCAGTGGAGAGTGTCATGCAATTTAAAAATTTTTGAAACTGGTATTAAGTCACTTTGCAATCTTCGCCTGGCAAGGAAAGGAAAATACTCCGCTTTTCAAGACTGGTTTAAGAAGATTTACTTGTAAATATGAGTATTATTAACGTGGTTTAGTATTGGACACCCAATAATTTGTCTTAATACTTTCTCAAATACGGTGACCAAATATGAACACTATATTCTTACCTTTTAAATTATTAATCTATTAATTTCATCGCCTTTTAATTCCATTACGAGAGTATGTTAGGCGCCGAGACACAGGTGCAACTAATGCAACATTTACCTAAAATATTGTCAGTAATTCTATCAGCATCACTGCAATTGCATTATAAGAGTAGCTTGTGTGGCTCTCGATTAGCGAAAGAAGGATCGAGCCTCCACTACTCCTACCGCTGAGCGATCCACATGGGTTTAGCGTGCTATGTGGTGGTCACCATGAAACTCGTATTGATTTACTTTTATCTTGGGTACACTATTTTCATTATTTCGTAAGACAGAAACTAGTACGGTTATTACGAATGTAATGACTTTCATTAGTAAGCCAACTAGTGATTTATGTTGATCAAGTTGCGCCAAGTTAATGTTTAATTTACCGTCATCAACGAGGTTTTCAATTACACATAACAGCTCATTGGTTATGCCACTTACATTAAACAAGTACAGAACCGGTTCGTTAATAAATCACAATATACTGCTTATGGCACCGTATTGAGAAGACGTTTTGTCCGCCAGGGTCTTCATCAATAATGTCCCAGGGGGACGAAACATAAAAATACCAGAAAGCTCATACTGTGTCTTCGCAAGACACCTGTCAGTATAGTCAACCCCTGAAATACAGAACAGGTTCCATAGGTCTAAATCTAATACACATTCTTAACCATTCACTTGTTTGTATATATATATATATATATATATATATATATATATATATATATATCACAAACACTGATCTCTGGCCGACGGAGACTCGAACCTCGAACCTCATGACAAGGTACGCAGTGCTTTACCGACCGTACCAACTGGTCCAATACCTTGGCATCCAGCTTTCGCTAGACGTTATTCCAAGGCTGCCTTGGAATAACGTCTAGCGAAAGCTGGATGCCAAAGTATTGGACCAGTGTGGTACGGTCGGTAAAGCACTGCGTACCTTGTCATGAGGTTCGTAGGTTCGAGTCTCCGTCGGCCAGAGATCAGTGTTTGTGAATATTTCGCCTGCTCTTGCGAATTCCTAGCATATATATATATATATATATTTTATATATATATATATATATATAATTATAACACTATGAAAAATAGAGGAATTCCAAGCGCTTTCGTGACTACTCACATTATCAAGGAACTATGTGAGTAGTCACGAAAGCGCTTGAATTCTCTATTTTTCATAGTGGTTGTCTTGCATATTTTGATATCACCTGATTACTGTGATCTTTTGCATATATATTTTATATATATATATATATATATATATATATATATATATATATATATATATATATATAAAAACATAAAACTTATACATTATTTTTTATATTGCATTATTTTATCCATTTAAGGTCGTTTGTTTCATTGTCATGTTTGTTTTCGGCGCCTCCATCAATTGTGAGTGATGTTTGTGTCATCAATGCCACATTAGCGCCCAGATATATTATATCATGGTGAAAATAGCAGGTACCCGCTTCCTGTACTCTTGATAACATCGAAGATACGATCTCTTAATCAGGCTAATTCACGTGTTCTTTCTCTCTCTCTCCCTTTTCTTACACATTATATTTTGTGTTTTAA
>WNWK01000119.1:180000-240000 GCA_009830355.1 Cherax destructor | reverse complement strand
TGTTTTTTTTTTATTTTGATTCGTCACCCTGTGGCTTAGGAAAGAAGGATGTAGAAATCAGAATCATTGCTATTAACAGCTCTCTTTGCCTTCTGGTTGCCAGAGGTGTAGTGAGAATTGCAAGTCGTGATGCAGCTACGATGCTAAAATCAATTCAGTCTAGGCTTGGGAGTCCACAAGACCGTGCTGCACCTGCCCAGTAGCACGGGCATACTAACCCAAACAATCAGGAAGCCCCGAAAAAAAATGAATTTTTGCCAGCGCTTTTGCCAGAAGTATTGGAAGTTGTTCAGAATTTTCCTCCCCTCAATCCATTCATGTAATTGTGTTGCAGCGGCATCTCAAAACTTCTGTATGAAGAACATAGAATTAACTCGCTAGGGTCTGTGCAACATGGTAACTCCCTCGCCTCTCTTCTGCTGTCATTAAGAAAGCAACAGGAAGTCTTTTCAGTGAGCTTGGCAACTGGTTCTTAGAATCTTGGACCATCCATAAAGTCCCAAAATTTAAAGGTTTACTAACCAGCAGATCGACGACAAATTCCTGACCGCCTTGCCAAGAGTGCAAGAATACAATGCTCTCTACGGTGATCCTCTTGGTTTGAATGTTATCAGTTTGATTCTTTGTACAAAACAAAAATCTCCGACCTCAAGAAGATGATAGGATAAATGGGAGACTTTCATCAGTAAAGCATCTGAGGCAGATGATCGTGATAAAGAATACGATATTACTTATTTGGATTTTAGTAAAGCTTTTGATACATTACCACACAAACGAATGTTAAAGAAAATGGCAGCTCATGGTATTGGGGGGGGGAAAAAACCTCGTCAGATGTGTGTTCCTCCCAAAGCACATTTTCTTGGATGCTCCCCAGCCGTCAACATTACCAAACCAAAGAATACGACAATCTTCTCTTGTCCATGTTAGAAAATGTTCTCAGAATAGATGTTTTGGGAATACGTACAGCCTCCCACATTGCCTTACCTGCCTTCTTATCCTCCTCCACAGCATCAAATGACTAGTAAAGTAACTTCTGCCAGACTTCTTGGGACTGCATGCCAACAGCTTCAATAGACCCATTATTGACCGAGATTCTCACGGCTTTAGAATCAATACTAGATGCGATGCCTGTCTATAGATAGTCCAGCGAAGAACACTCTAAAATTGCAAAAAAGAAAGTTGTATAAACATGTTTATGGCTGTAACGTTTAAAATAAAAAAAAAATGACTGTCACAGAGCTGTGAGTGCATTTCACTCTGGACACTTCCTCCTAACAATTCCCGTTTAAACATCTGTCACACGTCTCGAGGCAGGGACCCCTCCACATTGCAGTGGCTCTCCGCCCTGCTGCCTCGGGTATCAACATAATTTTCATATTCTTTCCTTGCTCTCAGTTTGCTTAATAATTTAACTTTTGTTATTTCTCTCTCCTCTTCTTACCGCCCTCTATTGTTTTTCAGATTTTTTTTTCAACAGACCATTCGGTGATCCAACTGTAGCAAACGGTTACTATATACCAAGTGTATATAACAAACGGTTACTATATACCAAGGGTATATAGCAAACGGTTACTATATACGAAGGGTATATAGCAAATGGTTTCTATATACCATTGGTATATAGAAAAACGGTAACTATATACCAAGAGTATATAGTAAGTGTAGGTATATAGTAAGTGTAGAGCAGGTGTGTAGATGTGGTTGTCAGTATGTTGCAGATGTATTTCCCAGAGTGTAACAGGTGTAATTCCCAGCGTATAGCAGGTGCGGTTACCAGTGTATAGCAGGGGCGGTTACCAGCGTATAGCAGGGGCGGTTACCAGTGTATAGCAGGTGCGGTTACCAGTGTATAGCAGGGGCGGTTACCAGTGTATAGCAGGTGCGGTTACCAGTGTATAGCAGGTGCGGTTACCAGTGTATAGCAGGTGCGGTTACCAGTGTATAGCAGGTGCGGTTACCAGTGTATAGCAGGTGCGGTTACCAGTGTATAGCAGGGGCGGTTACCAGTGTATAGCAGGGGCGGTTACCAGTGTATAGCAGGGGCGGTTACCAGTGTATAGCAGGGGCGGTTACCAGTGTATAGCAGGGGCGGTTACCAGTGTATAGCAGGGGCGGTTACCAGTGTATAGCAGGTGCGGTTACCAGTGTATAGCAGGGGCGATTACCAGTGTATAGCAGGGGCGGTTACCAGAGCATGGAATGTGTGTAGCAAGGGGATAGCAGGTGTATAGGTGGCGAGGTTATCTCGCATAACTTACATGTACTTCTGTAAATACTCTCTTCTTCTTCTTCTTTAGCCTCTATCTCTCATTCTTTAGTGCAATATAACTCCATCTGATGTTCTGTTACTTCTCCATGTACTCCTACGTAAGAGTTCAATACTCAAAGTTTTTATTTTTTTTACATGACCCCTGTGTATCCTGTTACTCTTCCTGTACTCCTACAGTATCTTTCTGTACTTAATCTTTTTCATTCTCTTACATGACCCACGGAGCGAGCCAGCGAAATCCCTCATCGAAGAAACAGGATTTTTCGACATTCAATAAGCGTACCTATTAGGAAAATCAAACGTCTTGTAAAGCCAATGTGCACGGGCCGAGCGCCTTGAGATGGGAGAAGTAAGTGGCGCATGCCTTCAATCTAATGGTCTGTTTACGTCAATTAGCAGTGATTACAGATCATTTATGGGTTATGACTCCTGATAAGGCACTCGTACGCTACCCTCTGCTAAATTACCCCTTCGCCTCGTCTCTCTTTACACTAAAACATGTATATAGGCCCTGCAGCCAGTGTGTAGTTAGATCGATCGTATGTAAAGTTGCTGAGTGATGATTTCCACAGCGATGAGCCTAGCACGGCACTGAAGCCCTGGGTAAGTGCTTCAAAGTATAGTGATTGACGCCTAATTTTCATCCCTGAGAGTGACTGTATAATTAAATTCAGGAAGGGTCCCTCGTTCTCTCTTCCCCCCCCCCCCTCTCTCTCCCCCTCTCATAAACATAAACACACACACCGCATTGATCTCAAAGCTCGATTCATATCAGCTTTCTCGCTTCAATATTCATGAACAATGTTTCGCACGGTTCCAAAAGCAATTTGCACTACACTCTGATATGTTCTTGTGCTCTGTATTGTCCATTGACAAGAAAATTTGTCTCAGAAAAGTGGTCATATACACAGGTTTTATAGTCTGTATATTAGTTGACTTTGCTACTCATCGAGGACAGCGATTGCATTCTCTTTTGATACTTCCATTACATTCTTCTCTTATCCCTAGAAACATGCATTAGTCTCTAGTTCATCCATTTCGGAATTTTTCTATTTGAACTTAATTCTCATTTGGGAATATATATATTCTTTCTTCTTTCAACACGTCGGCCGTTTCCCACCGAGGCAGGGTGGCCCAAAAGGAAAAACGAAAGTTTCTCCTTTTAAATTTAGTAATATATTCAGGAGAAGGGATTACTAGCCCCTTGTTCCTAGCATTTTAGTCGCCTCTTACGGCAGCCATGGCTTACGGAGGAAGAATTCTGTTCCACTTCCCCATGGAGAGAGGAAATAAGAACAAGAACTAGTAAGGAAATAGAAGAAAACCCAGAGGGGTGTGTATATATATGCTTGTACATGAATGTGTAGTGTGACTTTAGTGTAAGTAGCAAGATGTACCTGAAATCTTGCATGTTTATGAGACAGAAAAAAAGACACCAGCAATCCTACCATCATGTAAAACAATTACAGGCTTTCGTTTTACACTCACTTGGCAGGGCGGTAGTACCTCCCTGGGCGGTTGCTGTCTACCAACCTACTACCTAGAATATATATATATATATATATATATATATATATATATATATGCATATATCTTGTGCCTAATATGTAAAACTGGTCAATTAGCAAGAACTCATTTAAAATTAAGTCCTTTCTAAAATTTTCTCTTATACGTTTAAATATATTTTTTTTTCATTAATGTTAATGTAAAAATTTATAATTTTGCACCAAAAGAAACTTAGAAAACTTACCTAACCATATTACAACAAGCGCAATTTAATTTAGCCTAACCCAACTAAATATATTTTAGATACGTTTACAATAATTTAACAAATAAACAAACACAATGAAATATATTTTTTTCGTTAGGTTCAGAATGATTTTTGCGAAATTATTGCATACACAAATTTTCGCTTGTCTTATATGGCAAGAATAGCGTTGCTATTTAAGCCAAAATCGCCAGTTTTACCTAATCGGCACGACATATATATATATATATATATATATATATATATATATATAAATATATATATAATAAATCCTTGTATGTGCAATTAATCTAAGCTCAGATATCGTCTATCTATCGCTGATAGATCTTGGGAAAGTTTTTTCTGCGTTCCTTCCCTTCGATCTTTGTTTTTCCATTATTTATTACCTGGAGAGGGTTTCGGGGGTCAACGCCCCGCGGCTCGGTCTGAGACCAACCCTCATGGTGGATCAGGGTCTGATCGACCAGGCTGTTACCGCTGGCCGCGCACAAACTGACGTAAGAACCGCAGCCCGGTTGGTCAGGTACTGACTTTAGGTGCCTGTCCATGGTGATTAAATTATTATTCAACACTTAGTTATTTTAACTATATTCGGAGAGTTTATAATTTCTATCATTTACATCTACAGCGCCTCCTCCTCCCAAATAAACCCACGTCCTCAGCCTCCATGAAGACCAATCTTCTGTTGGTGTTAATTTAACAAAGTCTCGCCTGGCATGCCCAGATCACTACTCCTTTAAACTAATTTGAAACTACATACAACTATCTGATCTCTCTCTCTTCTATCTCTATCTCTATCTCTATCTCTATCTCTATCTCTATCTCTATCTCTATCTCTATCTCTCTCTCTCTCTCTCTCTCTCTCTCACCAGGCAAAACTGATGCCCAGTAGCAAAAAGTCTATTCGATCCCTTGTTTTCATGATACCTTCGTCGATAAATGTTTCCCATTTACCAATAAACTTCATCGTCACCTCCTCACAGTACTTACCGGGTCGGCAGTTAACTCAATGGTTCTGGATAGCTATTTGTTTCCCACCCTAATCCTAGGCAGAATATCCCACATATAAGCGCACCTCCCTTCTCTATAATATCAATAACCTTGAACCTTTTCGGCAACTCTTCTCTTCGAGCTTTCCTGACATCGTTATTCACAACACGTAAGCAAATGATGGCTTAATCCCACTTTCAGTCGGGATACCACTCCTCCTGTCTGCAAAATCCTCCATCCCAGCGCAAGGAAGTCAGACTCTTATCCAACGTTTCCTTACACAGTCACACAATGCAAGATCCATGTACCTCGCCTCAAAGTCTCCGGCAACAGTATTGGGTCCACCTTTGTAGCTGCTCTGGAACCCCTTATCCTAGTCCTGGTTAGTGTGTGTTAGGTGTCCTGCGTTAGTTCATGAGCACAACAAAAGAGATAGTACTTCCCAGAGCTCCTTCACGCTTAATCTTGAGTTGAGCTTCTCTACCCTCCACCAATGTCCACATACTTCCTTTGTCTATTTCGATTTCGTGGAAACTGCTAAGAAGTCTCTAGTTTTCATTCCACAATTATAGTATTACACTCCTAGTTTCCTGCAGTTCCTCCTTTATCTGGTGGTAAAGCTGCTTAAGTACATAGTTTCTTTTAACTAGCACTAAGTACGTCTTGAAAATACATAGGTCACTCTCAACTCTACACAGGTCATCTCAGTAATTATTTCATTCTCTGTATTCATGCGTAGAAATACAACATTGTTATTACCCCAAGTACGTACATAGCATCAACGTTGATACAGTCGACGTTGATACAGTCAATGCTGTAGCCAGCATTGACGAAATTGTCTGTCAGAGCAGGAAACGTCGCCGCTGCTGCTTCAAACGTCGGTAACCGCACGTAGTCAGTTGCATGACCAAGTGCGCTGGCTATAACCCCACAAGCACCCGTCACTCCGCAAAATTGCGCGAACGAGAAAAAAAAAATTTGCATAGTGATTTGCGTGCAGTAACTTTATATGTGACTTTCGTGCGGGATCATCGTTTTGGAGAGGCCGAAATTTTCAGGCTAACGGATTTAGGGGCCCAATTTCCCGAGAGGCAATTACAACAAGTAGCATTATAATTGTTGAGGCCTGACCACTTTGCCAATTATAAGGAATTAAAACACATAAACTTGTTGTTTTTCCTGTGCAAACACTTCCAATTAGTAGCTTCTAATTTTATAGTCTCCTTTCTAAGTGGCTATTATCTTCTCCAGGATTTTATGAGTAAATTATATGTTGGGAATAATAGGCTGTGGCCTCAGTTTGCTAGTCTGGAGAGTAAGTTATATGAAGTGTTTAATGTGAAGGAGAGTGCCAAGCAACACCAGGAGGACCACCCTTCACGCAACACCAGGAGGACTTCCCCTCAGGCAACACCAGGACCTTCTCCCTTCAGGCAACACCAGGACCTCCTCCCTTCCCGCAACACCAGGAGGACCTCCCTTCACGCAACACCAGGAGGACCACTCTTCACGCAACACCAGGAGGACAACCCTTCAGGCAACATCAGGAGGACCTCCCTTCTGGCAACACTAGGAGGACCACCCTTCAGGCAACACCAGGAGAACCTCCCTTCTGGCAACACTAGGAGGACCACCCTTCAGGCAACACCAGGAGAACCTCCCTTCAGGCAACACCAGGAGGACTACCCTTCAGGCAACACCGGGAGGACCGTCCTTCAGGGTGGGTTGAAGGGATGTTGATTCAGGCACATGGGAAGATTCTTCCATTTCTGGAACTAGAACTGTTTTCTACTTGGTAATAGTTGTGTGTGCGTGTGTGTGTGTGTGTGCGTGTGCGTGTGTGTGTGTGTGTTTCTTACGTGTTTAGTTTATCGTAATTATTTTTTTATAATTTTTGTTAAATATTTCAAGAGTTTTTAGCACAAACTGAGAAATTGTCTGACGAATGCAACACATGCCGTGGGCGAAACGTCTTCTAATTAAATGTTGCCAATCATAAATTTCCTTTTTCAAACCACCAATCTTTCTGCTGGAAATGGTATAAATACCGACAAGTTGATTAAGACACTCGTGCAACAGTTTCAGAGCTGTGAGTGCATATCGCTCTTGAAACTTCTTCCTAACAATTCTCATTTTGACAGTTGTCACAGGTTTCGAGCCAGTGGGGCTCGAAACGTGTCGGTAATAAACCTCTTGTTTGAAGGAGTGGTGAAGGCTCGATCATTCGAGCGTTAATCTCTAGATACGAACGCTGCTTAGATGCATTTGGCACATCCTCTATCAAGAGGTTAAAAAAAACAGGAAAGGAGAAGGAACGGTGAAATAAGTAGAAGAGCAGACTGAAGAGGAGGAGGAGGAGGTGAAGGAGGAGGAGGAAGAGGTGGGGGAGAAGAAGGAATAGAATGGGGAAGAGAGACAAGGAGTTTAGGGTCATTAGTCATTATGGCTCATTAACCTTTCGTCTAATCCTGGCTTTCATCTGTTTCCTGGGTGGCGACTAGCTGGTGCCTCTTCTGATGTTATCAGTGTCTAGGACGCCTACTACTGCCTCTAGTACCGTCACAGGTGGCAGTAGAAGCGTCACCACCAGTACTGTGTAACAGCATCACTGAGGGTGGCTGCAGCACCATTAACAGCACCACCACTGGTGGAAACACCACCAGCAGTGATTGTAGCAGTGGCATTAATGCTGTTACTAGTGGTGGTGGTGGTTGTAGCACCAGTACCAGGAACCGGTGGTAATAGTAGTAGAGGTATTAGTATAGTAGTAGTGGCAGTAGTAGCACTGTATCAGCATACACTGCATCGGTAGACGCAGTATTAGCACAATGGCAAGCTGCAACACTCCACAGACTCACACTTGTGATGACGTTTCGGTTCGTTCTGGACCATTGTCAAGTCACCATTCAGCGAGAGAAGGCAGAGACCAGAACAGAGGTCGTAAAGAGAGGAAAGAAGGGAGTAGCAGCAGCAGATGTAGTATTAGTTGTATCATAAGGAAATTAGTAATACATATTTGGCAGATAAAACCTTGAATACAGACGATGTTTCGATCTGTGTAGAACTTTATCTAGCCTTGAAACATTTCAAGGAGCGAAACGTGCTCTAAGATAAGGTCTGCCACGTACCAGGTGTCTGCCATACCCGACGGTGCTACCTGCCAACCATCACAACTCATAAGGAAATTGTCAGGAGGAGGTGGCAATTGAAAGAAAATTGTGACAGAATTAAAGGAAATTAAAGAAGATGGACTGAGAACGAGTGACGACGAATGCAGGTTGTTAAAGAGGCGATATGTAACCCGGAAATACAGATCGTGTAAAGCGAAGAGCTTAATTGTTTGATGTCTCCCTCCTACCTCCTTAATGTGCCAGGAGACCATTGTGTCAGCCGGATTTATAGAGAGAAAGTAGCAATAATCTCATAAATGTTGAAAATTTATGAAGTATCTAGTAATGTGTACTATTTCTAGTAGCGGGTTGCCTACGTCCTACATCATTGTGATGTAGGAGGTAGGCAATTATGTATGTGTTGAGAAGTAGAGAGGAATTCTTGTAGTTATTGTTCTTTGGCCCGGATGTAGTGTGTGTGTGTGTGTGTGTGTGTGTGTGTGTGTGTGTGTGTGTGTGTGTGTGTGTGTGTGTATGTGTGTGTGTGTGTGAGCCCCAACCCTTACCTAAAAAACACAATAAAACACTTCCCTCAACACGCGCCTCGCTAAACCACTCACAAAGAAACACCTATACAAACGTCTTACCCATCTCATTCTCACACGCCCGAACGACGCCAGTTAGGAGCACACAACACATACAATCACTGAAAAGGCAATTAGTAGAGGCGTGAGACTTACCTGAGTCGTTAAGATAACAAGGGAATAATCAGGTCGAGCTGTCTTCACCTAAATTGGGGTTACTGTGAATCTGTGCTCACTGAGTTGTCTATGTGGGGGTCGAGTCTCAGCCCCTGACCACGCCTTTCAGTCAACTTGTTAGACGTCTTCCCTTCGATACCCCATTTCTTAAAGATACACTGAGTCCATCCCAGTGGGAATTCTTTGATCCACTGGGATCCTTCCATGTTATCCCTGCCTGGGTCACTTGGTTTCGACCCAGACTCTTGTTCAGTACCGTGTCAAATGCATTAATGCAGTCCAAGAATATGCAGTCTACCCTTCACTCTCTTACCTAGCTTCTGTTACTTTGTCACACGTCTCCATCACATTTGAAAAACAGGGTTACCCATTTCTAAACCCGTGCAGGTTGACGTTCATAAAACTGACTCTCTCTCCAGGTGCTTCACAAATCTATCTTCTCTAATAACGTCTCTAACAACGTCTCTAATAACGTCTCTAATAACGTCTCTAATAACGTCTCTAATAACGTCTCTAATAACGTCTCTAATAACGTCTCTATTATCTACCATAGTATGCAAGTCAGTACCTCTGGTCTGTAGGTTAATTCTACATATCTGGTGGTTGATTTATTTCCATTGACCTGTAGATATTAACTAGAACTACAGGCAGTGGCGTTTCTGATCCCTGTTTCAAAACACATGGAGAGACATGATATGGTCCCATGTGTAGCTAGAATTCCAGCCAGAGTCGTTCCTTTGAACGCTTCTACCTGGACTTCCTGCTCATTTCTGCAGCATTGCAAGCTCTTGATGTTGTGTTGGTTCCAACACGAAAGGCCTAGAGCTATCTTTCAACTCCCCGTGGGATTTTGCACACACACGCACAGTGTGTGTGTGTGTGTGTGTGTGTGTGTGTACTGTAGCCGTGGCGTTCACCTCATGACTTTCAACCTAGTGAATTCAGTTACCTTGTATAACATTAATATTTGATCCTCTTCATGGGGTCAGCTTTTACCGCTTAATTAGTTTCATTTTTTATTCATAAAAGAAAACAATGAACCCGTTAGTGTCATAAAGCCCTGAAATTATGACGAACGAGGATTTTTCCTTGACGTGTAAACAAAAAAAAATAATGCTATTATTTTTAGGGGATAGAGGCTCGTACTGGCGACGATATCAAGATATGTTTCGCTCTGTGTAGAGACTTGATAAAGCTCTACTTAGAGCGATATGTTGTCGTAAAAAAAAACTTGATTTGTAGATGTCTGTTCCTCACTCGTGTCCTCTGTCCAATGACTCTGCGTAGGTAGCTTAAGATATAGGGTGGACAAATACATGAGTTGCACAGCATGGGCTAATAATAATAATAATAATAATAATAAAGTAATAATAATATTTTTATTATTAAATATTATTATTTTGACGTTTACATTTTCTCTAATTTAATTTCCTCCCCTTTTTTTATGCATTCATTTTGATTCACTTATATATCTACCATATGTTTATTTAAGCCTATTAAATAACTCCTGTATATTTCTTGCACTTTTATAAAATAAAATAATTTTAATTTGTTTATTGTATGGCTTGAAGTAGAAATAAATGAACGTATTTTATGTTTGTCCTACCTGCGTGTCACGCTAACTGGTGGTCAAGCAAACTGTGAGCCAGGCAGAGTGTATACACTCTGATGCAGCATTTCACCACCACGTGAATACACAACACTTGTATGGGAACACCTCCGTCGCTGTGTTCCTTCTCTGTATTCATGTATTGTTGACTTACTGCACTCGAGTCTCAACGTATCCATGTATCTCACTGTATCACCGTAGTTGCTGTGTACCACTGCCTCGCTATGTCACTGTGTCTATGTAGTCCTCGCTGAGTGTAATATTTCATGAAGGTCACTGAGACCGTCTTCACACCATTCATTCCTAAGTTCTAAATTGTTCTCGCCATCGAATCATTATTATTATTAAGGCCAATTTTTTAAGGGGTGGATCGGCTAGCCAGCGTAAGGCCTCGGTCAGATGACCAAAAGCTCCATTGGCGGGTCATCATATGATTAATACCCAAGTCAGGAAATACTTGTCCCTTTTTCATTCGAATCTTCCTCAATCTAAACTACAGTCAAACGTAACAAGCAATTTTACACTGATTTGCTTATTAATTGTTAATGCAAGTGGCTGTATTAGTTTTTGTAACCTATCGTAATTTAAAATAAAATAGAATTAAAATTATGCATATGTAAAACGCTCAGAATTTGACGCCGTGATTCGCGTAACCTAACGACCACTGTGAAATGTAGCTGAAATCTAAATAGGTGTGTATAGAGGGAACCTAACAAGTTTCTCAAATCAGTTCCTGACCAGCTGGGGTGTGGGTCGTACAATGGACAACATGCGACCAGCAGTAACAGCATAGCTGACCAGACCTTGATCCACCAGAAGACCTTGTTGGGACCGGGCCGCAGGGGCGTTGACCCCCAGAAAACATCCTTCAGGTATCCTTCAAGTAAGAGAACAAACTGAGTGAGAAGATCACTTCGATCACTATTTCCAGAGCATTGAAATCACCATACTGAAGCTTGGATCATTACGTCGTGAGCATTGAAGTCTCAACACACAATACTCCGCATGGTAAAGGGTGGTTATTGATCCAAGGAATTAGTACTACCCTTGGATCAAACCTGATTATATCTCATTCTGTTTGAATCCTACATGTTCAGTGGCTCCCCATGAACATAATAAATACAGTCCTTACTGAATAAAGAAGCATATCTTAAAAAAATAATTGAAAAATTCAGATTTCTTCTTTTTTCTTATTTATATAGTTGACTGTACAGTTTAAATATTCTTATCATCCTTCAGCTCATATCAAAGTTCAGTTCTATCTAAGATATGCCGTCTAACAACAGTCTAGTAACACCCAAGGACGTATTTACTTCTAGGTTAACAGGTGCTGTTAGAATAAAAAAAAAATTCTCAACATCTCGCCTGGCCCGAGAATCAAATTCGGGACCTTGAAGGGATAACTAAGCATTAATAAATAAAGACTGTGGAAGAGAGAAAGAAAAATTTTCAGGATTTTTGAGTAAAATTTCTGTACTTGTAAACTAGGCTTTAACATTAACCAACAAGGATTCACCAATAGGTAATGAAGGTTACCTGGAGGAGTATACCTGGAGAGGGTTTCGGGGGTCAACGCCCCCGCCGCCCGGTCTGAGACCAGGCCTCGGTTAATCATGTTTAAGAATAAACTAGCGAGTTTTGAGCATTAGTGAGCTAGGTTTAATAAAATTAAGACCTAAGGAGCGAGGTTTGAAAATTAGTGAGCGAGGTTTCAGCACTAACGAGCAAGATTTCAGCATCAGAGAGCGAAGCTTCAGCAGTAACGAGCAAGATTTCAGCATCAGTGAGCGAAGCTTCAGCACTAACGAGTGGAAAGATCATCCCGAGAAATCAAATCGCTGAGCTCTTGACAGAAGCAAAGATGTCACGGGCAAAGAACACATAGCACTCTTCTACTTTCACCTTCTCCCCCTCCTCCTTCTACTCCTCCTCCTCTTCTTCCTCCTCCTTCCCCCCTCCACCCCTGCATGCCCATTATCGATTAGACTCGTCACCATTAGGGGTTAAAGTAATAAGAATCCGCTCCATTAGCCTCGACAGGAGGACGCAGTCCCCGGTATTAGCGATCGTAAGAGCGTGCAATAACCCTCATCACACACAGCAGGAGCCTAAATCATAACCCCCTCTTCCCCTCCTCCTCCTCAACTTCATCCTTCTCATCCTCCTCCTCCCTCCACCGCTTCCCCCACTCATAACCACCCTCAAAAACCCCTCCTCCTACATTCACCACCAACTCTCCCTCTTTCCACTACCCTCCGCTACTCCCCACAATATACCACAACCCTTCACCACCCTCCACAACCATCCCCTACCCTCCTTCCTAACCCACAGAGTCCCTCATACCCCACCACACACTCCTGCCAGCCCCTTATAACCACCATTTCCACAAACCCCCATCATTCTTACCAAACCATTGCCTTCCCCCACCAACACCACACCGTCTCCACCATCATCCCCATCCTCCCCAACATTATGCCTCTCAGCAGGAGCAACTAGGAACGGGAAGAGGCATGAAAATCACCTCCGCTCAGAGACTCAAACAGAGTAAACCTGTCATCCCAAGGAGACGCCATTTAGAAACGGAAACCCTTCATTTCTCTGTGGCTTCACCAGATGGTGTTAGAGAGAAAAAGAGAGAGAGAGAGAGAGAGAGAGAGAGAGAGAGAGAGAGAGAGAGAGAGAGAGAGAGAGAGAGAGAGAGAACATGGGAGTACGTGCTAAAGACATAAAGGACTTATTCGTATATATCCTCACCGAGACTATCAGCGGAACTATCCTCTTATATCTATATTAAAGACTATTAACGACTATAATGTAATAGCCATGTGTGTGCAATAAGGACATGAGAGAGAGAGAGAGAGAGAGAGAGAGAGAGAGAGAGAGAGAGAGAGAGAGCGAGAGCAGACACTGCAGCGGAAAAAGCCTGTTGGCTTCGCTGACCGACACAATAAATCGCTGCGTGAATGACACGGAGTTCGGCGGTCCGTGTCTCCCGAAGCGGCTCCTTCCTCTCGCTAAATGGGTAATGGGTAGGAAATTGCAAATTGGATCGCCCACACCTGTTAGAGGTTAGCAGATAGGATGGGGTAACCAGGAAGGAAAGGGGAGGGGGTGAATGGTAACTGGGTTTAACTGGTGGGAAGGTTAACTGGGTTTAACTGGTGAGAAGGGGAACGGGGATTGACTAGTGCAAAGGGTAACTTTGGTTGACTGGATGGAAGGGTAAAGTCGCTTGATTGGTTGGAAGGGTAACGTAGCTTGACTGGTTGGAAGGGTAACGTCGCTTGACTACTGGGAAAGGTAACTGGGTCTGACTGGTGGGAAGAGCAAGTAGGTTCGAACTGCATGTGTTGGACTGGGAACAAGTGGGAAAGAGGAAAAACAATCAGACCATTAAAGAGGAAATAATCTGGGACAAAGAGGGAGGTCCTACTGGTCCATCTATTGGTTCCTAACTTATATCTCTCTTTATGTACTCTTTTGTTTAGTAGTAGTTTTTTACTTTATTTATACTCAGAATAAATGGGCCATATAAGTATATATATATATATATATATATATATATATATATATATATATATATATATATATATATATATAAGGGGAGTCAGCGTACATAAAATAAATAAATAATTACAAAATACATTACATTATATCTAATTGTATATAAGACTAAATATAATATATATATACATTATATTTAGTCTTATATACAATTAGATATAATGCAATGTATTTTGTAATTTATTTTATGTACGCTGACCCCCTCCTTTCTCTCTCTCATTAGCTTATTATGTGTTCCTTCAGACGAGTCATCACAATCAGGGTTACTTCAACACTTAAATCAGCTCAATAATAGTCCTTGGTGATCCCTTCGTCAGGAAGCAGCGATTAACTCGCTCATTTTGTGTCCTTAAGAATAAATAGCCTTTAAGTGCATAAGTGTAAGTGTTTAATTTGAGTGTTTAACTGTAAGTATTTGATAGTGTCTGAATATAGATATTTAAGTGTAACTATTTTTATCTATTTTTAAGTGTAAGTATAAGTGTTTAAGTGCAAGTGCTTAAGTGAAAGGCTTTAAGTGTATTTAATCATGCTTCATCGAAGCTTACCTACACAGGAAGGTCAGTCCCAACACTTCATACAAGTGCCCAAACACCCTATCCAAACACACTCAACACATATCCCCAACACGCTCATCAAACACAACTAACACTCTCTCCAAGCACTTCTAACTCCTTATCATCATCTCAAAACACCATCACAAGGCCTCCAAACACTCCCACAATCCCCTTCTCAGCGACAACTACACACCCGTCCTAGTAACACCCTCACCTCCCAAAAAATCGAAACACAAAACATAAAGGATCCTCTTGATGGTGAGCTTGTAGTGAATAAAAGTGTAATAAGATTATGATCATAAGCGTTTTAAGTTGAAAAAAAAAAGTTTTATGACTTAACTCATCTGCAAAGCGAAATGTTGCCACGATTTGTTGGCAAGAGTGGGGAAAGTGATATATATTAGCAAGCAGTCTACAAGGACGTTAGCAAGTCTAGTAGCCTCTTGGTTCCCTGATAGACGGCTTTAGCTTATATTAGGGGCATTAAAGTCACCATCTGTTATTGCCTAGTTATCAGATAGGTGGTTGTCTCGGCTCAGGGTGCAAGGAAATCATTTTGGTTTCTTCAGAGGTCAAGGTTGAGCAGTGGGAACGATGAAGATGAAGAATAAAGAGTCATTACTGTGGCTGGAACAATTCACCAAAAACCCACAATTAGGAGAGGAACATTTTGACGCTTCGGTCCGTCCTGAAACGTTATCAAGTCACAGTTGGAAGGAGTGGAAGCAATATTCAAGAATCGTAAACACCATTACATTTTTGCAGTCGCTCGAACTTCTCTTTAATATTTCTGGTGTGTGTGTATTGTCTTCTTTATCTTAGAGAAAACAGACAAGGAGGAAAAGGCTTCGTTCGAAATTTCCACAGGTAAAACATCTCAATAAAGACAAAACATCTCAATAAAGTCAAAACATCTCAATAAAGTCCCTCGCTTCTACTGGATCTTTTACTCCATTTGTTGGTGTGTATCTCCTTGGCTTAAACCTTTTTTTTTTCACGTACTGTCTTTATCATTCTACTGTATGCAAATATATCTTGTTTCACATTTGTCTGTATTTTATACCATTTTTTATTCAGTTGATGTCGGTGTTGTAACGATACCTTCCTTCACACCCACATTATCCTTAAAAGGGTAACGTCATCCGCTTAACCGAAGTCAAGCTACTGATAATCCGGTTTAAGCTCTCGTCTAATCCCTCCTTCCTGCCGAGGATTAAAGTGCTTGGTAATCGCCCGAGTGTAACGCTGGTCTCAGACGAAAGGAAATATCCCTACACGAGGGAGAGGGGAAGGGGGGATACAAAGGGTAAGGCCATAGGGAAGGGGTAATGTGGTCCTAGGGAAGAGGAAATATGAAGGGTTTGTTGGAAGGAGAGGAAGGTCCTAGGTGATGCAGGGAAGAAGGAGGTACAAGAGAAGGGGTATGAAGAAGGTACAAGGGAAGGGGTATGAAGAAGGTACAAGGGAAGGGGGGTATGAAGAAGGTACAAGGGAAGGGGATATGAAGAAGTTACAAGGGAAGGGGTATGAAGAAGGTACAAGAGAAGGGGGTATGAAGAACGTACAAGGGAAGGGGGTATGAAGAACGTACAAGGGAAGGGGGTATGAAGAACGTACAAGGGAAGGGGGTATGAAGAACGTACAAGGGCAGGGGGTATGAAGAACGTACAAGGGAAGGGGGTATGAAGAACGTACAAGGGCAGGGGGTATGAAGAACGTACAAGGGAAGGGGGGGTATGAAGAACGTACAAGGGAAGGGGGTATGAAGAACGTACAAGGGCAGGGGGTATTTGGGAAGGGAAAGTTTCTCTCATGAACCTCAAGGGTAAATAAGTCACTTTGTCTAACTTTTTCTTGGGTTATTCTAGGTAATTTACACTATGTATAATAATTTGTACTTATGTGTACCTGTGCCTAAATAAAATTACTGTGATGGTAGTAACAATAGTGATAATGTAATTATATTGATGATGATGGTAGTGATGGTGGTGGCGATTGTGGTGGGGAAAGGTGATGGTGGTGGTGGTGGTGATTATGTGGATGATAAATGTTGATAAAAATAGTGATTGTGGCGGTAATGGTGATTAAGTGTGATGATGAGAATGATGTAAGATGACGTTTTGAAAATGGTGATGGGTATAGTGACCGTGGTGAAAACAGTGATGCGTGATGGTAGGGGTATTGAGTGATAGTGGTGATGGTGGTGATCGTAGTAGCTCTCGTATCTCGAAGAACCTACGCATACGCACACGTTTCCCACTCTACGCATATAAACACACAAGACACACACTCACACAGACAAACAGACGAAGAAACGCACCTAGACAGCCAGACATATCCTTGACTGCTTGTTGTGTGAGCTAGACAGATCTGTGTGAAATGCAAGACAATGTTGTGGTAAGGGCAGCCATGTCTCGTCTGTGTGGTGTGTGTGTGTGTGTGTGTGTGTGTGTGTGTGTGTGTGCGGTCACAGGTGTGATATATCATCTTACCTGCCCACTCCTTAATTAGCTTTAGATGCAATTAGCAGACAAGTAATTAATAATTGCTGTAATTATTATTGTTTAGTGCCTTTTCTTTATGTGATAATTAAGGGTATTTTTTTTGTTCTTTTCCTTCAACTAAATGGCATTTGTATTCATAATATATAATAATAATAATAATATAGTATTAATAAAATTAATAATTATTATATAATAATAAAATTAATAATAATTATAATTATAATAATGTTAGGCCGATTTTTTTTATTATATTTACGACTAACAAAGTATAACAAAAAACATGCCTTTCTGGATTCACACACATGTGCTAACACCCGACATCGCTAAGTCCCTAAGGAAAGCTCTTGTTCCCTCTCTTACCATGCCACCCTGAATGATGTATACGAGTTGTAGCGTACGCTGAGTACGCTGCATATGTATTAAGCTCACACAAGACTAGACACGAGTCCTATGGTCAGTTTTGCCAGCTGTAGGCGAAGGGAACTAGAGCCATCTAGCTGTGTTAGGCGACCCTAGATCATCTGGTTGCAGGTGGGATGCGGCATTCTGATCTGTCAGGGACGGGTGGTGGGGAGGAAATTGGATGGGCATAAATAATATTTCGGTTTGCTTATTCGACAGAAAAGACACTTGCTTTTTAGGTCTTAATCCACACGACATATATATATATATATATATATATATATATATATATATATATATTTTATTTATTTATTAACACATCGGCCGATTCCCACCAAGGCAGGGTGGCCCGAAAAAGAAAAACTTTCATCATCATTCACTCCATCACTGTCTTGCCAGAAGGGTGCTTTACACTACAGTTATAAAACTGCAACATTAACACCCCTCCTTCAGAGTGCCGGCACTGTACTTCCCATCTCCAGAACTCAAGTCCGGCCTGCCGGTTTCCCTGAATCCCTTCATAAATGTTACTTTGCTCACACTCCAACAGCACGTCAAGTATTAAAAACCATATGCCTCCATTCACTCCTATCAAATACGCTCACACATGCTTGCTGGAAGTCCAAGCCCCTCGGACTTATATATATATAAGTAATGAAATAAAATCACAGTAGACGGGTGATTTCACAATACACAGAACAACCACTGTGAAAAAAAAATTGAACTTTCAAGCGTTTTCGTGAATTCTCACATTATCAAGCCCTTTTGATAATGAGAAATCACGAAATCCCCGGGAAATTTCACTATATTTTTCACAATGATTGTTTTGTATATAAGAAAGTAAGTTCATTTAGGTACACTTATACACAACTACAATTATCATACGTAGTAACACGTGTAAATTATCCAGAAATAACCCAAAAAGGTCAAATAAAGAGATTTATCTCCACTGGGGTCCTTGTGATATCTTTTTATTATTATCATCCTCATAACTAAGCGCTAAACCCACAAGGGTCACACAGAGCTAATGCATACGTCAGGGAGTCACCGAAATCCAGGTGGGAAAATACTGAAAGCGGAAGAAATGTACCACAGATGGCGCTGCAACATATGTACCACAGATGGCGCTGCAACATATGTACCACAGATGGCGCTGCAACATACAATCCCCAGAGAACGGAAATAGGACCTCTAACTCGCCCATATATTAACTAAGTTACCCTTTCCCTCAAAGACTTTACTCAGGCACGTTTCGCGTTTTAAATATAAATGAACAAAAACGCAGTGACTCTTGAAATAATCTCTACTGCGCCATCAGCATTAAATAATACACAAATAATGGTCCCACCTAGACCATTAACTAGCCACATAGACTAGTGTGTGTGTGTGTATGACTAGTTAATTTATGGTCCAAATCGGACCATATTTGTAAACTATCAACATTTTTATGATAAATTTCTAAATGCTATATGTTTACATTTTTTTCACACTTTAAATATGCCGGTATATTGAGCAATACACATCTCTCGGTGTATATATACCCACCTCTCGGTGGGTATATATACACCTGCAGCCTATTTTTATATGTATAAAAGAACAAAAGCCTTTATCTGTTCTGATTCAGCATATATATACTGATATATATATATATATATATATATATATATATATATATATATATATATATATATATATATATATATATATATATATATTCCATATATATATACTGAATCAGAAAAGATAAAGGGCTTTTTATTATATTATATATATATATATATATATATATATATATATATATATATATATATATATATAAATAGGTTGCAGGTGTATATATACCCACCGAGAGATGTGTATTGCTCAATATAGATCGAAAGTATATTTTAATCCTTGAACCTCCTTCCATTAGTTTCAACCCCATCCGTTCTGTTACTCGCTTGCAATCGTGTTTTTGGGAATTTGTGAGTCGTGGTGTCTGTCGTTCAGGTATTATTAATATCTTGGCCGTCACACCAGCATGCGACTTTAGTCTGTGTAATTTTCATCTCTGGAAATAGATGTCTTCCTTTAATTTAGCAAAACTGGGTCCAACAGCACTGTGCTGCTACCCTATTCAGTTTAATAGTTGCATAGTAAGAACAAAAGCTATGTTTTCCCAGACATATTCCATCACACAGGATTGGTTTCGTAGACTTTAAATTTATCAGTCTGAGCTGGGAGACATCGTCAAATATTTTAGACTTCATCAGCTACGTTAGCTTTAAATATTTCGTTAATGCTGAAGATTCACCATTGTCTTCCGTGTCTCGTTTCCGGCAGCATCTTGCTGAACATCGGTATAACTAAGATATTAGTTTCTCCTCTTAACCCGTGTTTAAGCACTGTCATAATGGCAGAGTTATCAAGGTGATGTGTGCTCCTGTCCATTTGCTTGAATGTTTATATGATGTAAACATGTAAGACACACGAATCAACCACTGAAAAAACATCACACAAAACACACACACACACACACACACACACACACACAATCACAAAACACAATAACTTCTCAAGAAGGAGGGATTCTTCTCCATTAATGAACTCATTAAAGCATCTGGCAATGTTGTTGACATGTGATTATCCTCTGGGCTAAGGGGCCTCGTTACTTCTCTGAGGTTAGTTGGTCCCTACCATTGTTCTCTGGCTACGATTGTCTGTACATTTGTCTACTCCATGGCAATTATTCATCTGTAGTATCTGTTATAAATATTACTGTGTTTACTACGCAATATATATATATATATATATATATATATATATATATATATATATATATATATATATATATATATATATATATATATATATAATTCATATTTAAAATAACTTATTTATAACCACTGTTAATGAATCCTAAGTGCCAGTATCATTAAGAATGATACTGCCTTCTCAGTTATAGTAAACAAACTTTAGGCCAATTTCACCACAAACAGTTATCAACTGGCCTCCATTGATTGTTCATCCACCTGCAACTTGATAACGAAGTTTATTGGAAAGTTGATAATTGTGCGCGAACTAACGTGTTGAAATTAAATTATTCTCTCAGAGAAATTCAAGTTTGGAGTGGATGCAATGACCCTTGACTGCTATGCGCACATTATGGTTCTCAGGGATATAAACACACAAAACATGTTGCAAATGTCACTCTATATTGGTGTTGTAATCCAGTAACGACAGAAAATAACACTGCTCTCGTTACCTGATCTTAAATCTCATTTGGGTCTGTAAAAATGTTTATTCAAGACTTCTGCTTTTCCTATATAAACTTTTTATATGGATTTCTTATAAGGGAGAAAATACGCACTTATTTCCAATGGCGGAGCTACATTTCTGGGGCCCAACTTGAACTGTTATGGGGGGCCCCATCACAACCAGCAACGACTAGGCCTACATGATACTTCAATAACCTTTTTAATTTTTATTTTAACTATTATTTTGTATTGAATTACACTATATTATTATCATTTTTTTAAAAAACCTTCTCATGCAGTAGATCCAAAGTTCTTTAGCAATGTGGGCTGAAGTCTTTTGGGGCCCCTTCGGGATTAAGGGCTCTAAAGCTTAAGCTTCATTAATTTCATAGTAGATCCGCCCCTGACTATGTGAACCTTAGATAGTTTGGTGGTTTATATGTGGTGATGTATTCTGATGTGTTAGGGGGTGAAATAACGAAAGGATCTTAAAGGGAGAGAGTTGGTAAAGGAGAGGAGGAAGACCAAGGCGTAAAGTAGGAGTTAAAGGGAAGGAGGTGGAGGAAGAAGAGGAGGAGGAGGAGAAAGAGGGTAAAAAGAAAAAAAGTGATAAAGAGGAGGGTGAGGAGGAAGACGTCAGCGGAAGGGAGGCTCGAACAGGTAGTAAGGTGATCGTCGGTGACTCGCAGATTAAAAAGAAAGGAACAGCTTCGTAGGCATCACTCCGTGACGGTAAGGATATAGTCCATAAGATATTGGAGGAGAGGAGGAGGAGGGGAAGGAGGATGGGGAGGTGGGAGGGCGAAGAAGATGAGAAGGTAAGCAACTCTAGCACAGGATATATACTTACGCAGGATACCTTCCAAAATGATACAAGGAGGAGCTTGTGGCCGCCTGGAAGGCTATGGCGTAGTGGCGGCGGCAGAGGCAGACGTGATATATATATATATATATATATATATATATATATATAGCTTAAACATGACACCATTAGAATATCACTTTCAAATAGATTGTGGATCTCTTCCAGCTCTTCAAAAGCTGGAGTGTAACAGAGGCATTTTTTCCCTCTGGATCGCTATGCTGGAATATGAAAGTGGCAAACCTGGAGTCTCTAAGAGCCTGGAATACAGTTCCCTTAGGAAGATTGTCTCTCGTTTGCCCCACGGTTCAAGGGTCACCAAGCCAACTGGGAGAAAGAGGTACTGATGTCCTAGGTCCTTATATTTCTTTAGCTTCGATTTATCCCTGTGATCAACAGTACCGCCATGCTGCTCAATACTATGACGGATATAGCAGGTATCAGCCACAAAAGATCCGTTGGTTCACTAACGCCCCCAGTTGTCTGGCTCTCTGGTAGGAATAGATTGTAGTCCCTTCATCGAAGGATTGTGGGATGCTACGGATCGTGGTTTCCTGTCTGCCAGACACTCAGATATAGCAACGTTCTTCTTGATGTCCTAGATCTTGTTGCTTGTTACTACCAATCCTTGCAACTTGCACTGTCTAGGCCCTGCAAACTTTATTGATTAGTTACCAATCTTGATGCAAATATGCCATATTCAGTGTCAACAGGAGCATCAAGGTGAATAGCCACTGCAATACAAGCGTTCAGGGTGTCGAGACGCGTGTCCATTGTCAAGACATGAACTATTGAGAGGAAGTCTCCAAGGTGACGTGCACTCATAGCTGTGAGATAGGAAATGTCCATGTTGGACATTGCATCCAAGAGAGTATTTTTATACACCTTTAAACTTGTGGGAAAAAATCACAGTAAAACTCTACTGTAAATATGGAAAAAAATATATCACAGTGACAAAAAATAGAAAAAATCAAACAATTTCATGTGCATGCACACCTATTTTTCTCTGTCTCTTGTGCTACCCAGATAGACAGAAGATCCGGATTATCGTTTGTACTTCTCTAATGAATAGTACAGATAATCTGGTTCTACCAGCTAGATGGATGGTTCTGGGTAATTGACTTCGCTAGCCAGGTGGATAGGATGCGGATAATTAGCTGTGCTAGCCAGGTGGATAGAAGATGCGGGTAATCGGTTGTAGGGCGCCCCGAGAGAATCTACTGGCTGTCCGGAATGCAAATGAGAAGGTAAACTTTAATGATGGCCTCAGACGATGGTGTGGTAGAGCCACCCTCAAACTGAACACTTCTCTCATAAAACTTAATGATAATAGTCGGTAGGTAATAAAATGTTGAGGATTATACGCATGTATGTGCGCAACGGTAACGGAGGCGAATACTGCGTATACAAAGGTTCTTGTTAGTTAATTCACTGTAAGAAAACCCTACGCTTTCAGCCCTGTTCGCTCATTAACTTAAGTCTCGCTTAATGATGTTATCTTGATCATATCGCTTTCAGCATGATCAAGGTATAGAGGCTTTTTTTTTTTCTTACGCTATTCTCAACGTTGATTTCATGGCGATCTTGTAAGCTTACAAAGGCTATTTCTGTTTTACGTTCTGTTGTGATCCACATAGGTTCAGTATTTGTTTTTAATATAATAAAAATAATAAATAATAAATAATAATAATACCAACAACAACAATGATAATAATAATGAAATTTGATTCCATGTTAGGTATTTATGGTAACTTCCAAAAAGTATATAAAAACGTAAATTTAGTCACAAAAAAATGTTAAATTAAAAGAAACGTCTGCATGATGTCTTCCAATAACTGAACACATCTTAACGTTCAAATCTTCACTAGAATCACTCGTAGTGAGAGACTGGCTGGATTCTAGGTAATAGCGCTCAAGCTGACTCTTCAGGATATCTTCAAAGTTTTTTTTTTTGTGTATTTCTAAACTAAATCGATATGTAAGACGCAGTGGAGGTTGTTCTGAACACATTCTCCGTTGCTCTGTGAGCCAAGTGTACTGTCAAGGCTGTGGGACTGATCAGCTCAGAATTTTCTCTCCACTTGTGTCTCCGACTGATGAAGTCTGCAGTCGGGACGTGACGGCAATAAACATATTGAGGTGTAGTGCCTGCGTCTTACTAATCAGATTTTAAGGTGCTGTATATCCTTTAAAATTTGTGTTTTGTATGATGTAGCAGCACTATGGTATCTTAGGGGTTTATAACATTTTATTGAGGAGACGTTTCGCCCACCAGAAACTATCAGTTCATACAGAAAGTGAAATAAAATATATTGGCTGAGGAGAGAGGTGGAGAGTGGGTCTAGGAGAGCATTTGCAGCTATGTGTTAGAGGTGATAGGAGAAAGCTGTATCAAGTCTGAGACTTGATACAGATCACTCCTGGGAGAAAAGTCGTCTAATATAAAGACTTTCTCTGCATTACGTGTTTTTGCATTCATTTATCAAGTATATGATGCAGTTACACTAAGTGCCAGGGTGTGAAAAAGATAGTAACAGGACTTGAAAAAGATGGATATTGTGGCTTACCCTCACGATTAACGCTGTTAAGAAGTGCTTAATCTGTTACGGTCCTGACTAAGCAGCCTAACTTAAGATAGGCTAATTTAATTTAGCAGCTAACCCTATCTTAGCAACATAAACCAAAGTTGCTAAAAACAAAATTATAGTTCTTTATCCCTGTCCATATCTCTGTAGGAAAACTATCTTGAATTCACTAGATTCTACCTATAATTCACTAGATTTCTACCTATAATTCTCTTATTTAAAAAAATCAGTCGAATCAGGGTGGATATTATTGTCTTCATAATTCCCAGTCTACCAGTGCCCTGTGAGTCCCATCTCTGCTTCGTTTGTTGTTTCTTTAAGAAATCTTTACATATTTTTCCTCTCTTCATTTTTTTTTTCTTGTCATTATTACTATTTTGCATCTCTGCAACTTCGTGTTGTATTGATTATTGGTATAGGAGACACTTATCTGTTTTCTGAGGAAGAGAAGACCACCTCGTCAGTGCACAAAACTGTGTATTGATGTCTCAGCATTTATTGCAGCAGCCTTAATTGCAACAAACTTTGCTGCAGCAGCCATAATTGTAGCAGAAGTTGTTGCAGCAGATTTAATTTTAACAAGTTGTTGCAGCAACCATAATTGTATCAGTAGTTATTGCAGCAGCCTTTATTGCAAAAGACTTTGTTGCAGCAGCCTTAATTGTAGCAGCATTGCAGCAGCCTTCCCAACAGTAACCTATGTTGCACCAGCTTTCACAACAGCAGCCTTTATTAAAGGAGATTTCACTGCACATGGTATGCACGGGACGTCTTTCAACTTTACTACAAGTGTCTTCTTCCTGCCTTGATTACAGAATTTCTGTCTTTTCCTCTAGTGTGCGTGCGCATTTACGTGAGTGCATATGCGTGCACGCCAGCATGTGCATGCACGTAGGCACTAGTTTTCCCTGTTTCTACTTCAGTTTCTTCTCCCGTGCGACTATAATCTCCAAAATTGTAAAATAAGAACATTTTTTTTACGTACAAGGATAATTTATGTGTAAATAATGATTTAAGCGGTGGTTGACCTTTGTAAGTGTTTTAGTCATTACGCGAGGACAGCCAGCATGCAAACCCTAGCTAAACAAAGGAGTTCTGGTGCTACAAAAACAGGGGTAAGGAAACTAAGCAAGGTGCTTCAGGTCAGGCATAATTTAGCGTCTGGTAATTTACACGTAGTGCTATTTCTCGTGTGGCTTCGTATTAGGGTAAGCACTTATGACAGACTCATTCCACCCATGAAAAAGTATTAAGCATTGTGTATATATATATATATATATATATATATATATATATATATATATATATATATATATATATATATATATATATATAACACAAATATTTTCATTCTACTAGAGAACCTCGTTAGACACTGCTGATTCTGTCTGTGTCTGTGTGTCTGTCTTAACGAGAGATGGGAAGCACTAAACAGAGGAACCAACAAATATCGTCACTGCGGCCAGACTAGTTAGCATCACTAGACCACAAATCACACACGAAGGAAAACGTTTGGTAACCTCGAAGGAGAATGCTGGAGTGTTGGTGATTGTGTTGGAAAGAGAATGGAGGGCGGTGAGGGAGCATGTTGCTGGTGATGTTGGAGGGAGGATGGAGGTGTAGTGGAGTTTTGGAGACTGTTATTGTGAGAAATGTGTTGAAAAAAGCTGCTAGGGGTAAACGTCAGGAGATTGAGATTGGGTACAGCTATTTTGATCGCGTCATAAACATTGACCCGTAGAAGTGTTATTGTTGTTGGTGTTGATGTTGATGTTATTGTTACTGCTTCTTCTGCTCCTACTGCGTCTGCTCCCACTCCTGTTCCTGCTCTTGCTGCCGGTAATCTTTGGTTGGGAACACCCTCTAGCGCGTGATGGCATGGACAGTTGTGTTTACTTAAGTGCAAATGGCAACTATATTTGCAGATTTCAGTGTTCTAAGTGTGATTGTGTCGAGTGTTAAGCCATACTTAAGAGGGTGGACCGTCATTTCTGGAATTAAATGCTCTCCCTAATGTAGTTCACACATATATATATCATGAATTTTTACTAAAAATTACCCTGCTTGAGTAATTTGCAACTCATTTACCTGGCGTGTGAATGATGTTTAATGCTTATATACATCGTAACAAGTACTTTACTTAATCTGCCTCTTATTTAACCTGCTCATTATTCACCAGCCATCATAATCAAAACTTTTAAGCTACATATTCATTTGTTTTTATCGTGGGAATGAGCGAGTTTGCCGGTTGTGTATCTTGTCGTATGCTTAAGTTTGAGTAATTCGAAGCCGGATGTGAGGGTGGACGCGGTAGTTAGCAAAAGTTAACGTTTGTCTAATGGGTTGTAAGTGTAATTACTCGTGAAGTTTGGCCATCACTGAGGGGAATATGTTGGCACTGCACTTTGTTCGCCGTTTACAACACCCAGGTGGGTTTAGAAGTGGGATATCCTAAAGTTGCTTGAAGTCCGTGGCAACGTAGCAGAAGTGAGCCAAGAGAGGGAGAGGACGGAGGAACAGGCAGAGATAAAAGGGAAGGCACCAGAGTCCATCCAAGAATACCTAAGGTAAAAGAAAAAGAAAATGAGTGTAGAGGTAGAGGTATCAGAGTTACCAAGTGTGACAAGTAGGAAACCTCGATCATGGAAGACATGGAGCCCTGTACTTCAATGTTCGCAGTTGTCAGACTGGGAATAACAAGTAAAACCTACAACAGAACCAAGTCATACTGCAAGAAAGGTCAGACAAGTGGCTTCTAGAAATCAATCACAGCAAATGCAAGCCTATGAAAATAGAGAAGGGGCAAGAAGACTGAAAACTGAGCACAGACTCGGGGAACAGACTGTGCTAAGAAGGATATGAGGGAAAGCACACTACCGAACATATCACCAGAACGCATCAACTGTAGCGAATGGGCGTTTAGGGAAACTTAGATCAAGCTTACATGAATGTCAAGAGTAATCTACGGCACCATATAGAATATACGACATATTATGACCAAGATGGAGTATGCAGCAGTAACAGGCAACTTAAACCTGATGAAGCTTGTCAAAAACTTTTAAAGGTACTATATTCTGTTTATTATTATTTTTATTTTAGTATTATTATTACTGTTATTGTCTCTTATTATAATTATTATTTTTACATTATTTATATTGTGACTTATTATCATTCTCATCACTATCATAATATTAATCGGGAAGAACTAGAACCGTAGGGGTCATACAGCACCTTCGAAAAGGGAGAGGATTAGGTTTTGATCTAAGGTAGTGTGGAGGGCATCTCCACTTGTGAGAGAGACCAGCTGTGAGTAAGAGACAGACCAGCTGTACGAGAGACAGACCAGCTGTCAGCTCAGACCTCTGCCTACCAATTTTCTCATTCCTTGGGCCGTCCCTCATTTAAATATAATTTATATGTAGGTCCCAAAAACCACCTCGTGTAATGGGGTAATTGGCTCTCTAGTAATAGGTGTGGAGTCTTACTGGCTTTTTTGGGCGTAAATATATTTTTCTAGACTTCTTCTTGACCTTTTTTTTCTGATGATATATAAGTCTTTCTAAATGTTACGTATTCTCCCTCCATTTCTACACACACATACTCGCAATGACAATATAAATATTTGTCGCAAGGTTGGTAAAGAAATGGAAACATGTTGACTGGGAACTTGTATAGAACGTGTTCAGAACGAGAAGGAAGGTGTGTGTGTGTGTGTGTGTGTGTGATCACCCATTAGTACCCAACCTTTTGGGTCAGCAAAAGTCGAATTACAGCTCTTGGCTCTGTCTTTTAATTGGCTGTTACTAAATTTACTCCACTTTCTCTGGGGTCCCTATCAGCATTATTGAATTCAGTTGTGAAAACTCACCTACAATTAAAACAAAAGACAGAGCCAAATGTTATCCCTAATAAAAGCTTATTATGCAATGTGTCTAATTTTAAATATACGGAAGGGCTGACCACCTCCTATTGAGGGACTGATCACCTCAAAATTACTACTTCTGATATTCTCGATCTCATATTTTGAATATAATTTACTGGAGAAGTCTGCTCTGTAGACGAAACATTTCAGCAGTAAAGAGACCCAAGTGTTGAATGTGTCTTATTTATCAGCTCAGAAAATTATTTCTACCAACTTCACCTACAACACACAAACGAGCGTTCCTTTGCCCGGATCCTCCGCAAGCACAGGCAGAAACAATTCAGTCTGTGTTTCTGTCCCGGGCGATTAATAAGAACACTCGAAGCTATGTCAGTCTACCAGGCAGGGGGCGTGATTGGTCGCAGCGTCCTGCGGGGCAGAGGGCATGCAAGGGGGTGTGGTTGGTCGTAGGGTCCTGCTTTGCCGTGGGCAGGTAGGGGGGCGTGGTTGGTCGCAGCGTCCTGCAGGTGCCGTGGGCAGGGAGGGCAGTAATGAGGTGGTGATTGTGGGGGCGGGGTAGGAGGCAGTAGCAGAGCGTCGGGAACGAGGAGGCCTGGTACTTACACCCTCGTAACTCCACTTTCGCCTCCCTAAATATGCACCGTATTTGCATAGGTAATTGTGAGGGATGGTGCGCAACATGCAAGACTTTAACGGGTTACAACGTCTTCGTGGCAAGCCGTTTGGGGCCTTACGGGATGCTCTGTCATCAAGTTCAGAAGTTAGAGCTCTGGGAAGTGATGTAGGTCGCAACTAGATGCAATGGGAGCGATGGATTGAGAGGTTCAACTGGTGAAACGACGGGGTGCTTTTGTAGGTAGACGCTCCTCTCAGCCCGAGATGATCTAAAATGGTAGACGATAGGCATCTATGGAGCATGTGATACAAGGGCTGGAACAAGGGCGAAAATGGCCCCGACGTCCACGCTAATTTGTCTAGGAATACCCGCAAATAAGCAGATGGTTAGAAGAAGGTTGCGGAGCTAGGCTGGAGGTGGCGTCTGACTGATACACGACGAGGGGTTAAATGTATATGAGGATGGTAGTTATTTCATTATCTTGACATCAATTTCCCATCTTTACGACATCCACATATGGAGCGTACTATTTTACGTAGCCAGGATCTCTCTCCGACGAAGAAAAGCTTACATCCCACAATTCTGTTCCCTGGATAAGCGGGTTGCAGAGGCGATTTTGTCATGCTGACTAACAACAGACTGGTTCTAAGCCTCCGTAAACCGTGCCTCGTTAAGACTGACAACCAGCTGTTTACACGTCTTGGCAGGCAGGCGACACCGTGTTATTATCCGGGTCCTAAACAAACAGTGTAAGCGAGCCTGTTAGGATTTGTTTCCCCCGGGGCTCTCACAATACCAACGGATTCAACTGAATTCCTCACTTCTTCTGTTGACCCTTTGCTGTCTTATCTCGTTACCTCATGTAGGAGACGCAAAGCCTCGGTTGTTGATAGTGTTGAATCAAGCATGAGCAACACCTACGTTTCTTTATTTAAGAAGACGTTTCGCCACTCAGTGGCTTTTGCACTCCAGACAAGAGATTATGTACTCTCCCCTATTTCCAGTGTGTGTGTGTGTGTGTGTGAATAACACTGAAAAAGCCACTGGTTGCCAAAACGTCTCTATAAACATAGACACCCAGGTGTTCTACACGTGTCTAATCCATCAATACTGTCACACTAGGCTTGATGCTATTGCTGTAACACATCTCTCATTCATCCACTGGCCCATACCTGCCTTGTATGGGCCAGTAGACCTGCTGCAGTTTTCTTCCATTCTTATGTTCATAAAAAAATGGCAGATTCCTTCAGTTCCGCCGTTGGTCATATTTTGAGTGTCAGCTGCTAGAAATAAATGGCAATTATGTGAGAGTCTTGACAGTATACCGAGAAGTACAGCCGGTTATTCTGATTCACGAAATCGTAATGACACGATTGCAAACAAACCATATCACGGGTGGGGTTAGAACCCGCGATCAGAGAGTCTCACGTCTGGAGTTATGAGTCTTTCTGATCGCGGGTTCTAACCCCATCTGTGGTATGGTCCGGTTATTCCGATTTGTAAATTTTTCCTTGCTTGAAAAATTAAAAAAAAAGGCTCTGGAATTTTTACGATTTGACGAATTGAAATTCAATGGGACTGCTTTCTGTTGTTCCTGTTAATTTCCTGTTCACGAGCTGCTATTATCCAACACCTGTTGCGCTGATTCCGTTTTCCACGTCCTGTTCTAAGTTCCTTCTCATTATTAATACACTTAAGAGGAAGTTCTAAACTCGTAAGGGAAAAAAAGGCAATCAGGTTCGTCCCATGAGGTGGGTATTTCCAGTTCCATGGATCAAGAGCCTTCACCAGCATCAAGCACACCTGCCTGGACGACGACTATGTCGAGTTTCGGGAGACTTCAATGCGCTGCTGGGCGTGATCTGAAGTTCCTGTTTTCTTCAAAGCAAACCCATTTTCTCTCATGTTGTGCGTGGCCATAAATATTGACCCGGAGAGTTTTATAGTCTCTCTCTCTCTCTCTCTCTCTCTCTCTCTCTCTCTCTCTCTAGTACTACTACTACTTTTACCACTACTACTTCTAGTAATAATACCACCACCTCTCTCAGTGTTTGGTAGTGTAATGGAAGTGTGGTGGTAGTGAGATGGTAGTGTGATTGAAGTGTGGTGGTAGTGAGATTATAGTGTAGTGGTGGTAGTGTTGTGGTAGTAAGATGGTAGTGGTGGTAGTGTTGTGGTAGTGAGATGGTAGTGGTGGTAGTGTTGTGTTAGTGTGGTAGTGAAGTGGCAGTATAGTGGTATTGAAGTGGTAGTGTGGAGGTATAGTGGTAGTGTAGTGACAATGTAGTGGTGGTGAGGTGGTAGTGCAGTGGTGGGAGCAAACAGCCACACCATCAATAAAGAGATAGCCTACAGCGGCCCAGTGATAATGAAGTCGTCAGAAATGGGAGAACCTCCCCATGGATGCTGTCATGGGACCCCCATTGTCCAGCTCCTGTCCACCATTATTCATTTCACCCTTCTGTTTATTGTCCTCGGTCCTGCAGTCCTCCTCCTACCGTCCTCTAGATATCACTACTGCTGTCTGATAAGTTGAAATAAGGAAAGTATAGCAGAAGGCTCTCTCCCCACTCTTGTTCCTTCCATGGCTACACTTCTCTCATTCCTAAGGCAAAGAGAGTGAATGGAAAATGAAATAGAAATTATGGAGAATAATGATGTTAAGTAAATGGACACAAATGCAAATAATATACATTAATGTGGCAACATTTCGCTCTCCAGGAGCTTTGTCGGGCTTGATAAAGCTCCTGGAGAGCGAAACGTTGCTACAGTAAATTGCCACATTAGCTGCATCTGTGTCCATTTACCTAACATTTTGTCAGTAATTCTACCATTACTGCTAATGATGATAATGATAATAATAATGGTGAAAATAATGATGTTTATGATAATACTGTTTCTGTTAATACAAGTGTTGTTATTGTTCCTTATACGGCTCTTTTAAATAAGCGTTGGTGGTCGTGTGACTAAAAGACACTCGTAATTTTTAAACGTTTTACTCTATACTGTTCGCGTTTACAGTTTTACATAGATCTCTAATATTATTATTTCGTAAAATAATAAGCAATCGTAATCCCACCACAAGTAGGCATAGTTATAATTGTTATATTAAATTTTGGAGCATAGGTCTTATGACCGGCACTTATCGTTGTGTTGTTGTCCTGTTCTTGTGTTGTTGTCCTTTCCTTGTGTTGTTGTCCTGTCCTTGTGTTGTTGTCCTGTCCTTGTGTTGTTGTCCTGTCCTTGTGTTGTTGTCCTATCCTTGTGTTGTTGTCCTGTCCTTGTGTTGTTGTCCTGTCCTTGTGTTGTTGTCCTGTCCTTGTGTTGTTGTCCTGTCCTTGTGTTGTTGTCCTGTCCTTGTGTTGCTGTTGTTCTTGTGTTATGTTGTTGTGTGGTTGTGTTGTGGTCCTGGTGGTGCTGCCTTGTCCTGGTGGTGCTGCCTGGTCCTGGTGGTGCTGCCTGGTCCTGGTGGTGTTGTCTGGTCCTGGTGGTGTTGCCTGGTCCTGGTGGTGGTGCCTGGTCCTAGTGGTGGTGCCTGGTCCTGGTGGTGGTGCCTGGTCCTGGTGGTGGTGCCTGGTCCTGGTTCCTGGTCCTGGTGGTGGTGCCTGGTCCTGGTGGTGGTGTCTGGTCCTGGTGGTGGTGTCTGGTCCTGGTCTTGTTGTCTGGTCCTGGTCTTGTTGTCTGGTCCTGGTCTTGTTGTCTGGTCCTGGTCTTGTTGTCTGGTCCTGGTCTTGTTGTCTGGTCCTGGTCTTGTGACGTACAGTGAGGTCACCCCTTGTATTGGGTCTTGAGGCTTGTCCGGTCATTGACTCTGGTCTGGTGACTCCACCGAAATTTCTATGGGAACAGTGAGGAAAAAGACGCGGTTTATTACATACTTTCATTGAAACAACATTTCGTTTTGTGTAGAGCTTAATCAAGGTTTTCGCAGAGCTAAGCGTTGCCTTAGTAAGAGCCTGTTTTACCACTTTTTTTTTAAAATCACAACTGTCGGCAATAATATATTAAGATGAGTTGATTTACTTATGCTCAGAGGTATTCTGGTGTCGTTTGTGACCGTGGACAGTTAGCTGAAGAATGGATTCAGTGCAGTAGCTGCTTGTTATGGCTTTCTGTTAATCTGCCGACGAGAGGGAAAGATGGAGCGAGGTAGAAGGCAGAGAGGGAGGACGAGAGAGTGGGGTGGCCAGAAAGAGGTAGGTCCGTGTGGGTGGGGAGGAATTTGGTAGAATGAGGAAGGGTTGAGAAGCCAACGTGAGGAAGGGAGCCATCATCATTGCTAATACCGCCATTAGCATCAAAGCTGCCGACGCCAGTCACACACTTTTGTCAATACGTGGACACAATGCGCTGCCAACCGTTGCGACCCCTATGCCAACACTCAAACCACAGCCTCTGCCAACAGTCGCAATCTCTGTTCCATCACTCCAACAGCCGTTGCCAACGATCACAACTTCACAAACTGCAGCTCTGTACCCCTTCATAAGAGGCGACACAGGCCGACGGAAAGCTCTTCATCTAATAAATTGGTGCTGCTTTCTCTTTTCTAATGATTCCTTTCCCTTACAAAGAAGCTGTTAGAAACCCCTATAACTGTACAAACTCTGCTGTCTGAACTAATCCCTAAAAATATCAAAGCAGATTATTGTGTTGATTATTCAGCGTGAGGAGTAGTGGAGGCTGGGTCATCCATCTGTTCAGAGCCAGGCAGATGCGTTACGATTTAGAATATACTCATCCCCGTTACCAGCAATGAGTTGACTATTAAGACATGTCCAACAGTTGGGTATCTTTATTGTTGAAACGTTTCGCCTACACAGTAGGCTTCTTCAGTCACGTACAGAGGCACCAGGTCTTTTATACCATTTTCAATATAACAGATATGTAATGAGAACTTTTGTACTTCAGCCCACGAGTGGTAATTCTATGGATTTATTAAGGTGTGATAAACCTTTGTATCTGATACCGACAAATTGGGTTTAAAAAGACACCTAAACAAATGCTAGGACCGAAACCTTTTCTAATAAGTATTTCGTAGTGTTTGCTTCTTGAGAAGGTGTATGCTCACCAACGGACTGGTACTGACTGAGAACGTAATCTACGTTTTGCCCCTGCAACAGGATTTCTTTTTCACGTTAATTGACTTGTGTGGGTTGAGGTACTGGATGGATGAATGATGACGTAGGTTGATAGTGAGAAACACTGCAGTGAAGCCCCTTATTGCGATGTTTCGTCCAGTCATGGTCAAAACGTCGTGATAAAGAATGCACTGCGGCACTGCTCAGTGAGGCACAGGGATGAAGGGGCTGGGGTTATGAGATAAGGGGGATACCTTTTTCGGAACGCACATCCACAAATATACATCTAGTCTGGATCTCTTTCGCCCATTAGGAGTTTTATCGATCAAATCCACTGAAGTGATAAATAACCCGGTGGGCGAAACGTATTCTTATTAATGGTTCCTAACGTTGCTCGGGGCTCTTTCTCATGAATTCATGGTGAGGATATGTCTTGTGGGATACTTCATCTCTGTATGAAGATTTCGCCACTACCTCATCATCATTACTGGGTCGTCATCATCATCAATAGCACCATAATGACAGAACCGCAACCATTCTTCTCACCCATTTCTATTATCACCACCCCTACCCCTCTCCTTCCTCTGTTCCGCCCCCACTAGCACCCCTACCACAACCACCACCACCTCTACCACCACCACCACTACCACTACCACCAGTAGCAGCCTGCCACAACACAGAAGCAAATCAGCCAATTACCTGAGTCGACACTAACAGATTATCTACTTACTGCCTCGGACAGTGACGCCACTACCTGCTCCTTGATGGCTCACTCAACTGCCTCTATTGACTTAATACAAATATTAACCAACACTGTACTCCAATGTCCCTTCCTCTACTCCCTCCAGTATTGTAATCATCTCTGCATTTAACTGATGATGCCTGCTTTTCAGGCGAAATATTTCGTCAAGTGTTGCACAGGCGTCTTGCTCATCAACCTGATCAATACACTGCATTCAAAGATCGAGAGAATAATTTTCCTGAGGAGATGAAAAATTCGCTCGTATATTATACTCTCGTAGTGCCTATAAACACTCAATGTCTGGAAAAGTAAATGGGACGTGCAAATTTGGCCATCCAGAAAAAAACCCACCATGATCTGGCCAAAGACGCATTGCGTTCTATCTCGTGCAAAACTTCATCAACCAGAAATATGAAAAAAACAAAGCCTGGCTACGAGATTGAGGCTCCCATCCCGATATTAGCAGACTGAGTATCGAGCCTCCAGCACTCCTTGCACTGACCCACACAGGTTTAACACTTCATGACTTACAATATAATCCCCGCAAGAGGTTGCATCGGCTTATTTCATTACCTCCCCGTCAGAATTTTTAATGCATATTGATCCCTATGGCTGCCTATAATAGGGGTTTACCTTCCTCATCGATGTGTTCAACACATTTGCCGGCTAATGATGGCAGAGGCAGCAGAATTTCACGCCGGGAGTACTGAGGTGAGAAGAAAATAATGAAGTCATTTGAATGTTGTCAAATATAATGTAACGCTACAATGGATGTAAATTGGGTGCTGGAGGACCACCATTTCAGTCGATAATTGAGAAGTCTTTAGTGGTAATTAGTTTATGATTGGCCGGAGTGATGAGGCGTACGATGTTTCTGTCCCTTCCCGCTACTAGCCGCTTTTTTCCGCTAATAAGACTTTACTGCTGCTACGTTTCGCTCACCAGGAGCTTCGTCAAGCCTACATACGATACAGTGAAGAGACGCAGGGTACATAAGGGAGCCCGACAGCTCTCACTACTACTCCCACTCCATTTGCCATTACCCAATCTCTTTCTCCACTATCCCTCTCGCTTCTGCCTCTCTCCACTAGCCATCATCATCACCTCGCCAGCTCCTGCTCTTACAGTTTTTATGCTCTGTGTACTGTCGTTACTACCTCTTCTTGCTAATCAATGTTCGCACTCAACACTGTCAGTACACTCTACTACTGCCCTTCTGTTACACTCTGCTGCTAATCTGTTGCATTTTCTATTACGTTTTCATTAAACTTCTCTTCTGCTCCTCTAACTACTACACTACTACTCTTCTTATTAATTTGCTTCATTGCTGCGGCTTCTAAAACCACTACTCTCATCTCTCCCCCTCCCCCAGTCTCAAAGTCGACATGAAATCCCTAATGAATACCATTTAGAGTGATGAAGGGTGCTCATAACCTCTTACTTGAAGCACCTAAAGCAAGAACGAAGATAAAAGGGGCTAAAGAACACAGAGTCACAATACCGTGACTGGAACAATACATAAATAACCCGCACATAGAGAGAATCTTATGACGACGTTTCGGTCCGCTTTGGACCATTTACGAGTCACACTGGTTGATGGAGCTGTATGAATGGCTTCTTCCCTCGGTATAAACTGTTAATTTGATACTAACACGTAGCTTAAAAGCAGAAACGTGAGCAAATACTAGGAAATATTTATTAAAAAAGGTTTTATGTTAAGGGGATCTGTGTAAGTGGTGGAAGTGAACTGTACACAGTTTCATAAGTAGGTATGATTGGGCCCAAGAAGCCAGGAACTAACAATGCCAGTGATTGTTGTTTAAGAGGCACAGCCAGGGGCTGTGGATCGACCCCTACAACCACAAATAGGTGAGTACACACACACACACACACACACACACACACAGGTGCCGGGCTTTTGTGCCATACTGAAAGCTGTGATGGGCTGTGATTATCCCTGAAGGGAACACAGCGGGGCGCACCAGGTCTGTGTCCGGACACGTACACTTAACACGTTTTAAGAAAACCCAGGACGTCTTGAGACATCGTAACATAACACTCTCTTGATTACAGTCCTGAGGAGAAACATCTCCACCGAGCAAATTTTCTAAACAATTAAGCTAAAGCGTAAGAAAAGGATAGTTTATATGTAAGACATTCGAATTCTTCCAAGATGTTTGAAGAGAAAAGCCTGAAACCAAACAGTGAAGGAAAACAACATATTGCGGATCTTGCTTTCATCTGGACAAAGTTTCGCGCTGTGTAGAGATGTTTCAAGGCTTGACAGAGCTCTACACGGGGCGAAATGCATGTCCCCAAATGAAACCCTGTTTGGCAACGTCTGTAGTTTCTTTACGAGGAGCGGCGGCCTGTTGGTCGTCAGTCATTCTCTGTGTGGTCAATCAGTCCCCAGCAGGAGATCAGAGTAGCCACGCCCACCAACCTCCCCGAGGTGTGAAAACCTATGTATCTTTAGAAGCCAGGCATCTCACCTTCGGTAATTATTGGTCTTAGCGTCACCATTTGCTCCACCTCCACCGTTTATTTACGAATGAGGGGAAAAAAGGACCGAGAACCCTCTGATTTGGGAAGGATACACAAGGAAGAGGGTTAAGGCCGACGGAGGTTTACCGGTGTGTCCTTAAACGAAGCCACACCGTCTTGTGATTAGGGAGAATAATTATACCCGAGTTATTCTTGATTACAAGGCAGAGTGATGGTTGGTCCAGAGTCACAGGCGCAGGAAATGCCTCCAGGAATTATCGTAATGTTTACAGAAAGTGTGTGTGTGTGTGTGTGTGTGTGTGTGTGTAAGATTGTGGATAAATGGTTCAGAGAACAGACAAGTTGATAAATTAGATACATGTGCAACACTGGGGTATATTTATTGTGGGGATGTTTCGCCACGCAGTGGCTTCATCAGTCCAATACAAAGAGGAATAGTTGAGATCAGGAGTCTGAGGTAATCAGTCCCTCAGTCTGGCGTCGACGTAATCGTGTTGAAGTGACTGCGAAGCACAGATCATTATGACACCGATTCCTTCCTGCGTTGATTTATTTTCGTGGTTAAGACTTGGATCGGCTTTCTTTATAGCTATGCAATCTCAGATTTTGTTTTCAACACTACGCCGTCTGCCACCAAGGAAAGGTGATCCGAACAAGAGGAAACACCTTCACCGTCATTCATTCAATCACTGACTTCCCTGAAGCACTGTTCAGATGACCCTGCGAACTGCAGCATCCCTACCCCTCGTTCAGTGTGCAGACACTGTGTACTTTCCACCTCCAAGACTCAAGTCCGGTTAACTGGTTACCTAACACCCCTTCCAAGTTATGTATTATTCTATTTTTCACGTCAATCTTTTATCACCGTAACTCTTTATATAGACTGGTATGCCTCTCTTTAAACTCCCATCGATCCTTCAATCCTTCTGTCGTTCTTTATAGCCCTAGTCGTTAATCATACTAGCCCTCTCATCAAGTCCCTATCTATCCATCTATCCCTAATCTTTTCTCCTGAAAGCCCCATTCATCTGTTTATCTTTCCGCTCCATTCTTTATAGACCCATCTATCCGTCTATCAACTTACTCCTCTCCCTCCCACTCTCTAAGTCGTCTACCTACATATCTTCCTGTCCATCTATCCATTTAACTATTTACTCGCCCACACATCACGCCATTTACCTAACCATGCATGCACCCACCTACCTACCTACTTATATTTTCACCTACTTACATTGCACTCTGCAGTTCACATAAGATAAGCTAAGAAAGCCCATTTCTTTTTTCGATGGGATCAACAGATCCCATCGAAATCTGTTTGGTGAAACAGGAAAGAAGGTGTAGAACAACCTTTTATTGGGACACCGTTTTGCCCTGTATAGAACTTTATCACGTCAATAATGTCAACAGAAACTTGTCCTAATAACTTATGGGAAAAATTGCGTTGTTTCATGACACCTCCAAAAAAAAGCCAGACAACTTTTCTTTTGAATTCGTGAAACCTAAAATAATTATTGCACAATGATTTGGAAAGCACACACATCGTGGGCATATTAACCCGTACCTTTTCTTCTGCACCGTATCAAAGGCAAAATAGATGTCTCTAGGTTTACTGAAACACCTTCACCTTGTCCAGGAAACAAACACGAGCTCCTCTGCTTGTGAGCCAAACATTTATCTACCTCGGCCAACTTGGTACCTTAGGCACGTTTGTGGTCTTCCACGTACCACTAGACATCTGTTTAAGGCTTTACCTATTCAACTCCCTACCCACCCACATAACAGTCCACAAATCTACCCACTCACCTAGCCACCGACCACCTGCCCGGGCGAGGCTGGAGGGCAGCACTGGGCCCAGAGTAACCCGCACTGGGAGATTTCAACGTGACGAAGGTAGTGATCATGTTGGCATTTTTTACGACACCCACGGTTATTGTAACCCACGTGAGACCCCCTACCCCAATCCTTGTACCTCAATCCACCAACCCCTACTGAGCTGCTCTAGATCCAAGGAATTTGAGGTATCTTCCTTTCCTCGCATCAGACCTGATTAACCTTCCCAGCTCCCCGGGCTACGTATGGTAATAATTAACCCTAGGTTGGACAGGGATACTTAAATTCGTCTTCCTGGAAGGTATACCACTAATTACACCGGTCAATCTGGCCAATAGGAGGGAAAATGATAGCGTAGGTGGCTATCAGTCTCTTTCATCCGTCTCCAACACTTGTCAGTTAACAGTTAAATGAGTAGGTACCAGTCTTAACTGGTGACTTGGCGCGTGTTGTGGTGTGTCTGTCTTGTTATGTTCAGGTGTTGTGGTGGTATTGTCTAGTGCTGTTGCTGGTCTTCAGGTGTTGTGGTGGTATTGTCTAGTGCTGTTGCTGGTCTTCAGGTGTTGTGGTGGTATTGTCTAGTGCTGTTGCTGGTCTTTAGGTGTTGTGGTGGTATTGTCTAGTGCTGTTGCTGGTGTTCAGGTGGTATTGTGTCCTCATGTTCTGGTGGTATGATTGTCCAGTGTTCAGGTGTTTTAATATGCTGGTGCTCGTTCTCTCTCTCTCTCGTGCCTTTTCTTAAAGCTGTATATGGAGCCTGGTTCCAGTACTTCTTCACCAATGACTTTCCACTTCCTGACTACCTTGAGGCTGAAGAAATATTTCCTAATATCCCTATTGCTCATGTGTCTTTCAGTTAAAGCTGTACCCTTGTGTACCTATCTATCGCCATTCAAAAAGCCTATCATTCATGTGTGTGAGTGAGTGTGTGTATGTGTGTGTGTGTGTGTGTGTGTGTGTGTGTGTGTGTATGTATGTTACATGTTCGGTTAAATCTATTTTACAATATATTGTTTGATCAAAATATGATGAAAAAAAAATTAAACGCTGCGTCTGTCTTAAGGCGTCATAAGCTATCTCAAGGTTTTGATCTCAGTGGCGTATGAAAGGGAATGAAAGGGAGGGGGATTGTAGGGGGAAGGGGAAAGAGGGTGAAAACAACAGAGTCAGGTGGCATTGTCCGGATGCTCTATATTATCTTCAGTCGGCCTCTGTCAAATCCCCACTCCCTCATCCTTCCTCCCTCCCTCCCTACTCTCCAGTTTCCTGCCCCATCCCACCTCCTCCCCTTTCCTTCTACCCTCCTTTCCTTTCCTTTCTCTCTCTCTCTCCCTCCCTCCCTTTTTACCTGTTCTTACTATCCATCCTTTTTTTTTCTTTCCATCTATCTGCCCTTCCAGGACTATTTTCCTCCCATTTTCTAAGAGCTACTTTATTATGATGATTATTATCATTATTATTGTTATTACATTCATGAGGAAGCGGTAAATCTATAAGGGAGCTCAGAACTAAAGTAAATAATTACCCAGCTGCAGGCAACGTGACAGTGGGCCTACCTCTGCTAGGCCTATCACACTTTATTACCTCTACAATTATATAATTAGTTCTATAATTACAGTGCTCAACCGCGGAGCTCTGTCATAAATTTGATAATACTCTTATTATAGGTCTTATCATACACTTTTTTTCTGCTGGGTGAATATGCGGTTAGAAATTATTAAAATTAATATTGAGTTACTAAAAATGGCAATTATTAGAATAATATAAATAAATAAAATTGTCGATGTATATATATATTATATATATATATATATATATATATATATATATATATATATATATATATATATATATATATATATATATATATATATATATATATATATAATTGTAATAGTGGTAAAGAGTTGATGCCCCAATTAGGCACCATTACGTATTTTTAATGTTAATTTGGTAATTATATCTAATTGTAATTTCCTTGAAACCTTAAAGTTTGCTTATTTTATCTATCACAGCTGCTTCTGTTTTTCTTACGACATGGTCAAACATTCTGCGTGTGATTCCCATCTGATTGCGTAGTTGCGTGATTTCATTTGCAGGAATATTAGCTAGCTTAAACCTAGAGAATACTCTCATATTCTGGGATTCTAGCTGTGAGATTTTCTCCTGGATGGCGTGTAATGCGGATCAGTTCCCAGGTGTATAGGTGAGGGTTCTACAGTCAGTGTTTGGCTGAACTGTCTCCTGATTGTGAACTGGTAATTCATGTCACATAGATAAGAGGTGATTGGCAAGAATCTTGCCAATGAGGTTGGATTGGGAAGCAAGTTCGTCACGAGCTGACAATTGGCCACATAAGATATGTTATCCCAGTGATTCAGCATACTATCCCAGTGATTCAGCATACTATCCCAGTGATTCAGCATACTATCCCAGTGATTCAGCATACTATCCCAGTGATTTAGCATACTAAAGACACTTTGTTTTTCTGATATGGTTCTTTGTGTACTAATGACTGCTGTTACTAGACATCATCTATTATTGCCTTTAATCATGAGTTTTTATTCTGAGTGAATGCTTGTCTCAGTGGACGAGACATGTATGGTAGGTGTTGTGGGACCTGCTGGCATGTTGGTGTTTTGGTATGCAGGTGTTGGTGTTGCAAGATGTTTCTCCTGTGCAGTGTTTGTCGAGCACTTGGAATAGTGTTGACTCTGGCGCTGATGTTTCTATGACTGTTTGCTGGTCTGCTCAAGTCTCGTATGATTTTACGTTTGAGGACCGCGATGTTGCTAGTACTTTTTTCTCGGAGCTTCTGTTACTATTTTGGAACCTCCTCCTCCTTCTCCTTGTCGTCCTCCTCCTCCTTGTCGTCGTCCTCCTCCTCCTTGTCGTCGTCCTCCTCCTTCTCCTTGTCGTCCTCCTCCTCCTTCTCCTTGTCGTCCTCCTCCTCCTTGTCGTCGTCCTCCTCCTCCTCCTCCTCCTTGTCGTCGTCGTCGTCGTCCTCCTCCTCCTCCTCGTCCTCCTCCTCCTCCTCCTTCTCGTCGTCGTCGTCCTCCTCCCTTGTCGTCGTCCTCCTCCTCCTTGTCGTCGTCCTCCTCCTCCTTGTCGTCGTCCTCCTCCTCCTTGTCGTCGTCCTCCTCCTCCTTGTCGTCGTCCTCCTCCTCCTTGTCATCCTCCTCCTCCTTGTCATCCTCCTCCTCCTTGTCATCCTCCTCCTCCTCCTCCTCCTTGTCGTCCTCCTCCTCCTTCCTCCTCTCCTCCTCCTCCTCCTCCTTGTCGTCCTCCTCCTCCTCCTCCTTGTCGTCGTCCTCCTCCTCCTCCTTGTCGTCGTCCTCCTCCTCCTCTGTCGTCGTCCTCCTCCTCCTCCTTGTCGTCGTCCTCCTCCTCCTCCTTGTCGTCGTCCTCCTCCTCCTCCTTGTCGTCGTCCTCCTCCTCCTCCTTGTCGTCGTCCTCCTCCTCCTCCTTGTCGTCCTCCTCCTCCTCCTTGTCGTCCTCCTCCTCCTCCTTGTCGTCCTCCTCCTCCTCCTTGTCGTCCTCCTCCTCAACCATTGAGTATCTCAATCAACTTCCATCTCACCTCAATTGTTTATTACAAGCGAAACTTTACATTAAATCTTACGCATACATTAACCTTGTTTACAAGTACACATTTACTTCCAACATTACCATTAGTTCTTAAGACATTAGCGTCAATTATCTTAAAAATGGCTCGCCAAACAACTCACTCAACCAAGGTTAACCTAATCACTCAACCAAGACTGACTTGAACACTCGGCTCATCCAGTGTTGTGTTTACAAAGTTGCAAACGCATTTTGCAACTACAACTTTTGTACTATATATTCAACCGTAAGAATCACAAGGTTGATGATTAATTGTCAACCCTCTTGCCTTTCAAGAAGGGTTCAGTTATCATAGTGAAGGGTTCAGTTATAGTGAAGGGTTCAGTTATCACAGTAAAGGGTTCAGTTATCATAGTGAAGGGTTTAGTTATCATAGTGAAGGGTTTAGTTATCATAGTGAAGGGTTCAGTTATCACAGTGAAGGGTTTAGTTATCATAGAGAAGGGTTCAGTTATCACAGTGAAGGGTTCAGTTATCATAGTGAAAGGTTCAGCTATCACAGTGAAGGGTTCAGTTTATAAAACCACGTCACTCCAGGTACTCCACCACATTTCTAATTACCTTCACCATTAGTTTAGATAATACGTCTTTCAAGGATGATAGCCTGTGGTTTAACGCTATCTGTCGTCAGCTATTTGAAATATGGAGTCTATATTCTCTGTATTCGATATCTATAACTATTTCTGCGTTTCCATTGCCTTGTGGATTTTGACTCTAGGTTTATTCAAAATTTCTGCTCTCAGAACTTATTGACACATCGTTAGGTCCCATTGTTTTTTTATCTTGTCGTCTCTGACCCCATAGAGAATACCTCCTTAAATCATTCACTTAGTTCTTCGCAGACTTCCTTATCATTCCTCGAGAGAGTTCTTGCTTCTTCCTTCGTATTACACTGTCTTGTGTTCTTGTCTTCCTTGTAATGGAATTGTGTTTCGGTTCAAATTTGCTTTTCGTTGCTGTGTCTGTCCCAGATTGTTGCTTGGACTCTCTTCTCACCCCTTTTGCTCACGTCTTTTCTTTTATTTTTTTACTATTTCTCTATCTATATAATTTTTCTATGCTCATGCACTTCTAGACTTTTGCCTCTAATTTTTTTTCGCATGTGAACCACTCGCTGTCTATATTCTTACGTCTACCAGGTATGATTTGTTTTCTTTGTCTCCTGGTACTAACCGGTTATGTAATTCATCTCATTCATCATCTTTCCTTCCTCTTTCATTTCCAATCGTACTTCTTCGTGAACTACCTCATACTTGTATAATTTCTTCTCGTAAAATAAGGTTTTTCTCCTTCCCAACCTGCTGTGCTTCTCTCTAGTGTTACTCCAACAAATCGAAACTATTATTTGTGGGACTAAAGACACAGATATATACATTCAGGACGTTATTTAAAGAAAACGTTTCCTCTCGTTATAGCTGAAATCTCCCATGATTTATTGCTTTGTCCACCTGGGATATTTTTTTTACTGCTTAAGTTAAGGTGACAATGATGTCTTGTCTTCTGTTGGTTCGTGCTGCCTTGATTGTGCCTAATTTGTAAACATTTAATTTACTTCTGTAAAGAAAAGAGAGAACTTTCCCGGTCAAAGACGTGAATTTTCTCTAGTTTACGCGCATCCGTCTCCACGATTACGTATCCTGCCGCTGTACTAATGTCGCATCATAAAAGTGAATTATGCAGCTAATGGGAGGGTGGGAGAGGCAATGTATAGTGAACAAGTTGATCAGTGAAGAGAGAGACACTGGCAAATGCTCCACAATAACACTTTCGCAGTGATTTATTGAGGATAAGTGTATACCATGTGCATTGTGTCAAGCCTTGAGTCCGATTGTTGACGACTCAGGTGGATGGAGTATTATACACAGTGCTGTAAAATGTAGTACAAGACGACCACAATCCGTGCTACCACCACCGTCACCTCAACTCTGTAACTACTACCACCCACTACAATGCCACTGTATTCACTGTATTGGTACTTCTACCAGCTTCACAACCTTCTTTGCTATATAAATTTCCTATCTTCACCCCTATTACTGCCTCAGTTATAGCTCCAGTACCTCCACTCCTATTCCCACTACCACAGTCACTACCCTCCATACCTCCCCACTGCTGTTAATACCACCAAAAACAAACATACTAACTCATGCTATTACCACTGTCCACACAGTCGCTCTCACCATATGCGTACCGTCTTCCCCACCTCCCCCACCACCTGTACCTCCCCACCTTCATCACCTCTTCTCTACCACGACTACCTCCACCATTACACCTGCCTCCACTACCACACCACCTCCATCACCCTCTTCCCATCTTAACACCCTCTTCTCTACCTCCCCCACCTCAATAACAACCTCCCCTACCACCCCATCTACATCACTACCACTTCTACAACCCCGATATTCACCACCATTCATAACACCTCAGCCACTGCCCTAACCACCCTCACAACTATGACAACAACCACTATCCAATCCTCCACCACCACCACTCAAAGGAGGTAATCAAAAAGTGTTTAGTTAAGTGACGTTCAAAGAGAAGCAAGAAAATAGAACTCCAGTCTTAAACGTGAGAAGAGAGAAGTTAGTGTGTGGGATTATTGGACGGGAGGGAAGAGGAGTGGAAGGAGAGGAGGAGGATGGGAGGGAGAAGGGAGAAAGGGAAAGGATGTAAAAATGAAGTAAGGGTGGAGGAAAGTTAGGGAAGGTAGGAGATGAAAAGGAACAGAGAGAAGACATAGAAGAAGAAAGGGGGGAGGGAAGGAAATGAGATAATGATGAGGAAAAGGGTGGAGAAATGGGAGAGAAAGTAGATTGGAAGGGAAATAAGTCGGATAGGTGAGGGGAGGGAAAAGTGATGAGCGATTAGGTTTAAGTGTGAATAATGAATAGGTAGGTGGGAATCAGGTAGATGGGAATCAGGAAGAGATGAGAAAACGGAGAAAGTAGAATGGTAGAATGTCTGTGGAAAGTAAGTGGAAAGTAAGGTGTAAGGTGGGAGGGGGAGATGTATGAGGGAAGGGGAAGACGTGAGATAGGGGAAGGGGTTCCCCCGTCCCCTGGAACGGAAGTTGGCGCACCTGGCTCTAATATATCCTGGCCAAACAATCATAATAGGAGGTAATGGCCGACTCAGCCCGGGTTTAAGACTGGGTTTGGATACGCTCTATTATCACAGTGAACTTTATGGCTCAGATGAGAGGATGTTTGACTTGAGGTGCTGATGGTGGTGGTTGTTGTAGTGGTGTTGGTAGTGGGTGGTTAGTGGTGGTGGAGGGGGTGATCAGTGATGATGTTGGTGGGATAGGTGGTCATAGTGTTTGTATGGTGATGGTGACAGCTATGGTGGCGTTGATTGTGTCTTGGTGATGGTGGTGTTTATGATTTTGGTGGCTGTGGTGGTGATAATAGTGGTGGTGATTTTAGCAATGCTGATGGCGACTATGCTATTTACTGGTACGAGTACAAGGAATAGCAATACAAGCAGACTGTTGGTATTGATGTAATGATGTAATTTCATCTCACAGGTGAGAGCAGCCTCCAGATGCCTCGTCCTCCAGGTAACAACGCAGCCAGTAACATTTCCAGAGCATTAGCTAACAACCTCTACGTGGCAGCGAACCTCAATGTCACCATTAAGGACTTTAATCGGAAAAAGAGTTACTAGAACAGTCAAGGCAGGAGCCGGTGTGTACAAAAACTTCTTGCAAGACATGGAACAATCGGTTAATTCTAGGATGGTATACTTCTTAAGATATTCTTCCTCTCGTAAGTCTCGTAAGTATTAAAATAAAATAGTTCTAATGAGAAATAATTGTTGATATTGAAGAACATATAAACAATCATGACTGTGAATGTGTGGCTTAAGGTAATTCTAATTCACGACCCATGAGTGCCTCACGAGGGTTCAGGAGCTTAAGTACGCGTGCAACATTGAGAGTCAAAACTTACGTGTGATGCAACGTAGCACAAGTACACATATCATGAAATAAGATGAAATTAATCTGTCAACAGAAGAGTTCACCTTACAGAGGTGGCGTTGCATAAAATCAGCCATAATGGCAGAGTCTGACAAAGTCGTGCATGAAAGATTCAGCCAGAATTCAGCATTTCGGGTGAACTCGTAGAGATGATTTAGTCTTAAGGTACTGCAGTCAGGGCCAAACATGACCCCACAAAGGATAAGAACAGTGAATTAAATAATGGAACAGTGAAGAAGCAGCCTGACACCATAGCTCTCACAGAAACAAAACTCTCAAGAAATATTAAATGAAGAGTTTGGAAACTCTACAAGAATTGAGAAAGCAACAATGCCAGTAGATTATAATGCAAGAAAGTAAGCCAAGAGCAGAAACCTGAACCACACAAACACAGCTGGAGTTATTAGTAATACACGGTTAACAGTGAGGTAAAACAAGGCAAAATATAACAACGTCGTCGCTTTCAGCTTTTAGCTCAGATTAAAGTAGTCAAGGACAGGTAACATTTCTTTAAATTGTTACATGATTCACCCCCCCCCCTCCGTCTACTTTTGCTATCTCACTCACCCAACACCCATTACCACAAACACCCCCTCCCTCTCCACCACCACCCATTACCACAAACACCCCCTCCCTCTCTACCACCACCCATTACCACAAACACCCCCTCCCTCTCTACCACCACCCTTTACCTTCCCATACCTCCAGCACCTCCCTCCCTAACATCCCTTACCTCCAACACCCCCTCCCTCTCCATCAACACCTTCCTTTAATACCCCTCCTCACCATACCTCCAGCACCTCCCTCCCCCCTCTAATTCCCCTCTTCCACTCCTCCGCTCAGAAGAGCATAAATATAGGATAGCAAGCAATAATTCATTTACTGCTAACTGTTGGCTTAATGAGGATTGATAGTTGTTGATGAAGTCTTACCAATAGTCCTCAACACGTAATGCTTCCTAACGTAATGGTCGTTATGTAGCGTACAAACAAGGCAGAAAATTGCCCCATTAGGGCTGACCAAAATGCTCTCGAAAACAGGAGAATTTTGCGAGTTTCTTTGACAAGTAAATAAGTCTGAGGTAGTGTAATGAGAGTCCTAACAGCTGCCTCGTACACACACACAGGAGCATATATACCAACATGTATATACACATACGCACACATCTGTGCGAATATACACAGGAGCTGTCAGGAGCGGTGTTTCGACCCCCGCAAACAATTCGGTAAGGACATAGTACGCAGATTATAAAGTAAAGCCGCTGTTAAACAATGACCGTCTAAACTGCTGTTAACTCTAACGACACGATATTGTTGTTAACTATTAACAACAGAGTCTGCTGTTAACTATCAGTAGACAAGGCTACTGTTAACTATAATTACATATACTGCTTTTAAAGTGATTACAAACTACTGTAAGTAATAACTACTCAATCTGCTCTAAGCGATGTTTACATAAATTATTGTAAATAATGACCGCTGTAAATGACTGTAAAAGATGACTACATTACATGTTATAAACGATATTTACACTAATTCCTGTAAACGCAAACAATCCTCACGTAGGAGACAAACTTACGACGACGTTTCGATCCGTAAATTGTTTCATATCTGTGTAAAATAATGTAAATTCTGGACTAGTGTAACTGTTGTTAATGGCTGACCTTTGCGGCTTGGCCGGGTAGGTGCCTGGACCACGGTAAAGGGCTCTTGATCCCAGGAACTACAACGACCGTCTGCTTCCTCGAATTAAATCGAATTGCCACCCCAGTATCCAGGCATTTTTTAAGATCCTTACGAGTTTAGCGCTTGCTAAAGATTGGCTTCTCGCCCGTGTGAATGATATCGTCAGAAAAACCCAGCGGGGTTTCTCTCTCTCATTCGAATGACAAAATGTTTTTTAATATATAAATCATATAAACTGATTTTTTTTCTCATACGAATCACATTGATTTTTTTTCTCATACGAATCACAAACTGATTTTTTTTCTAATACGAATCACAAACTGATTTTTTTTTCTCATACGAATCACAAACTGATTTTTTTCTCATACGAATCACAAACTGATTTTTTTTCTCATACGAATCACAAACGAATTTTTTTCTCATACGAATCACAAACAGATTTTTTTCTCATACGAATCACAAACGGATTTTTTTTCTCCTACGAATTACAAACTGATTTTTTCCTCATACGAATCACACTGATTTTTTTTCTAATACGAATCACAAACTGATTTTTTTTCTCATACGAATCAAAGTGATTTTTTCTCATACGAATCACACAAACTGAATTTAATATATGAATCACATAACTGATTTTTTTTCTATATGAATGGTATTCTTTCGTGTATAAATTTAACAAATCAACTGAATTTGTCTATCATTTATAAACCAAGAATTTCTTCCTCAGGTGAACGCCATAAACCCATGGTCTCTCTCCTGTATAATCACTATAAACCAGGTGAGGATCCTTCCGCCTGAACAAAAGAATGAAAAAAATAAATGACTTGAGGAATAATAATGAAGATAATTTTCTAAGGATTTTAATGAAAAAAAAAAAAAAATTGGCCTCTGTGGTACCACTATGATGTTGGGACAGGAATATTTAATGCCCAGTATGGTCTTCTGTTGTTTTAAAGAAATGGTGTTGGTTATCCTGGGTGACGGTGTTCTTCCGATGTTCTGAGAATCCTGTCACTACTTGCTTGTAGCACCACAATTCAGATTTCTGAGGTGAGGAGTCGTAATGTCCCACTACGTCCTGTAGACAGGGATCTTGCTGCAACAGAGCAGAACAGGAGAGGAGTGGAGGTGAAGTGCCCACACCAGGTAAGGTTAATACTACCAGGAGTAGAAATTAAAGCAAATCAGACCCGAGGAACTGGAGTTTCACCTCGGCCCGCTAGATGGAAGTGCGGGTGGTAACATACTAATGGTTCCTGCTAGTCTGAACATCCATAACCCCACTTATTACGGGCTTTTCCCTCACAGGATTCTTGCGTATACTATGTATATACCATCATCATTAAAACAGGTGGTGGGGAAGAACCTCGCCCTGGACCACTCACTATATCCAAGCAAACTCGCGTGGTGATTGGTGCACCAAGGGATTTAAAGCCTGTTGACTTCACCAGAGCCATTAAGTTTACAGCCAAGGTTGAGACCTAGAAATTTGTCCTCAGTGTCTTGTAATGGGTGGACCATTTATCTATATGTTTAGCTGGATATTTAATGTTCTGTTTCTAAGATACATGAAGTAGGTTTTGTCTATATTGAGAGTAAGTTTGTCGTTAAAGGTTACACTTGTTCAACACCGTGACTGGAACAATACATAAATAACCAGCACATAGGACAAAGGAGCTTACGACGACGTTACGGTACGACTTGGATCACTTACAAAGTCACACTGCGACTTTGTAAGTGGTTCAAGTCTCAGTGAATATACACTGAGAAATTTACATCTTTCGGTGTATGTTTACTGCCGAGCAGCAAGCACATAGGCGGTTATAAATACAATACAAATCAAGCTTTTTCCACGACGTTTCGCTCAAGATCAAGCTTTCTTTAAGCTTGCTAAAGTTGACGCCTTGGCGAAACGCAGTCTAAAATAATATCTTGTTTTATTACGACTTTGCACCAGAAATAATGATATAGTCTCCATTACACACAAATATCCCGACGACGTTTCGCTCCGACTTGGACCGAAACGTGTTTAAAAATCAATAAAGAGGATCTCTTAGAAAAGTCAGATCAATAAAAGAGACAGTCGGTTAAGTAAGAGAGTTAGGAGGCAGGAGAGGTACATCTAGCACGGGGCATTCTCAAGGAGCGAGAGACTGTGGTTTTAAGTTAGTTTACGAGATCGTCGTTCTTGGTTCAAGGTCTGAATTATATTACTTTGTTGTTGGTGGTGGAGGAGGGGGTAGTGGTGGTGGTGGTGGTTGGTTGGTTGGGGGTAGGTGGTGGTGATAGCAGTAGTGGTGGAGGAAGTAGTCGTGGTTGTTGGTTGGCTAGGGGGTAGGTGGTGGTGGTGGTTGGTTGGTTGGTTGGGGGTAGGTGTTAGTGGTGGTTAGTTGGCTGGGGGGTAGGTGGTGGTGGTTGGTTGGCTGGTTGGGGGTGTTGGCGGTAGGTGGTGGTGGTGGGGGTAGTTGGTTCGTTGGCTGGGGGGTGTTGGGGGTAGGTGGTGGTGGTTGGTTCGTTGGCTGGGGGTGTTAGGGATAGGTGGTGGTGGTGGTGGTTGGTTGGTTGGGGGTGTTAGAGGTAGATGATAGTGGTAGTGGTGGTGGGAGTAGTGATAGTGTCATTATTGCTCTTGTTGTTGCAGCTGCCCTTGTAATTGTTCTTGTGGTTGTAGTTGTTGTTGTTGTAGATGTTCATGTATTGTAGTTGGTGTTGTATTTTAGTTATTCTTTAGTAGTAGTTCTTGTTGTAGCTGTTTTTTTTGCACTTGGTCTTGTTTTAGTGGTTTTTATTGTGGTTGTTCCTGATGTAGTTGTTTTTTTAACAGTTGTAGTGCTATAATTGATCTTGTATTGTTGTTCTTGTTGTAGTTTTTGTTGTTGTGGTTTTTCCTTGTTGCAGCTGTTGTTGTTGTTGTTGTTCATGTTCTTGTTGTTTTTGTTGTTCCTGTTGTTGTTGTTGCTCCTGTTGTTGTTGTTCCTGTTGTTGTTTTTGTTGTTCCTGTTGTTGTTTTTGTTGTTCCTGTTGTTGTTTTTGTTCCTGTTGTTGTTGTTGTTATTGTTGTTCCTGTTGTTGTTTCATAATATTATCTAGGTTGGTGTTATTGTTCTTGTTGTTTTGTTGTTGCTGTTACATAGGGGGAAATCACTAAACTCGTAGGGGTCCTACCATTCCTGGGAAAATGGGAGGCAATCAGGTTCGATCCACGGAAGGGAAGAACAAGATTCAGTGCCGCTTAACAAGAGTCCTTCCCCACTGAATACCATCTATTGAGAACAAGTAGATCGATGGTTGGTAGATCGGTATTGATCCCTTCGGCTCACAACCGTAGCGCCTGGGTTCAATCCCGAGGCGAGCGGAGAGAGTGTTACCCCCTGGTCTCATGGCGGTAACCCTATCAAGAGTCCACCAACACCAGGGTGTTGATGGACTCTTGTGGGTGACATTCTGGGGTAATGAGTAATAATGCACCTTACGTAGAAGCTGGTTGAGGAGAATGTAAGCCAGAATATAACATCTGAAGAAAATGTAAGTCAAAGAAATGCTTCTGAGAAGGAGAATGAGACACATACACTACCCCCTGAGAAGAATAAGACACATACACTACCCCCTGAGAAGAATGAATCACACTATTCCCTGAGAAGAATGAGTCACACACTACCCCCCTGAGAGGCATGAAACACACACACTCTACCCCCCTGATAAGTAGAACAAAAGCCTCACTACCGCTGACAGACACAAAAGCCCAACATCTCACCAAATGAAGATGAACACATCAACCAGAGGGTCGTTAAGCGAGACACACCATTACCTGTACTTATTTCTAACCAGTAGCCTAATTAACAATTAATATTCCACTTCCGTCGCAATCACGAGAACAGCGTTACGTTAATATGAACTAAGGTACATTGTATAATCTTTAACTGCGGAGTTCCATACCAAAGGCACTAATCCCTCCGCCATTACCCGGACATCAACAGTGATGAAGGGATGTAGTATGTACCTTTGTTGGCGGAAACGATTAAGCGGGGCAAAATTGCCTCTTAATCAGGATGTGGAAATGTTGCACAGGTGTTGTGAATGATCTCACGTTTGCTAACAGGATGAATGCTTGCAATGATGGTGGTTTTTAGGATAGAGAAAGAGAGAGAGAGGAAATGCAATATATAAACACAATTCTAGGCCTTTCGTGTTGCAATCAACACATCACCAGGAGCTTGCAATGCTTCCTAAAAGAACGTATTTTGCTAGAGCAAAAATACGTTCCCCTGAACGAATTTTCTTGGACTTCCTCCTCATTTCTGCAGTACTGCAAGCTCCTGATGATGTGTTGATTGAAAGGCCTAGAGCTATCATTCAACTCCCCGCGTGATTATTTTGCATCTTGTATCGCTTGTTCGGGATTACTGCATAAGTGTGTTTATTTGGGTACGTGAATATGTGTATGTCTAGGCTGGAGGAGAAACAAGATGATACCGACTCTACATTTACCTAGGAAACGTTTCGCCAAGAGTGAGTTGGACAGAAGCCACTCGTAGCGAAACGTGTCCCAGTAAATGTCCTGAACTGTGCATATTTCTCCATATTTGCGTATTTTTAATACGTATACCACACGTATTCGAGAAAGTATATCCACGTGTGCGAGCAGATCCGTATATTTCACCAACGACTCTCCAAAATTAGAGGTGTAGTGCTACCTCAACGTTGCATGCAAAAAACAACAGCAGGAACGCTGTTGTCAGTTCTGACAACAGATAATCCCAGGTCAAGGTCACAGTGCGAGGTCAGGGCGTGAGGTCACGAACGGCCACTCGTTCTCTGGTATCGCCACACTCAAGCAAGCGATCGCTACCCTATGCTTCCGTTCTCCTTTGCCAACAAAGCCAAATCGTGAGAAATGGAACGTCAGAAGGGTAAAGAGGTACAGTTGGACTAACCTAATTGCCACTTTAATCAAGTACACCTAATTATGATTGATCATTAACGTAGAAAGAGTAAATAAGTAACACTGGATCCACCTAACTGCCAATCTAAGCAAATATACATTAACAAGGTAGCACTGGATTCACATAACTGCCAGTCTAAGCCAGTATACATAAATTAGATTCATCATTAACCCGGTGCTGCTGGATCCAAAAAGATCCAATTTCCATGTCAATTTCTACTGACAGAAGGACTAATAGGTACCTTCAAAGAACTGGAAATAGACCAGTTAAGGCCGAACTGCCAAGCATACACTGTAACAAGCTCGTTAGCTCTTAATCGCATGCCTGGCTGTTTCCCCTCATCCTACCATTACCCTACTCCCCTCCCACAAGAGACAGTTAATGCCCGGAGGTATTTATAAGCTTTTCATCACGGTAGTTAGCTGCTCCCGTAACTACAGGTGGCAATCTTAGAGGATTACGGAGAGGAACTGCCGCTGTGGGGTCACCTGAACCACGCCATTACTCGCTCTAATTGATGCAAACTGTTTAATCCCGTCAGATAGATTTAGGCTTGGAGCTGAGCGCAGAATGTAAGGATTAAGAGTATGCTAATATTTGGGAAATGGGGAGAGAGAGAGAGAGAGAGAGAGAGAGAGAGAGAGAGAGAGAGAGAGAGAGAGAGAGAGAGAGAGAGAGAGAGAGAGATAAGAGAGATTAACACATAGCAAAATTGAGTAATGGATACCTGGATGGTAATTGTTTTTACATCTTCCAGTGTATAATCTACGTAATCTTGTCTAAATTAGTTGTGACGTATCAGCAGAACATTTTAAAACTGATGAGCATAAAAACTTTAGACGTTGAAAAAATAAAAGATAATTTAGCACACATTAATAACACTCAGAGGAAGATAGAGAAGACCAGAAATGGAGTACAAACTGCTGAGACTGAAGAAACTGAAGTAGTAGAAAGACCTTGGAGTAAGCACAGTACCGAACATATCGCCGGGAAAGAACATCAACCGTAAAATGCTGGCAGCACGTTAGCATTTACGAAATCCTAGAATGGTATTCATTACCTTGTATACGACATGTACTTTACCCGTCATGTACCATGCAGCCCCCGTCTTCAACCCACACCTCAGCAAGCACATAAAGATGCTAGATAAGGTCTTGATTGCACTGACCCACAAGGGAAAGACTATTTGAAGCATACAAGTCACAGTAACTATGCTGGAATAATTCACAAAGATAATCAGAGCAATCTTTCGATCTCTGATGAACCATTGTCAGGCTCAAGACAGATCTTAAAGACGTCTTAATTATTTTTAAGTGTGGATAATTTGTGAAAAGACTAAAAATTTTTAAACTAAATGACCTTCGAGGATAAAAATATTAAGGAAGACATAACAAGGAAATTTTCTAAATTCTCTGGAAATTTTCTAAATTCTCTGGAAATTTTCTAAATTCTCTGGGAATTTTCAAAATTCTCTGGAAATTTTCAAAATTCTTTGGAAATGTTCAAAATTCTCTGCAATGAACGAGGCGCTCAAGTGCAGTGACAACTGTTTAAAAGGAAGTTATAATAATAATAATAATAATAATAATAATAATAATAATAATAATAAATCTTTATTTCTACATGATTCAACTTATACAGACCATAACTGACATCAATGACATATTATATTGAAAGCCCCTGGTCCCTGGTTAGGCAGAGCATTTCGGGCAACTTAGGTTAATTTTGTGTCTCAGGATACGACCCACACTAGTCGGCTAACATCCAGGTACCTACTTGCTACTAGGTGAACAGGGATAGCACGTGTAAGGAAACTCGCTCGATGTTTCCACCCGTACGGGGATCGAACCACGGACACTCAGTGTGCGAAGTCAGTGCGCTACCAACCGAGTAAAGGGACAAGAATGTAATACGGAAGGTAAAAGCACATATGAGCTAAGGAAACGTTAAGACACACATCTGGGACTAACCCTTGGGGAACTCCACTCTAATCATGCAACCCACTCTGACACCTAATCAAGTACCAAAACTCGTTGTTTCCTCCTGTCTGCTATTCCCGGATCCATTGCAGTGCTTCCCCTACTATTCCTACCTGTTCCTTTAATTTTTGAACCAGTCTCTTGAGTGGCACTGTGTCAAAAACCTTCTTACAGTCGAAAAACGATGCAATTTACCCACCTCTCTCTCGCCTGCCTTACCTCTCTTACCTTGTCGTAGAACTCAAGTAGATTTGTGACAGAATTGTCCATCCCTGAAGCCGTGCTGGTTGTCAGGTATGAGCCCGTTCCTTTCTGTGTTTCACTACTCTTCTCCTGATAATCTTCTAAATGACTTTACATATTATGCTTGTCAGTGACACTAGTTTATAGTTTAATGCTGCGTGTCTGTCTCCTCTCTTAAAAATTGGGACTACATTTGCTGTCCTCCACACCTCAGACAGTTGCCTGTGTGTGTGTGTGTGTGTGTATGTGTGTGTGTGTGTGTGTGTGTGTGTGTGTGTGTGTGTGTGTGTGTGTGTGTGTGTGTGTGTGTGTGTGTGTGTGCAAACGACCAGCTGGGTATAACAAGGATCCGTCCACAAAACTAAAGTTATAAAAACGAATGGCGGATAGAGGAGATCAGAAAATGCTCCCACACATGGATGATAAGCAACTCTTATATGCACCTGCACCGGGAAAAAAACACGTCCGAACAGTTTCCTGAGGCGCAAAACACGAGTGCAACGAAAAAACGAACTTTAGATACCTGGATAACGTATTACACGCTATACAACAACAAAAAATCCCTTTTACCAGACCATTAACAGTCAGCAGCGAGGTGAAACCAACATCGAAGCATAATACAAAAACTAGAAAAGTACGAAAGATTGCCAACAGTCTGCTGGCCTATGAAAAATATCCCTCCCTCACCCACTTTCCTAACATAATCCTAGAATCATCCTCATCACAATATATTCAACTCTACGACATATTAATATTACAGCAATATTATTTTTCTCTAATCTGAAATACAAAAAAAAGACTCAATAAATCATTCGTGCAACCAGTTAACTTCCCCTTCTCCAATCCCACCAAAAAAAAAAAAATCCACCATTTAGATCATTTCTGGCTCTATACTTCTAAACACAACGATTAAGGAATTAGTACAAGGCACGTGTTTCCCTTGCAATTAGCGTGTGTGTGTTGGCTGCTGTGGCCGTCATATCCCCTTCCTCCTGCCCTTAATCCTACGAGACATTAATCCGATTATAAAAGTCGAACCAGGGATCACCAGGTGTTGCTACTGTGTCCCCCAGAGGGACTTACCGTGGGAAGAGGTGCGGTGGTACTGGGCGGTGTGGTACTGGTGTGAGGTGAAACTTGGACGGGAGGGCGTTGGTACCATAGGTGCTGGTGGATGGTGGTACCGGGTGATGCGGTACCGTTGTGTGGTAATACCGGGAAAGATATGTTTATTTATACCGGAATTCAAGATGGTGTACTCGTGCCTGGTGATACCAGCAGAAAAGAGTCTTGGGTGGTACCTGGATGAGTGTTGTGTACGTGTGTGTATAATAATAAAAATAATAATAATAATAATAATAATAATAATAATAATAATAATAATAATAATAATAATAATAATAATAATAATAATAATAATAATAATAATAATTAATTAGAAGAAGAAGAAGAAGAAGAAGAAGAAGAAGAAGAAGAAGAAGAAGAAGAAGAAGAAGAAGAAGAAGAAGAAGAAGAAGAAGAAAAGAAGAAGAAGAAGAAGAAGAAAAATAATAATAATAATAATAATAATAATAATAATAATAATAATAATAATAATAATAATAATAATAATTAAATTGCTTTAAAAACCGTGTTTTCCCTATTTCTTGAATATTTTTTTCACTGTCTACCTAAAGTGTATTTTGAATATTTTCCTGATTGTTCATTCTCAGTAATTTTACTGTACAAGACATTTTAGTTTTAATTATTTTGCGATATTTTTTTGGTCCTTGGAACATTTTAGGCCTGGGACGAGCCCTATGGCCAGACCAAGGACCATGACTGGGCCATTTTAGGGACCAACTAATTCAGATGTATTTCTTTGTCACCCTGAATACAGTTAATGAAAATCCAATGAATTTTCAACACTAACGAAATAAAAAATATATACGTAGATTACACATAAGTTATAATTTTCCGATTTTTTTTCTTTTATTTCGAATATTTCAAATTCATAATATACGAACAAATAATTTTCCTTACTAAACAAGACAAATTTTTATCTTTAGATACAAAATTGCTAGAAAATTTATTATCACAGGATATATACACTGAGAGGTGTAATTCCCCTCAGCGTATAAATACGCTGAGGATTAATATATATATATATATATATATATATATATATATATATATATATATATATATATATATATTATATTATATATATATATATATATATATATATATATATATATATATATATATATATATATATATATATATAGTGGACCCCATTCTATATATATATATATATTAATGAATCCACGAAATAAGTGGTATTGAAACATTTAACCAAGCTGCGGCCAGCCGGGATTAGATCCTGCGACACATTCTCCCGCCTCAATAAACTTTAAACCACATTAACGAAGCTTAACCGCAATCATCAGCGCAGGATTGTATACCCTGAGGTGTTCATTTCTCTCGATGCACAGGCACTGAAGATAGCAGTAACGAGAGACAGGACTAAATCGAGAACACGAACGAGTGAACGAACAAGGACATACAGGATCCCTGTCATGCAGGTACAGTCTCCCCTCTCACCTCTTCCTGGTTCCTTCCTGTTGTTCACTCATCCATTAAATACTGCCTTAATCCTTCGTGCTCCTGTATGTTTAGGGTTTTGTTGCTCTGGTCACTCACACAGACACACCCAGACACACACACACACACACACACACACACACACACAGACACACACACACACACAGCGAAGAGGCGGGGCCAGGAGCTGAGTCTCGACCCCTTCAACCACAATTAGGTGAGTACAATTAGGTGAGTACACATTTACTAGTTGCGCCAGTTAGTGGAATGCTCTTTCAGTGTTGACAATAAGGCCAGTTGAAACTATAGCTCACATTCCAGCTGTGACAGGCGCATCCTGGAAAAGATTTCTGCGGGGAGGATAAAGACTGCAAGTTTCGCCCCCAAAACAAAACAGACCCATCCTCCAAGCCGTGAGTGAACAGTAACCAAAACATACCTGCTAGCAGCCCTGATGTATTCAGAGTATATACCTGGCAAGAACGGTAAACAGCTGCATTGGGTCTATACCTGTGCATGTCAGTGTTAGTAAGGTGGGTGGCACTGCTGATTACAGGTAAGAACGCAATCTTCACTGGTATAAGGGCTTGGCATACCAGTAATAATTTTTCTCACACGGGTCAGAGAACTGTGGCCACCTAGGGAAATTGTACAGTGATTTAACTGAAAGAACTGTGCTCCAAGATCATCGAAACCACTGTAGGCCCAAGAGCTGTCACCTTTCCCTTTTCATATATATATATATATATATATATATATATATATATATATATATATGTGTGTGTGTGTGTGTGTGTGTGTGTGTGTGTGTGTGTGTGTGTGTGTGTGTGTGTTTGTGAGAATAGGGTGGAAGAAATAAAAAAATATATTAAATTGCTTTCTAAGAAATCTCAAGATTTTCTTGGATGCATTTTACTTACTTTATATACACCGAAGGATGTATATCTGCGTACATGCATTGATAATATACTTCATTCTCCATTTTAGGGATTAAAGTATTCATGATGTTGGTGTATACGTGAATTGTACTTGTAATGACCTTCGTGCAGTCGCCAGGCTTTCAACCTTACAAATTACACTAACTCGCTCCGAGGTATGCTGAATATTGCATACCTTACCAGCCTCACCCAACACCATGCTTATGAATTCAATTCCTTGATCAGAATTTAACCCGGAGCCCCTCTATCTATTAATGTATTCACTACCACATCGACAGTGTCCTCTGCTGATTTAGATTTAATCGTTGTAAGTACTGTATAATGTGTTAGCGCACCTACTGCAGCATAGATATGTCTCGATCCTGTATGAGCAACGTGTACCGGATGAAAGGAATCTTTTATTTATATGCTGAAAGAGACTCTGGCCAACACTCGGAGCACAGAGAGTTTACACACCAGCTAGCCACAGCCTGGCCTCAGTGTCGGCACTACTCAACATGTAGCATTGTAGAAAGAAGACCTGTGTCACTTATATTGTTCTGATGAATAAGAAGAGCAACGTCAACAGCTTCTTCTTCTTCTTCTTCCTTTTCTTCTTCAGCCTCCTCCCTTTGGCTCATACGATTTTTTATTTTCTTTATTCGAGTCTAAACTTTTGTTTGTGTTTTATATTCTTATTGTTCAATCCCTAATTTGTGTGTGTTCTGCGTGTTCAACACCCTCCCCTCCCACTCACCTAGTTTGTGTGATAAAAGAGATCTTTCGTTGACGACGTCTCGCTCACACAATGGGCTTTATCGAGTTATGAACAGAAGGGGCGAAATGTCGCTATTGGAGGATCGCATTTTACGCCATTTCTCTCTCTAGTTAATGTGTTTCGTTCTTCCTGTTCAACATCTAGCTTCTATGTTTTGTTCTTGTTCAATCCCTATTTTTGTGAGGGTTCTTGTTCAGTCCCTATTTTATGCCGGGTGTTCTTCAGTTCCTATTTTTGTGAGGGTCCTTGTTCGGTCCCTATTTGTATGTGTTCTTGTTCAGTCTCTATTTTGTGTGTGGGTTCTTCCTCAAACCCTATTTTGTGAGGGGGTTCTTGTTCAGTCCCTATTTTGTGTATGTTTTTTTTCAGTCCCTATCTTGTGCATGGGTTCTTGTTCAGTC
>WNWK01000119.1:115000-175000 GCA_009830355.1 Cherax destructor | reverse complement strand
GCACTCAGGAAATCCTGTTTGTGTGTGTGTGTGTGTGTTTTTGTGTATGTGTGTTTGTGTGTGTGTGTGTGTGTGTATGTGTGTTTGTGTGTGTATGTGTGTTTGTGTGTGTTTGTGTGTGTGTGAGTGTGTGTTTTAGTTTCCAGCTGTCAACAGGCACCTGTCGATAGACACTTGGCCTGTTGTGACTTTTGAATCTTCGTGTACTCACCTGTATGTGGCTGCAGGGGTTGATTCGCAGCTACTTTCCTAGTTGTGCTCGCCTAGTAGGTGGCTGCAGGTTAATGCCCAGCGCCCGGCATCGCCTCTTAGCTGCATAAGGTTAGTTTAGCTAGTTTCCTGCTTAGTGGGCGCCGTTGGACCATATTATCTAATTATGTACTTGCTAACATTCTTGTGATTCAGTTCCATTTGCTTCTCATTGCCCTTGTGTGCCTCGGCTCTGTGTGTCTCGGCTCTGTGTGTCTCGGCTCTGTGTGCCTCGGCTCTGTGTGCCTCGGCTCTGTTTCTGTGAACCACATCAGCGTTGTTTTCGTGGTTGATAAGGCAGTCTGATGACTGTTAACACTAGTCTTTAAGGTTCTCCCCAGTTTTCTCTATGTATGCTTTGTCGCAGCCTTGACAAGGGATAGTATGTACACCCACGGAATATTGGTATAAACCATACCACGGGTGGGGTTCGAACCCGCGGTCAGAGAGTCTCAAAACTGGTATGGTTTGTTTGCAATCGTGTCATTACGATTTCGTGAGTAATATTGGTATACTTTGTTTAGGTCACATCTTGTGATGTCTCTGATAGTTTTTGCGGTGAAGTTGACAAAGTCTGTTTTCATCTCACTCAAGACTGGAGCAAGGGTAAGTGCTGTGTCCCCTGTGGGTATAATCAGTCTTCTCGAGGGGATGTTTTTGGCTTTAGGGGTTTGGTGGATGCTGCTACTGCCCTTCCGACGGCAAGTGTTGATCATGTTGGAAGGAAATTATGGAGACTTAGAGATATTAGTTATGTAGGGAGTTCATCCTTCAGGAACTTGACGCAATTCTCTCCCAATTGTATGAAGTCTTGGAGCGGAAGCGGAAGGTGGATGTGTGCCGAGATGTGGGTCTGGAGAAACTCCATTGTCTATTCCATATGAACACCAGTGAATAGAGAAATAATATCTAAACTCGACAATGTCTCGTCGCGTGTGTTGATGCCATTAACATCTGGACAATAGATTTCCTGAGTGCTTGAAAGTCATGAAAGTTACGAGAGATATCTAATGCGTTTTCCTGCTAGTTAGTTTGCTGTACTAACTATGTTGGTCGTGATATGTCGGAGAGGAGTGATGGACTCGTGTGTGTGTTAGGAAGACCATAGATATGTGAGAGGACGAGGCTTAGAGGGAAGCAGGTGACATGGTTAACATCCTTGAGGTGTTGTCTGGGGAATCTCCCACGCTACGACTGGAAACTACTTCGTTTCCTTGTCCATGTGGGATCTTTGAACTATACTGTACGTGCTTGTGTCGTCAAGTGCTTCCCTCATTTTCTCTCTGTATTGCAAACTGTTCAAAAAACTGCCATTCGCATCACGTCCCTTAATGTCCCAAGCACATCAGTACAGGAACAGGAGCGCACACACACACACACACACACACACACACACACACACACACACACACACACACAACCCTTGATAAACATATAATCTACAGAGCACAAAAGTTACGGCCAAAAAACCGAGCGCACACGAGAAGTTCCCAATTGCCCTAAAATATCCAGACGAAGCCACCGCCCACCCAGGGAACACGGCAGCCACGGAAAACAAGACAAGACAAGGAAGACAAGACAAGCAAAACATAACATGTAAGATAAGCAAAACAAGCAAGGCAAGGAAAAACACATAAGCAAGACAAAATAAACAAGGCAAGACAAGCAAGACAAGACATGCAAAACAAGAAAGACAAGAAAGACAAGAAAGACAAAAAAGACAAAACAAGCACGACAACACAAGCAAGACAAGCAAGACAAACACAGTCTTACCCATCCTCACCCACCGGTAGATTCGTAATATAATCCAGCACCGTTTCATAAACTTATAAAATCTGGTTCATGTGTTTTACCATGCCATTAATCACACAAGAAGACTCGAACCACTCTGGTTCCAGTTGGAAACACTCTGGTTCCAGTCTGGAACCACTCTGGTTCCAGTCTGGAAACATTCTGGTTCCAGTCTAGAAACACTCTGGTTCTAGTCTGGAAACACTCTGGTTCCAGTCTGGAGACACTCTGGTTCCAGTCTGGAGACACTCTGGTTCCAGTCTGGAACCACTCTGGTTCCATAACTGCTCACCCGTGAAGGCAGTTTTTCAGAACGGTGGCCACACGTCAGCAATTACACGTATTATTTTTTGGGCCAAAGCTGACCTGGAATGTCACACCAGTGAGGCCTATTTTTTCTCAAATTACCTACCTTCATCGCGCGTAGGTAATGACTCAACGAGGCAATAATATGATAATAATTAATAAAATAACACTGTAGGTGAGAGTGGTCGATGCCTTCGCTTCAGTGTAAACAAAACATTCTTAAACATTCTACGACAGAGGAAGAATATATGTCACATTTGTCCAGAAGTTGTTGATGTGCGTCCACACTCTGAAGAAATATTTCTGAGTTGTGTTCAAGGCAGAACACATCTACCACATCAGTTATGAACAACTGTTAGTCAACAGATGGCTATTATTTTTATTATTATTATTATTATTATTATTATTATTATTATTATTTTATTATTATCATTATTATTATTATTATTATTATTACTATTATTATTATTATTATTATTTTTATTATTATTATTTTTATTATTATTATTATTATTATTATTATTTTTATTATTATTATTTTTATTATTAGTATTATTATTATTATTATAATTATTAATATTATTATTATTATTATTATTATTATTATTATTATTATTATTATTATTATTATTATTATTATTATTTATTATTATTATTATTATTATTATTATTACTATTTATTATTATTATTACATTATTATTATTATTATTATTATTACTATTATTATTATTATTATTATTATTATTATTATTATTTTTATTATTATTATTTTTATTATTATTATTATTATTATTATTTTATTATTATTATTTTTATTATTATTATTATTATTATTATTATTTTTTATTATTATTATTATTTTTTTATTATTATTATTATTATTAATATTATTATTATTATTATTATTATTATTATTATTATTATTATTATTATTATTATTTTATTATTATTATTTTTATTATTATTATTATTATTATTATTATTATTATTATTATTATTATTATTATTATTATTATCATTGTTAATGACAGCAGCCTCCATCCAGGGTTGCATAAGCCGGGGCAGGATAGGCCGGCTTGCAACTATCTCAACAGTCTTTCGGTTCATCCATTCGTAGAGTATTTCTAGATAGGTTTCCCCAGCTGGTGGCAGCCTCATCCATCGAGCCTCCATGTTTCATCCATCATCAACCAGCCGAAGCCGACAAGTTGTATGAAAATACATACGGCAAGAGGAGGGCTTTATTTCCGTACGCAGTTTCGCCTACAAGAAGCTTTATCAAGCCTCTTGTAGGCTTTATCAAGCCTCTTGTTACTTCATCCGTTTTGATAAAGGTCTCATTTTGCTGTATATTTCTTTTCTTATCACTTGAAGTTCCTTGTGTTGACTTAAAGTTTTCACATTTTTATCCCAGGATTCACGATCCTTGTGCAATTATATTGAGTGTTGTGCTGGCTGGTTTCTTTACTATTTACTACGTTCTCTCTCCTGTTCCTGTCCTGCCTCTCTTTCTTTCCCTCTGTCTTTCTGTCTGTCTGTCTGTCTCTGTCTCTGTCTGTCTCTCTCTCTCTCTCTCTCTCTCTCTCTCTCTCTCTCTCTCTCTCTCTCTCTCTCTCTCTCTCTCTCTCTACCCCACTTAACTTGCACCAAAACAATAAGAGGAGCACTCAAGTGAGACATGGGGGTCTGACGTTCACAGGAAATTTGTCGCTTGAGTGGATACCCGCCACCTGGCCAGCACCCACAACCCCAAACCAAAACCCCTCTCTCCCCACTCCCTACCCACTATCAAAACCCCTCCTCTCCCTTACCCATCCCCTGCCCAACGCCCGTCTGTTTCTTTATATTAAACAGAAGTGGACACGTCAGCAGTGAGCTGCTACCCTACGGCACCTCAGTTACTCGGCGGAAATAAAACAAACAACTGTTTCTCTGTCATATACCGTCGCACAGAAAGGTTTCCTTATAAGCGATAAATTATGTCAACTAGAACTGCGAGACTTCAGTAAGGTATCTACTATATAACAATACTAATTTTTAAAGGGGAAGAGGGGTAAGCCAGCAGAAGGCCTCAGTCAGATAACCAAAAGCTACAGCGGCGTCAGGAAACACTTGTCCTGTTTCCTGACGAATTTTACCTAACCTAACCTTCAGTAAGGTGATGAGAATATCGTCAGGTATCGTTGGCTCGTTAGCGTCGTTAGCTTCCATCCCTTGGTGTCCCTTAGGGAAAAAATGGACCCCTAACTCTTGGATAAGAGCTGGGAGTTAGGGGTTCCCCGTGGCATATTCGCCTGCATTCAAATGAAGAAGCCTGCTGTGCAGGCGAAAAGTTTCGGCAATAAAATTAGCCAGATGTCGCACGTGTGTCTTATGAAAGGCAAGAAAGGAAAGAGGAAGACACAAGAAAATAGGATTAGCGTTTCTGGTTCGACTCCTTCAGTAAGAAGGTTAAGGGAGCAGCGACTCAGCAGCGTGTTGGTATGTGCTGATGATGACCTTCTCTGCTTCATAACACAAATTCTAGAGCCTCAAATGAGGTAAATAAATAACTAATAGCGGTAACAACAGCCAGAACACCAATAATAATAGCTTCATGACGATTTATTAAAAAGTAACAGCTAAAACAACAGCAACAACCATAATTACCAAGAAAAACAAAAGCAATCTGAACGATAACAATAAAAGCAACAACAACAACAGTCATAGCAATCCCAATAATAAAAGCAACAACAACAAAAGCATTCTGAACGATAACAAAACTAGTAACAACAACAACCGCAACACCAAAAATATATGCAAATTCCCCCCCCCTTTATTCTTCACACCTCCAGTAAAAATTGTCCATCTCTCTGTCTCTCTGTCTCTCTCTCTCTCTCTCTCTCTCTCTCTCTCTCTCTCTCTCTCTCTCTCTCTCTCTCTCTCTCTCTATCCTCTTCCTTATCACCAGTCTCTCTGTTTCGACCAATCTGTTGTGACATGACGCCCGTAGCGTTTTATTCCAAACCACTCCGGCAAGCTATTGTAACACTGTTGTGTGGGGGGTCTATTGTGTGTGGGTGGGGGTGTCTATTGTGTAGGGGGAGTCTATTGTGTGTGGGGATCTATTGCAGCAACACATTTTCTCGGTCTATTGCTTGCATTCAATCATCCGTTATTTCTTTGTCGTTTGACAAAGGTAACGACTGTATCAATTCAAAAAAAAAAAAAGGGAAAAATTATATATATATATATATATATATATAAATTTTTAAAATTTTTTATATATATATATATATATATATATATATATATATATATATACTACCTTTGCACCTCTTAGAAAGTGATAATAAGAAAATAAAGTCACCCAGGTGACCTTTTGTAAGGGAGGGTGGGAGAGATGGAGAAAAGGAGGGTTTAAGGGAGGATGTGGGGGTAGAATGAGAGGGGAAGGAGTGAGGGGAGAAGGGAGGGGGCAAAATAAGGTGATGGTGAACCAGCGTCACCCGTACGATTAAGGAAGATAATAGCACCGCCTCGTGAGTTACCAATGTAAATTAAGTGCTATTGATTCTTGGGTTGTGTGCTGTCAGCCGAGCGAGAAATTCGACATGTGCTGTCTGTGAGGGGAAGCGGGGGGAGGGGAAAGGTGATGAAGAGAGAGAGGGGAATAAGGAGTAGGAGGAGGAAGAACAGGAAGAGGGGAATGGTGAAAGGGGAAAGAAGAAAGGGGGCAACATAGGAGGTAGGAGAGGAAACACGATGCCCATACCTCATTATTATTTTTATTATTATTATTATTATTATTATTATTAGTAGTAGTAGTAGTAGTAGTAGTAGTAGTAGTAAAAGTAGTAGTAGTAGAATAAGTATCAGCTTCATAACCTAACTTTTTACCCCAGGATGCTTCCCACATTAGCCGATTAACACCCACGATGTACTTATTTACCTGTCTTGTTTTGGGCACCGTCATATATACTTCTGATGGGCATGTAGACATAGACAGTATGACAGGCAGACACAGACAGTATGACAGGCAGACACAGACAGTATGACAGGCAGACATAGACAGTATGACAGGCAGACACAGACAGTATGACAGGCAGACATAGACAGTATGACAGGCAGACACAGACAGTATGACAGGCAGACATAGACAGTATGACAGGCAGACACAGACAGTATGACAGGCAGACATAGACAGTATGACAGGCAGACACAGACAGTATGACAGGCAGACATAGACAGTATGACAGGCAGACACAGACAGTATGACAGGCAGACACAAGACAGTATGACAGGCAGACACAGACAGTATGACAGACAGACACAGACAGTATGATAGGCAGACGCAGACAGTATGACAAGCAGACACAGACAGTATGACAGGCAGACACAGACAGTATGACAGACAGATACAGACAGTATGACAAGCAGACACAGACAGTGTGACAGGCAGACACAGACAGTATGACAGGCAGACTCAAAACAGCAGACAGACACAGAATGTTAGACACACACAGTAAAACAGGAAGACACAGACAGAAAGGCACAGAGATACATGCATACACAAAAAAGAAAACAGCCAGCAAGAAACAGACAAACAAAATTAGACTGACAGACAATCAGACAGACAAACAGGTACGATTGAGAGTCACATGCCAGAGGGGAGGAGTGGGAAGAGGAAGAAGAGGGGAAAGAGAGGGAGAAGAGAGAAAAAAGAAAGAGGAGAAAGAGGGGGAAAAGGAGGGAAAAGAGGGAAAAAGAGGAAGAAGAGGGGAAAAGAGGAAGAAGGGGAAAAGGGGGAAAAGAAAGGGAGGAAGGGGAAGAGGAAGAAGAGGGAAAAAGAAGAGGTTAATGAAGAGGGGAGAATTTAGGGTGAATAAGTTACTTGATAATTGCGCTAGTTGGCTAGTTGTGCACCGTAGTGGCAGGTCAGCTGGTCTGCCGCGTTAGGTCTGCCGTAGTCGGTACAAGTCTCAATTAATCGCTATTGTGATCCCGTCAACCATTCTCTCTCCTCATTCCCCCTCCTCTACCTCCTCCCTCCCTCTCCTCTACCTCTTCTCTCCTCTCTCTCCCTCCCTTCTCTCCCTTCTTCTCCCCCCTCCCTCTCCTACCTCCCTCCCTCCTCCTCCCTCTCTACCTCTTCTCCTCTCTCTACCTCCCTCCCTCCCTCCTCTCTCTTCTCTACCTCCCTCCTCCTTCTCTCCTCCCTCTCTCCCTCCCTCCTCCTCTCTATTCTCTACCTCCCTGTCTCCCTCTCTCCCTCTCTACCTCCCTCCCTCCCTCTCTCTTCCTCTCTCCTCCCTCTCTTCTCCTCTCTCTCCTCCCTCCCTCCCTCTCCTACCTCCCTCCCTCTCTACCTCCCTCCCTCTCTCCTCTCTCCTCCCTCTCTCCCTCCTCCCTCCTCTCCTCCCTCCCTCCCTCTCTCTTCTCTCCTCCCTCTCTCCCTCCTCTCTCCCTCTCTCCTCCTCCTCTCTCTCCCTCTTCCCTCCCTCCTCTCTCTTCCCTCCCTCCTCCTCCCTCCTCTTCCCCTCCCCTCCCTCTCTCTCCCTCCTTCTCTACCTCCCTCCCTCCTACAACCTCAAGTGTGTTCACTCTCCAAGTTAGAAATATCTTTATTGCTGAACAATAATAATAATAATAATAATAATAATAATAATAATAATAATATTATTATTATTATTATTATTATTATTATTATTATTATTATTATATAGTGGAAGGACAGACGTGTCAGAAATAAGTCTAGTCACTGGACGGGAACGCACCAGCACTTATAGTCCTTAAAAATTAATGCTATAGAGGCTAATACGGAGCGGAAGAGGGTAGGGGGGTAGAATGGATGGGAGGGGGAGAGGAAGGGGGGTGAGGGGTTGGGGAGGAGTAGTAGACTTAATAATTATTATTGTTTATATGCATCAGCTGTTGGTGGGTCTTTGATCTCTCTCTCTCTCTCTCTCTCTCTCTCTCTCTCTCTCTCTCTCTCTCTCTCTCTCTCTCTCTCTCTCTCTCTCTCTCTCTCTCTCTCTCTCTCTCTCCCTCGTCCACCTGCTCCCACCCACAGGGTGGACTACTGAGGAAATTACTGCCCTCTATATTGTAATTTAGTTATTGATCTCACCGCATTGTGAGTTGATTTGTAATATATAATTTCCACAATAGGAGGATCAAATTTTCTCGTTAAAAGCGTTCAGTCCTATTAACTGCAAAATATGTGTTCCATATATAAATATATATATATATATATATATATATATATATATATAATTTATAACTAACCAATTTTCTTTGGAAATCATGCATGGCCCACAAGGGTTTAGTACTTTCTATATATAAAAAAATTATTCAGATCATGCAACTTAACTCTTACAAGGGCAGCTTCTCGGTCCCCACTCCCCTTTTTTTTTTAATTTCTCGTTATCTGTTACCAAGTTGGGAATCCTGCATCGGCAGTTGTTTTTGTAGTGTTGTCTTCGCTCTTGCTTTTTCTCTCTGCTTTTTTTTCCTTTTTTCGCCTCTTGTCAGGTCATCAGCGTTTGTGCAAATAGACATTTTCCGTGTTTTATTCTTCCTTCGGAAAGTGGGAAGTGAGAATAGGAATAAGTGGAGGGCTAAAGGAAGGATGTGAGGTGGGTGGTTGGTGTCAAGTCAGTGGGTGGCTGGCTGACAGGTTGCCTGTTTGGGCTATATGGGCCAAGTCGGACCGAAACGTCGTCGTAAGCTCCTCTCGCCTATGGGTGGGTGGACGGGCTTTAAGGTGGTGGGTGGGTGGGTTGGTGGTTTATGTGGGAGGGAGACTTGTTTTGGAGGGTTATGAGAAAGGTGGTTCTGGCAGGGAGTTGGTACACTGGCTGAGGTGCCTGTTCATGTGGGTGAAGGCTGAGGTGCCTATTTCGATATGTGGGTGAAGGTTGAGGTGCTTGTTGGGGTATGTGGATGAAGGCTGGTAACGTGGGTTTGGGGGTGTTCGTGGGGTGAGGAGGAGTTGAGGGTGGGTTGACTTTGTGTTGCCAGCAGGCATGGTAGGATGGGCGAAGGCTGTGAGGAGGATTTACAAGTTGGTGACAGGTGGGCGAAAGGTGGTTGACAGGTGGATGATAAATGAGTGACTGGATGGTTAGTGGTAGAGGTCTCAGACGGGTGGTTGCTTGGGGAGGTGTATGTATGGGGGTGTGGGTTTCATTAATAGGTTCCATCAGCACCTAATTACCTATTTACTAATAGTGAAATTGGGTAACAGAAATCAGGAAACTCTCACCCATTCTTCTCTCTCTCTCTCTCTCTCTCTCTCTCTCTCTCTCTCTCTCTCTCTCTCTCTCTCTCTCTCTCTCTCTCCGACAGGGAATCAGCCTCCTGGTCTCTCGACTGTCAGCCGAACACTCCCACTACCAAACAACAGGAGACTACAGTAGGAGAAGTGTTAACCCCACTGATTCAAAGACACTTTGGAACACCACTGACATTATCGTCTCTGAAGGAAGTCTTCAGATTACTCGACGTATATCCTCAGGAAGACCCCCAGATTGTTCTTTGTTGATCCTCAGGGAGACCCCCAGATTGTTCTTTGCTGATCCTCAGGGAGACCCCCAGATTGTTCTTTGTTGATCCTCAGGGAGACCCCAGATTGTTCTTTGTTGATCCTCAGGGAGACCCCCAGATTGTTCTTTGTTGATCCTCAGGAGACCCCAGATTGTTCTTTGTTGATCCTCAGGAGACCCCAGATTGTTCTTTGTTGATCCTCATGGAGACCCCCAGATTGTTCTTTGTTGATCCTCAGGGAGACCCCAGATTGTTCTTTGTTGATCCTCAGGAGACCCCAGATTGTTCTTTGTTGATCCTCAGGGAGACCCCCAGATTGTTCTTTGTTGATCCTCATGGAGACCCCCAGATTGTTCTTTGTTGATCCTCAGGGAGACCCCTAGATTGTTCTTTGTTGATCCTCAGGGAGACCCCCAGATTGTTCTTTGTTGATCCTCATGGAGACCCCTAGATTGTTCTTTATTGATCCTCAGGGAGACCCCCAGATTGTTCTTTGTTGATCCTCAGGGAGACCCCTAGATTGTTCTTTATTGATCCTCAGGGAGACCCCTAGATTGTTCTTTATTGATCCTCAGGGAGACCCCCAGATTGTTCTTTGTATATAGCGTGGATGTTCTTGCTTTTAACGGAGGTAAGTGATTTACTGAGTGTACACGGATGACTGGATGTACTTGCATTTTATACACACGCTAAAAAGTACATTCACTTACACGTACGTACATACATGCACACACACACACTCACACATACACACACACATACATACATACATTTACACATACGCATGCATGTAAACACACACTAACGTGTACACCTGTTCAGGCATGAACACGTAAACATGAACACACGTGAACACACAAACTCATGAACACACAGAGTTGGGAGGCAGAAGACACGTATGAAGCAGGGATGTCAGGAATTACTTTTTCAGTCTCAGTTTGGTCAGGAAGTGTTATGAAGGTGTTATGAAAGCAAAAACCATACAAAGTTTTTTGGAAAAGGATGAAGTTAGAGGTGTTAAGAGGCACTGAAGGAAGTTAGAGGCAGAGGAGGAAGTTACAGATTAAGAGAGTCAGAACAAAATATTTAGTGAGGGGAAAGAGGCAAAATCCTTGGAGGTAGAGGGCGTGGTGGAAGCTTTTTTGAGAGGTATTGAAGGTAGTTTGTGTGTGTGTGTGTGTGTGTACTCACCTAATTGTACTCACCTAATTGTGGTTGCAGGGGTCGAGACTCAGCTCCTGGCCCCGCCTCTTCGCTGTCTGCTACTGGGTCTCTGCTCTCCCTGCTCCATGAGCTTTATCATACCTTGTCTTAAAACTATGTATGGTTCCTGCCTCCACTATATCTTTCTCTAGTCCATTCCACTTCCTGACTACTCTGTGGCTGAAGAAATGTTTCCTGACATCCCTTTGACTCATCTGAGTCTTCAGCTTCCAGTTGTGTCCCCTTGTTTCTGTGTTCCCTCTCTGAAACAACCTGTCACTATCTACCTTGTCAATTCCCCGCAGTATTTTGTATGTCGTTATCATGTCTCCTCTGACCCTCCTCTGACCCTGTGTGTGTGTATGTGTATGTGTGTGTGTGTGTATGTGCTAGTTACCATTTTGTCCTAGGCACATGTCGATTAGACACTAGGCCTTTTGTATGTATATGTGTGTGTGTGTGTATGTGTAAGGAAACACTTCGAAATGTTTCCGCCCCGCCGGGAATCGAACCCGGGCCCTCCATGTGTGAAGCGAGAGCTTTAGCCGCCAGGCCACCGGGACTGTATGTGTGTGTGTGTGTGTGTGTGTGTGTGTGTATGTGTGTGTGTATGTGTGTGTGTGTATGTGTGTGTGTATGTGTGTTTGTGTGTGTGTGGGTGTGGGTGTGTGTTTGTGTGTGTTTGTGTGTGCGTGTGTGTGCGTGTGTGTGTGTGTGGGTGTGGGTGTGGCGGTGGGCGGGCAGGCAGCGTATCGGAAGTTCCCAGACACACCCACGCCCCTCCCCCTGGCCACCCACCCTTCCCTCCAAGCAAGATCTGCGCCAACGCCCGTGAAATAGCAGAGACGCGTGCTGCGGACGTGCGGGCGCGCGCGCACTGACTCAGAACATCCCCTCTGCGGACGATACATAAGAACATAAGAATGGAGGAACACTGCAGAAGGCCTACTGGCCCATACAAGGCAGGTCCTTATCAAAACCACCACTACCTAAGAATTTGCTCCCGTACTCACGACACCAATCAAACCCAGCTCCTCTCACTTTCTAAAAATACTAAAAATAATAATGATTATTAAGAAACATGTGCAACAGTTGGGAATCTTCATTGTTGAAACGTTTCGCCTACACAGTAGGCTTCTTCAGCCCCTCACTCCCTCAATTGAGGGACTGACTGCCTCAGATACCAAGGGCGTCACTGTCACAATGAGAAAACACTGCACCAGCATCCATGGTCCAAGACTCTTCAACCTGCTACCAGCTGATGTCAAACCAACTGCCGGAACAAGCGTTCAACTTTTCAAGAGCAAACTGGAACACTTCCTCCCCAAAGTGTCAGATTAATCAGGCTGTGATGTCTAAGTGGTCCAGCGGCTCAGCCAACAGCAACAGCCTTGCTGAAGAGGCAGTCAACAGGAAGACCTGGCCATAATTCGGGCTACGAGAGTAGAAGCACTCTCGAAACAGATCACAGGTATACTAGCAATAGTTTAGTAATGAAGACATCTTGTAGTCACCAGGTAACTAGTGGATCAACTAGTTCCAATCTGTATTCCTCTACTGTCCTTGAATACATTTGTAGGTTGGGACAAGTAACCTCATCTCCTGTATAAATTACTAAATGTAAACAGAAGAAAAACTTTCGTTTTATCTTCTTCGGGTGACCCTGCCTGGGTGGGAGATGGCCGGTGTGCTAAAATTAAAAATGTGTAGTCTATCCAGATGAGAGTTTCCACAATTCTGCCCCGCAACGCAGACATATTCAGTCCTCACCGTAACACTAGCTTAGTTTAGGTATCGACTGAATCATGTCCCCGAAGACCTACACGAGAACGGATCCGGCGAAGCTTGTACCTGATTTTTACTGACTTCAGAAGCTACCTCGTCACAATTCAGTTCTAAACTAGAGCAAACTAATGAGGTTTTGTAGTTAGAGGCAACTGAACTACCTCTGTCTGTAGCTTCTTCAAAGACCGAGAGTAATGCTAAGATCGTCTGTCTGTGAGAGATGAGAATGGGAATTTACAGTGATGTGAATGATGTGATGGATAGCTGTCATTATCATAATGGTATTCAATACGGACTAGTGGATGAGTAAGACATATGTGTATCAGTTGGGTATATAAAGATACCCAGCTAATGCAGAGTTAGGTTCCTTGAGTTAGGATGTGTATTGTGCAGTTAGGTTCCTTGAAAAGGTTCAACAATTCTTTTTTTTTTTTTACAATGGGAGTCAATTTTATTTAAATATGAAGCTAACACCTCTCATGCTACCCCCACCACTCCCCCTCTTCCCCCACACCACCCTCCCTCACTTAACCCCCACTCCTTCGTAGTCCCTCCAACATCATCCCCCACATCCCTCCACCTGACACACACAGGAGGACAGGGAACAAAGCATCCAAATAACTGCGATCACTGTGGCTTCCCGTCACTACAGTGTTACCACGATCACCGTGACTTCCCGTCACTACAGTGCTACCACGATCACTGTGGCTTCCCGTCACTACAGTGTTACCACGATCACTGTGGCTTCCCGTCACTACAGTGCTACCACGATCACTGTGACTTCCCGTCACTACAGTGTTACCACGATCACTGTGGCTTCCCGTCACTTCAGTGTTACCACGATCACTGTGACTTCCCGTCACTACAGTGTTACCACGATCACTGTGACTTCCCGTCACTACAGTGTTACCACGATCACCGTGACTTCCCGTCACTACAGTGTTACCACTTTCACTGTGGCTTCCCGTCACTACAGTGTTACCACGATCACTGTGGCTTCCCGTCACTTCAGTGCTACCACGATCACCGTGACTTCCCGTCACTACAGTGTTACCACGATCACTGTGGCTTCCCGTTACTACAGTGCTACCACGATCACTGTGGCTTCCCGTCACTACAGTGTTACCACGATCACCGTGACTTCCCGTCACTACAGTGCTACCACGATCACTGTGGCTTCCCGTCACTACAGTGTTACCACGATCACTGTGGCTTCCCGTCACTACAGTGCTATCACGATCACTGTGGCTTCCCGTCACTACAGTGTTACCACGATCACCGTGACTTCCCGTCACTACAGTGTTACCACGATCACTGTGGCTTCCCGTCACTTCAGTGTTACCACGATCACTGTGGCTTCCCGTCACTACAGTGTTACCACGATCACTGTGGCTTCCCGTCACTTCAGTGTTACCACGATCACTGTGGCTTCCCGTCACTTCAGTGTTACCACGATCACTGTGGCTTCTCGTCACTTCAGTGCTACCACGATTTCAGTTGTACCTCCGGTTGTGTTTTTTTTATATGGCGAGGCTTCACACACATACACACACACACACACACACACACACATATATATATATATATATATATATATATATATATATATATATATATATATATATATATATATATATATTATGCTTCCCTCCTCCATTTCCATTTTTGCTTCTTTACGATATTCGTTGTAGCTCGGGATCTCGTTATTCCGTGGCTATTTCGGTACTGGTTAGTGGAATGTTGGGCGAAGGCGTATTTTTAATCCGGAAATTGGTATTAAAAGGGACAAGTATCCGGTTAAACGAGGCTTTTATCGTACTTGGATACAGTGTTGCCGCCTGGTGGTGCTGCACTTCAAGTGACGTACAGGAAGGAAGTACACGTGGTAGAGCTAGCTTTAACAGAGACAACGTTTCACTCTACACAGAGCGAAAAGTCGTTTCGATAAAAAGTTTTCTGTAAAATATTCAGTTTAATCCTACTGGGCTCTCATTATTGTTAGAAAACTAATAAAAAATACATAGCTATATATATTGTGTGTGTGTGTGTGTGTGTGTGTGTGTGTGTGTGTGTGTGTGACTTCAGGTGGTACTAATGCAAAATATTCATGTTTTTTTGCGGTTAACCAGAATTGTGGAATTATTTGTCTAAATTCTGGCATTGGCAACAATGGTTATACGAGGATATCCGTTGGTGGTTAAGTTCTGCGAATATGTTACTCCGTTACTTGTGCTCCGTTATTGATGGGGAGTCGGTTATAGAAGGGGTGATGGTTTATTGTTATTATCGGCGTTTTAATGGCGTTGGGAGTGTGTATGGAGTAAGAGAGAGAGAGAGATTTAGTGGTGGTGAAACTAAGTGGTTTAGGGTTTAACAAAAGCGGGTTTGACATGGGTTGATGCTTCCAGGATTATATACTCTCAGTGCTAGGGTATGGGTAGCAGCATGGGGATCTGTCTGTTGTCAAGTACATACCCACCTCTAACTTTTACCTTTGCCCCTAGTTCCTCTCTGTAGCTTTTGTACACATTACTTCCATACTCCCTTCCATTAATATATGACCCTCCATTCTCCTTCCCATTAACACATAAACCTCCATACTCCTTCCCATTAACACATCACCCCTCTCTTCATGTCCCTCTTTTATCTATGCCCTTTCTTTCAACATCCTTCCCTACTTCCCTCCCATCCATACCTCCATCCCTACATCTCTCTCTCATCCATACCTCCATCCCTACCTCCCTCCCACCCATACCTCCATCCCTACCTCCCTCCCATCCAAACCTCCATCCCTACCTCCCTCCCCTACCCTCTCTGCTTCCTACACACCAGTTCTAAAAACCTCTCCAGCTCCCGTCCCGTGTGACGGAATGTGACAGAGAAACAGCTTTTGTTCCCACTGTGTAACTGGATACAACAGCAGCACACTACTGCTATACACAGCTTTGCTAACTAATAATAATAATAATAATAATAATAATAATATTAATAATAAGGGTCTACCATTCTCGTTAGAAATGTTCTTGCTTTCAACTCCGAGGAATATCAAGCAATTGTTCAATTTCCGCTGTTCTTGGTGTTTGTTGCAGCGTGTTGTGTTTTTATTTGTTATTGCACGCGTAATTTTCTGCTACCTGGTGATTTACTTCTCTCTCTCTCTCTCTCTTGGTTCTCCTTCGGTCATGTGCTTTATTACGCTCCCCCTCACTTCTTCTTCCGTATTCTTTCCTCTTGTGTCTCCCTGGCGGCGTACTGCCAGCGATAGCCGGTCCCCAGGACTGATAGATTCAACACCTTATAGGGCTGAGGGACTGATCTCCTTGAACTTCTTCACGTCTTCCACCAACTAAAACAGATTTATCAAGGCTGAGCGACTGATCCCCCTTCAAACTACTGCTTCACGTCTTCCATCGTCTCCAGTGTTAATCTCTCTACTGAATTAATATAGCCAAATGTGTGGCGAAACGTCTCAAAAATAAAAATACGCAAATGTTACACACACACACACACACACAAACACTACACACACACACACACACACACACACACACACACACACACTTACACACACACACACACACACACACACACACACACACACACACACACACACACACACACACACACACACACACACACACACACACACACACACACACACACACACACACACAAAACAGTACCACCACCACGTTTACCTCACCCGCACTGTTTTTTCTTTCTCTGTAACAACAGATAACACGAACTCTGTTTGGTACGACAAATTTTATTGTCCTATGGAAAAAAAGAGACTAGAAAGCAGCATAATGCGATCCTTTATTGAGAACGTTTCGCCCGCACAGTGAGCTTTTTCTATGGTGCCGGTATTTGACTCTATCATTGCCTTAAGTAAGAACCTCATCCTTTATTGATTATATGTGATAAAAGCCTATCTAGCTTTTGTTCCCAGCTTGTTCTCTTACAAAGAACAGTGTATCAGCACACTGCTGTTCTCACAACTTAATTACCATTCAAAACAGTATAACTACCTCTTTTTCGGGTGTTCCCACAAGCACTTATCATGGTGACTAAAGCAGCGGCACACTGCGGGTGTTCCCACTAGCACTTATCATGGTGACTAAAGCAGCGGCACACTGCGGGTGTTCCCACTAGCACTTATCATGGTGACTAAAGCAGCGGCACACTGCGGGTGTTCCCACTAGCACTTATCATGGTGACTAAAGCAGCGGCACACTGCGGGTGTTCCCACTAGCACTTATCATGGTGACTAGAGCAGCGGCACACTGCGGGTGTTCCCACTAGCACTTATCATGGTGACTAAAGCAGCAGTACACAGCGGGTGTTCCCACTAGCACTTATCATGGTGATTAAAGCAGCGGTAGACTGCGAGTGTTCCCACTAGCACTTATCATGACGACTAAAGCAGCGGCAGACTGCGAGTGTTCCCACTAGCACTTATCATGGCGACTAAAGCAGCGGCAGACTGCGAATGTTCCCACTAGCACTTATCATGGCGACTAAAGCAGCGGCAGACTGCGAGTGTTCCCACTAGCACTTATCATGGCGACTAAAGCAGCGGTAGACTGCGGGTGTTCCCACAAGCACTTATCATGACGACTAGAGCAGCGGCACACTGCAGGTGTTCACACTAGCACTTATCATGACGACTAAAGCAGCGGCAGACTGCGGGTGTTCAAACTAGCACTTATCATGGCGACTAGAGCAGCGGTACACTGCAGGTGTTCCCACTAGCACTTATCATGACGACTAAAGCAGCGGCAGACTGCGGGTGTTCCCACTAGCACTTATCATGGTGACTAGAGCAGCGGCACACTGCGGGTGTTCCCACTAGCACTTATCATGGTGACTAAAGCAGCGGCACACTGCGGGTGTTCCCACTAGCACTTATCATGGCGACTAAAGCAGCGGCACACTGCGGGTGTTCCCACTAGCACTTATCATGGTGACTAGAGCAGCGACACACAGCGTGTGTTCACACTAGCACTTATCATGGTGACTAGAGCAGCGACACACTGCGGGTGTTCCCACTAGCACTTATCATGACGACTAGAGCAGCGGCACACTGCGGGTGTTCCCACTAGCACTTATCATGGTGACTAGAGCAGCGACACACAGCGTGTGTTCACACTAGCACTTATCATGGCGACTAGAGCAGCTGCACACTGCAGGTGTTTCCACTAGCACTTATCATGACGACTAAAGCAGCGGCACACTGCAGGTGTTCCCACTAGCACTTATCATGGTGACTAGAGTAGCGACACACTGAAGGTGTTCCCACTAGCACTTATCATGACGACTAGAGCAGCGACACACTGCGGGTGTTCCCACTAGCACTTATCATGGTGACTAGAGCAGCGACACACTGCGGGTGTTCCCACTAGCACTTATCATGGTGACTAGAGCAGCGCCACACTGCGGGTGTTCCCACTAGCACTTATCATGACGACTAGAGCAGCGGCACACAGCGTGTGTTCCCACTAGCACTTATCATGGCGACTAGAGCAGCGACACACTGCAGGTGTTCCCACTAGCACTTATCATGACGACTAGAGCAGCGGCACACAGCGTGTGTTCACACTAGCACTTATCATGGCGACTAGAGCAGCGGCACACTGCGGGTGTTCCCACTAGCACTTATCATGGTGACTAGAGCAGCGACACACAGCGTGTGTTCCCACTAGCACTTATCATGGTGACTAGAGCAGCGACACACTGCGGGTGTTCCCACTAGCACTTATCATGGTGACTAGAGCAGCGACACACTGCGGGTGTTCCCACTAGCACTTATCATGGTGACTAGAGCAGCGACACACTGCGGGTGTTCCCACTAGCACTTATCATTGTGACTAGAGCAGCGACACACTGCGGGTGTTCCCACTAGCACTTATCATGGTGACTAGAGCAGCGACACACTGCGGGTGTTCCCACTAGCACTTATCATGGTGACTAGAGCAGCGACACACTGCTTGTGTACCTCGGCTTTATGTATTAAAGACAATTCCCCGACACAGTCACTCACACCATTTGATAAGCCAGGATCTTTAAGCGTTTCCTGTACCTTGATGTTCTGGTGAATAATTTTCCTCTCTTCACCTGCAGTCATTTCCGGTCCTGCATCTGATTACCGTAATCAGGGAAGTTTGTGAGAGGAAATCAGAGTCCTGGGAATGATTAGGTGTACGCCTTTGACAATGTGTCGTATCGTAAGCGGCTGGAAAATAGACGGTGAGAAAGGGTGTGACCCCCATTGTTATTACTGTCTGGTTGTAAGATGTATGTGATTTGTGTGTGCGTGACTTGTGTGTGTGTGTGTGTGTGTGTGTGTGTGTGTGTGTGTGTGTGTGTGTGTGTGTGTATGTGTGTGTGTGTGTGACTTGTGTGTGTCTATATATATCTGTGTATGTGTAATGTGTATGTGTGTGTGTCTTTATATATCTGTGTATGCATGTGTAATGTGTATGTGTGTGTGTGGGAGTGTCTGTGTATGTGTATTCACCTAGTTGTCGTTGCAGGGGTCGAATCACAGCTCCTGTGTATGTGTTTGTGTATGTGTGTGTGTGTGTGTCTGTATATATATATATGTGTGTGCATGTGTAATGTGTGTGTGTGTGTCTGTGTACTCACCTAGTTGTGGTTGCAGGGGTCGATTCACAGCTCCTGTGTATGTGTGTGTGTCAGTGAGCCTAAATAAAATATAGTCTCAAAGGTTTGAAACTCAAGCCTCTCTTAAAAGAAATAACTGCAAACGTTTTGTTAAAAAATAAACAAAATTGTTTTAAATAAAACTTAATTCATTCATTATGCAAGAAAATAGAGAAAGACAGAAGTAACTTCTTTAATTACATTCAGCAAAAACTTCTCAAACAATTCTTAAAAAATACTTACCTGATATCCCATCTTGAATGGCAAATTAACTCATCTGTACGTCTACACAGGCGAAATAATTGATGATTATTCAGCAATAATCCACATTACAACAATGTTTTCTCGATTACAAGCCACAATGTCTTCTGAGTCCCAAAGTCATTTATTCTGAGGTTAAACATGTCACCTTTGAGCTGACGGAGGAAGCTACTGAGGTCAGGTGACGAGGCTGCGTATTTATTCCATAACTCCTAAACGAAGACGTTTTGGAACGTTTTACTAATTTATATATTATCAGAAAACTGTTAATTGAGGGTATACCTAAAGAGAGTTTCGGGGGTCAAAGCCCCCCCGGCCCGGTCTGAGACCAGGCCTCGTGGTGGATCAGGGTCTGATCAACCAGGTTGTTACTGCTGGCCGCACGCAAATTGACATACGAAGTGCAGCCTGGCTGGTCAGGTACTGACTTTAGGTGCCTCTCCAGTGCCTTCTTGAAGACAGCCAGGGGTCTATTGGTAATCCCCCTTATGTATGCTGTGAGGCAGTTGAACAGTCTTGGGCCCTGACAAATATCTTTGACAACGATTTTTTTGGTTGACCCGTGTAATGAATGAGATATGTATGTACATATATTAATTACCGAAGGAAAATTAGGCATGCAGCCTCACCTGTCATTTATAAACACAGGCAAGACGTCAGGACTCAAATATACATGACGCAGGTGCCTGTTAATGCATGGGAATGTATTGACAGATACTCTGAGATACGACAGTGTGTGTTTGTCTGCATATACATCTTCGCTTAAATTGTATTCATCTGTTTGTTGTTGCAATTATTTTAGTCTTATCTCTTGGCCTTGGGTTTTAATGACCGTTACCGGAGGTCACTCCCTCGTAGCTCCTGGGGACCCATCATACCTACTATTAAAACTGTGTATGAAGTCTGCTTCCACTATTCATCATCGGAATCTTTACACTTCCTGATTACTCTGAGGATGAAGAAAAACTTCCCGACATCCCTCTAACTCATCTCTTCCTGCACTTTCCAACTATTCCTTTCTGTTCTTTATTTTTACTTATTGCACTATGGGTTGTCTTTGCACCATCTATTGTCTTAGTTCAAAGTACCCTCGTAGGAGGCCCCGAGTTGCAGCTACGGGAGTACCAACTCGGGGCCTCCTACGTGTGAAACACCCTAAATTTCTCCTTCCTTTCCTCTTGTAATGGGATGATTTTTTCTAAAGTTTCTCTGCATTTCTGGGTAACTAAATTCTTTTCATAGTTTGTGTTTTTGAATTTAGTTCAGTGTCTCCTTCAGTTAACGTGTTCTACCTGACCTAGGTACCTATTTAGCGCTAGGTGAGCAGGGGCAGCAGGTGTCAGAAAACTCACCCATTTGTCTGTCGAAACTGAGTCCTTTTGGTTAAACCAAAAGTCAAGACAACACAAATTAAAACTCGTAAAAAATTGTGTCTCACCTGTTCTCTACACAATATAACATCAATCCTGTTATTTGTATGCATATTTTAACTAAATAATCAAATACTTGAAAACACCTAAGACTGATCTGAGACATTAAAATATTCAATTAAAAAGAAATAGATTTTGCACTAGCGAAAACCTATAACGAGTCAAATTAGTGTACTGCAAAGGGATCCCAGTGACATAACCAGCGTCACACCCAAAATATTTGGTGACCTACCCTAATAACGTCACACCCAAAAGTTTTGGTTACCTACCCTAACAACGTCACTGCCACCTCGCACACCTCGGCAAGAAACCTCCCATTACCTTTGTCCTCTCTGGAGATGCGGTCGGACTGATGCAATCATAGCCAGTGATTTCTTCCCAGTTGTCGCTGCTGGAGGAACAGGTGGCCCACAGTGGTGTGTGGAGGAGGGAGGGACAGGTGGCCCACAGTGGAACTGGAAGGTTCCTCTGTTCTGGTAACAGACTAAGGAAAGTGAGGCCCATGGGAGCATCTCAGATATTCATCAATACTAAGTAATAGAACACCGGCTTCCAGGCTGAGGGACTGATTACCTCGTCTTCCACAGTCTTCTGTGTATGGTTCTGCAAGACTGAGGGACAGATTACCTGATCGTCGTTGACTCTATGTATGACACATGTCTTATTTGCAATATACGTTCTGCATGCACACTGGTTTTCTTTGACCCGTGTTATGATGTCACGTGAAATTTCTCCCTGTGTAACGCCTGACACCTCCATTGCAATAAAATAAATAGACTCTTGGCTGCGTCAGGGTGGCTGTGTGTGACTCTAGTAAGGTCCTTGTTGTCAGTGGAAGTGAAGACCCCAGTGCTATTGTTGCTTTTGGTCTTCGTGTTGTCAAAGTTGGTGGGAACGCTGCAGGTGGGGAAGAAGGTTGCACTTGTCAGGTTGTTGCTCTTTTTTGCGTGTAGTTATGTGTTCATTTTTCATAGTGTTAGTGGGTGGTGGCAGGGACAGGTGGACCAGAGTGCTAGTGGGAGGTGGCAGGGACAGGTGGACCAGAGTGCTAGTGGGAGGGACAAGTTGCCAGCAGAAGATTGCCACTGTCTTTGTCCACGCCCGACACAAGTACGTAGAGGTCTACTGGTACCTGGGACATGCTGGTGTCCCGGGACATGACGAGTTAGATGTTGATATGAAGTCTACTATACGTCGCTTTATTATAGACATAATTATAATTATAACCATAATTTTTAAAGGGGTGGACCGGTAAGCCAGCGAAAGGCCTCGGTCAGATGACCAAAAGCTCCAGCTGTGGGTCATCACATGCCGCGTCAGGAAACACTTGTCCTGTTTCCTAACAAACCTAATACCTACCTACGGTCACTTCAAGCTCTACATCTATCAATACGTCCTTGGAAAGGTGCATTCCCTGCGGGCCCAACATACGTACACGACTGACCAGGACACAGGCGTTTGGCTCTCCTCATATAACAAGAATCGTCACCTTGAAAAGACTTTCCGTAGATCCAGGATAAACAATACCTCGTCCAAGGCGTCTTGAAGGTGTTTCTGCCACTCTCTGTGTGTGACCTGTGACGTGATATGAGTTTGGAATGCATCTTAACTGTAGATAAATGGTTCAGAGAACCGACAAGTTGATAAACTAGACACATGTGCAATACTTGGGTGTCTTTATTGTGGAAACGTTTCGCCACACAGTGGCTTCGTCAGACCAATACAAAGAAGAATAGGGAAGATCAGAAAGGGATTGAGGTAATTAGTCCCTCAGCCTGGAGTCGATGTAATCAGTCCATCAATCTTATCAACCTCCTTCTGATCATCGCTATTGTTCTTTGTATAGGACTGATGAAGCCACTGTGTGGGCAAAACGTTTCCTCAGTAGCGATACCCAAGTGTTGCACATGTGTCTAATTTACCTGCTTCTTAACTGTTTATCAATAGCTTCGTTCTTAACGACATGGCAGTGTTTATAATTACCGCGGTGACTGTCAGCACTTGCAGGAAACTGTAGGCGAATTTATCGACGCCAGTGATTAAATTTTTTTAACTGATGCAAATTCTTCTTCTTAGATAAATGGTATTTTTTTGTTATACTTGTTGCTTTGAACACTTTTTATTTTCTTTGATATAGTTTTTTTGGTTGCAAGTGTTTGTGATTGTACAGATGCAATAATGGTATGGTTATATCTACCTTCTTAATGTCAAACGCTCTGAATTGCTTTATATAAGCACACGAGAAAGGAAGACCACTGCTGCAGGCCTACTGGCCCATACTTGGCAGGTCCTTCTCAAACCCAAACCTACTAAGAAAAATACTCCCCCAACTCATTATCAATGTTGGAAATAAATGGTATAAAATACCGACACAATGGAAATATAAACACATAAGCAGTATAATGTGATCCTTTATTGACAACGTTTCGCCCACACAGTGGGCTTTATCAAGTCACAAACAGATCTACCTGCTCACGTACCTTTCACCCAGGTAGATCTGTTTGTGACTTGATAAAGCCCACTGTGTGGGCGAAACGTTGTCAATAAAGGATTATTCTGCTTATGTGTTTATATTTTCATTACCAATGTTACCCAAGGAATAAGCTTTGATAAACCTATTAACTCAAGTGCAAGTCCCACTCAAATCCAACCCTTTCACTCATGTATTTAGAGGTGTTTAAAGGTCAGTGATCTCTCAGTTCAACAACTTCCTTGTTTACTTTCTTCTCTCTTTCCCTTTTATTTATTCTACTACACTTTCTCACATTTTCTTCTCTTATCTTCGCTCTCAAGTTCTTCGTTTCCCCTACGCCCTCTTCCACCTACCCACAATCCTCCCCCGTTCCAGTAAGTATAGCTTAGGGGGAAATATTAGGCCTCGCCTATCCACCATCCCTCCTATTCCTAGGTCACATCCGCTCACACTCTCACTTGAGTGAGTGTGTGAGTAAATGAGTGTGTGAACGATTGAGTACTTATAATATAATATTTCCAGTCAGTGAGAATGAACTAAGAGTGATCGTGGTGCACACCTCTGGAAAATTGGTACCGTGTGCCGCTATTGTCGACGGCGTCAGCCTACCCTTGCTGACCCCGGCTGCTGCTGCTGCTGACACTGGTTTTACACACCTCCATCACTACCATACTACCACAAATAGCCAGTACTACCATACTACCACAATAGCCAGTACTACCATACTACCACAATAGCCAGTACTACCATACTACCACAATAGCCAGTACTACCAATACTACCACAATACCAGTACTACCATACTACCACAATAGCCAACTACTCAACTACCACAATAGTCAGTACTACCATACTACCACAATAGTCAGTACTACCATACTACCACAATAGCCAACTACCATACTACCACAATAGCCAGTACTACCATACTACACAATAGCCAGTACTACCATACTACCACAATAGCCACCACTACCATACTACCACAATAGCCAGTACTACCATACTACCACAATAGCCAGTACTACCATATTACCACAATAGCCATACTACCATACTACCACAATAGCCAGTACTACCATACTACCACAATAGCCAGTACTACCATACTACCACAATAGCCAGTACTACCATACTACCACAATAGCCACCACTACCATACTACCACAATAGCCAGTACTACCATACTACCACAATAGCCAGTACTACCATACTACCACAATAGCCAGTACTACCATACTACCACAATAGCCAGTACTACCATACTACCACAATAGCCAGTACTACCATACTACCACAATAGCCACCACTACCATACTACCACAATAGCCAGTACTACCATACTACCACAATAGCCAGTACTACCATACTACCACAATAGCCAGTACTACCATACTACCAATAGCCAACTCCATACTACCACAATAGCCAGTACTACCATACTACCACAATAGCCAGTACTACCATACTACCACAATAGTCAGTACTACCATACTACCACAATAGCCACCACTACCATACTACCACAATAGCCAGTACTACCATACTACCACAATAGTCAGTACTACCATACTACCACAATAGCCAGTACTACCATACTACCACAATAGCCAGTACTACCATACTACCACAATAGCCAGTACTACCATACTACCACAATAGTCAGTACTACCATACTACCACAATAGTCAGTACTACCATACTACCACAATAGCCAGTACTACCATACTACCACAATAGCCAGTACTACCATACTACCACAATAGTCAGTACTACCATACTACCACAATATGTCAGTACTACCATACTACCACAATAGTCAGTACTACCATACTACCACAATAGCCAGTACTACCATACTACCACAATAGCCAGTACTACCATACTACCACAATAGTCAGTACTACCATACTACCACAATAGCCACCACTACCATACTACCACAATAGCCACCACTACCATACTACCACAATAGTCAGTACTACCATACTACCACAATAGCCAGTACTACCATACTACCACAATAGCCAGTACTACCATACTACCACAATAGCCAGTACTACCATACTACCACAATAGCCAGTACTACCATACTACCACAATATCCAGTACTACCATACTACCACAATAGCCAGTACTACCATACTACCACAATAGCCACCACTACCATACTACCACAATATCCAGTACTACCATACTACCACAATAACCAGTACTACCATACTACCATAACCATAATTACTACGAAAACCATACTACATGCACATAACCAGATTACATACACCATAACAGAGAGAGAGAGAGAGAGAGAGAGAGAGAGAGAGAGAGAGAGAGAGAGAGAGAGAGAGAGAGAGAGAGAGAGAGAGAGAATTACTTTCATATATTTATTAATTAAACTCTATAAAAGGTTTTATCAGCGTATTTATATTTCATTTTCCCCTTTTACGACTTCATCTCACAACACCCTTCCCAGAAAAATAAACAAAAATAAGCTTAATTGACTCCATGTCATTCGTCTATTTAAACAACAGCCCGGTAAAAAAAAATTACCGGCCCATCGATTTTCCGGGTCACAAGTTAAAGGCGAAGCAACCGTAGAGTTAAGGGCCATTTCCACCCTTGAGTGGTTGCTTAAAAGGCCCCACCTGTCTGCTCCCTGCTAGCCCCAATATTCTCTTCCAAATGAAATGAAAAGGGAGCTATCAACCCACCCTGGGGTTGATAGCTCCATGCACGACTGTCAGCCTCTCTCGCTCAGTCAACTCACAGCCGCTGATAGACTCATCCTTCACTGAAAGAACGAAATTTAATTTTTTTCGCTAGTGGGTCGAAAGCAATTAGGTGTGATAAATGTATTCCTTTCTTGTGTAGAATACAATTTAAAAGAACTTACACTGTGTGGCCCACTGGATGTGCTCTCTTTAAAAAAGATAACACCGAGAGTACATGCGAATGTACTTCTTACCATAACACAATATGAGTCGTATTGAATATTGTCTGTGAATAGACAGAAGATTCTGTAATTCTCTTATCTCTAAATGGTTCGTAGTTATCGTATGATGTATTTTAGCGATGATTCAGAACGAACAACAGCCTAGACGTGAGCGGAAGTATACGTAATACTCAAGATAAATAATTGTCAGAATATGATTATCTTTGAGTGACAGGGAGTGACGTAAGTTTGTTTCCGGTTATCGTATCTTCCAGTTGATGAAGATAGGTAAGGCTACTGCTAGTGCTACTACTACTCCTACTACTATCACTACTACTACTACTACTACTACTGTTACTACTACTACTACTGCTACTACTGTTACTACTACTACTACTACTGCTGCTGCTATTATTACTACTACTACTGTTGTTTCTTCTACTACTACTATTACTACTAATGCTGCTACTACTACTACTAATAGTAATAATAGCACAATGTGTGAGTAGTCACAGGAACTGGCTTTGTTGCCAGACATGACCAAAACCACGACAGTATTTTTACCCCCTTGGTAAAGATCCATTGAAGTTTATGAGGGAGACTCTTGATTCTGAGAATTGATGATGGTAAGAGGAAGACTCTTGATTCTCAGAGCTGCACCTGTTCTCACCTTCCCTGAATCGAGCATAATTGCCTTCCTTTCTTCCCAGGCGCTGTATGGCCCCTACGGGTTTACCGGGTCTTCTCCAGGGCCCGTCTTCTCTCTCTGCCTCCCATCTTCTCCTTTCCTTCTCTTTAATGAACTATCGCATAAACTATGATAATTACGAAGCAGAATTTAAGTAAAAATAAGCCGAAAATACGTTAAATATTGCACAAACTATAACGAACAAAATTGTTTAGTATAGCGAAAGAACTCTTGGGCATACCGAATAAACTACGAACTGGGTCAATGAGCTAACGTACTGTAACTTATAACGAACGAATTGTAGCTTACAGTAGAAGAACTGTAGAGTATAAAGAGCGTAATGTATAACGAACGAACTCTGAAGCATAATCAACTGTAGAGTCTAACGAAGAAAGACATAATGTTCGTAGCAAATGTTTTGATTTGCGTTGTGTTCGTTGTATTACCCAGAGTCAGACTGACGTCTATCAGTAAAAATAAAGGACTTAAAACATACCACAATGTCCGCATGGGAACCGTAAGATAAAGGCAATAGTGGGCAACGAAAAAAACTAAATTATAACGAACTGCAAGGTATTGATAACGAGAGTACACGGTATAGTGAAACCTACATGATGCCTATAAAAAGATTCTTATGTAAAGTTCAGAATAATGAATGAAACGTTTCGCCACAAAGGGCTTCTTACACTCTTGGCGAAACATTTCCTCCAACGAATGTCCTGAACTGTACATGTCTTCTTCCACAATATAAAGAACCAACTATAAAGAGTCGAACCCTTCCAAATCTCGTAGCCAGTCCTCTCGCCAGGATCTTCGTCAAGGCGTTTGTTTGTCTTTGATGAACCTCCTTGTTAGCGGCTATTATACAGAGATCTTTATGTGGCAAAAGGCCAGCACCTCATCACCGACCCAGCGGTCATGAGGAGGGTAATTACCCCCGCGCCCTCGCTAGTTACCTTGTTAGCAGACAAAACCACCACTTTGAGCTAAACACAAGGCCCTCGGCTACCCTCGCCAACTACTAATGTAAGCAATGGTGGGCAGAACGCGCTGGAACTAAGCTAGCTGGCCGTAACGAGCGCCACAGCCTGTTTGATCTAACGAGGCTTCGCATTTTCCTTCCCGAGCGTAACTATCATAAGCCTGGCAATTATGTCGAGTCATTAGAGTCCAGCTTGGCCAATAAATAAAGCTCTCGTTGACAGCACCAGCTAAGCGCCACCTCATTACAAATTCTTGTAGTCCCAGTGACATCAGTTTAAATTGCAAAGAGACCAATTATTGTCCCTGTGAAAGTCGTAATTGCTTGTTATTATGTTACTGACCAGTTAACACCATGGTTTGGGGAGTGCCCAGGAAACTCTCTTCTTTTGTATGGTAATGGCGGAGGTTTTGTTGCATGGTGATGGTGCTCTAAGACAGGTAATTATTTCAATTAGTCGAGAGTGACCCGGGTTGTATCGTATGTGCCCTGCATGTATGATGGGGTGATGGTGATGCTGTGAGCGTCTGTGGGAGACATTAGTGATGGGGTGGTGGTGATGCTGTGAGCGTCTGTGGGAGACATTAGTGATGGGGTGGTGGTGATGCTGTGAGCGTCTGTGGGAGACATTAGTGATGGGGTGGTGGTGATGCTGTGAGCGTCTGTGGGAGACATTAGTGATGTGGTGGTGGTGATGATGGTAAAGATGGTGGTGACTATTTATTATAGCATATGTGTTGTGTGTGTGTGTGTGTGTGTGTGTGTGTGTGTGTGTGTGCATGTGCGTGAGAATGTATGACCACTGTCAGGGAGATTTACGCGCATGCTCAGAACACAGTCTCTGCAGACACACACACACACACACACACACACGCAACCCACACACACACACACACGCAACACAAACGCGCACACACACACACACGCACACACACACACACGCAAAACACACACACACACACACACACACAGCGCGCACACAAACGCACACACAAACGAACACACACACACACACACACACGTCAGGCCCATACTAGAGTATGCAGCACCAGTCTGGAACCCACACCTGGTCAAGCACGTCAAGAAACTAGAGAAAGTGCAAAGGTTTGCGACAAGGTTAGTTCCACAACTCAGGGGTCTGTCCTATGAAGAAAGGTTGAGGGAAATAGGACTAACAACACTGGATGAAAGAAGGGTCAGAGGAGACATGATAACGACATACAAAATACTGCGGGGAATTGACAAGGTAGATAGTGACAGGTTGTTTCAGAGAGGGAACACAGAAACAAGGGGACACAACTAGAAGCTGAAGACTCAGATGAGTCAAAGGGATGTCAGGAAACATTTCTTCAGCCACAGAGTAGTCAGGAAGTGGAATGGACTAGAGAAAGATATAGTGGAGGCAGGAACCATACATAGTTTTAAGACAAGGTATGATAAAGCTCATGGAGCAGGGAGAGCAGAGACCCAGTAGCAGACAGCGAAGAGGCGGGGCCAGGAGCTGAGTCTCGACCCCTGCAACCACAATTAGGTGAGTACAATTAGGTGAGTACACACACACAAACAATTTAAGATACATAACGACACATAATCTCATAATACAGTCACACAGTGAGACAAAGGTAAAGATACAGTGACAAGAAGAAAGATACTTGAGACAAAGACACATAATTAAAGCATACACAAAGAAATACATACACAGAATCAAAACAAATGTGTCATACACCAAATACAATCTGAAACAAAGGCAGACCAACAAAGAAAGTTGTGGCTGACAAAGACAGCTGGAAACTGCACACACGGGCACAGAGAACCACTGCCATAGAGACACAAACAGAGGCGAAAACACAGAGACAAAGAAACAGAGATAAATATACAGCGAAAGGGATACAGAGGAAATAAGATAGATGCACCCGCAGTCATGGAAACAGACACTGTCAGACACAGAAAGACATAGTGGAAAACACAGAAAGACACAGTGGCAGATACTATCAGACACAGACAGTGAGACACAGTCACAAACACAGATTATGCCATCGTCAGGCACAGAAAGACACAGTCATAGACACTATTAGACGCCGTTACAAACAGCCTGAGAAAGACACCATCAGGCACAGACCGCCAGACACAGACAGACACAGTCACCCGTAGACCTAGACAAAGACGAAGATACAGACTCAGACACAGACAGGGCTAGGCAGGCGGCTGCTCACCCAGTGTTGACATATACAAAGTGGGTCATTGTGTCGGAACGCTAAAGACATGGCAATGAGGTGACCTTCAAGTACCTTCCTGTATTCTGGTCTGGGGCCACTATTCTTTTTGGTCTCCAATAATAATTTTTTTTGGTCTTTTGTGACCATTTTTTGGGGAGGTTCTCGTAATTCCTCTTGGTCTCTGGTCTCTCTTTTCGCTCTCAGATTTTTTTTTGTTTTAACTAGTGGGTCTTTTTCGTAAATTTCGGTTTCTTGTGGTCTCTGACGAGTACTCCAGGAGCTCTTTCCTAGTCTCTAGTGACCTCTTTTTGGTCACATAACTTTTGATTTGGTCTTTAAGGCTTCTTTTGATCTCAGATGACCTTGGGTTCAGGCGGCTCTTCATAATATATAGTGACCTTTTCTTGTCTATGTGCCTTTTTGGTCTCGTATTTATTTGTATCTTTTTGGACTTTTGTTGCCCTTTCCTTGTCTTTAGTGGCTTATTTTGGTCAATGTGTTTTCTTTATTTTTTTTAGTCTATGAAGGTTTTTTGCTCTATTTTTTCTCTAAAGAAAAAAATTTGAGTAACTAGTACGATTTGAATTATCTTTGCTTATGACGAATCTGCACAAATACGTAGGATTATTTCATAAGCCTCTTTGGATTCTTCCTTATCTCCGAGGACAGTTCTTTTGGCCTTCTCTTGTTTTTTTCTCTCATGGGATTTGGGATTTTTAGCCTTATGAAAATGAAGATCACTTGGTACCTCTGGTCTCCTCTGACTCCTGATCTCCCGGGCTTGTTCTCCTAGATTACATGGTATTAATGTAACTCGTGGTCTCCTGGACTTGTTCAATTGGGTCTCATGGTTTTAATGTGGCCTCCTGAGCCTGTTCTCCTCCTGTTCTCTCATGGTTCAAGTGTAACTAGTGGTCTCTTGGGCCTCTTGGGCCTCTTGCTCTAGTACTCTGTTCCAGAGTTCATAGCGTTTCAAGGAAATGCTATTGTTTCTCGTGCACATCTTTCGTGTTCTTCCGGGACTCTCTGCTTCCCAGGAATCATGGGAATACTCGGTTCCCTGAGACCCTTGACCTCGAAACATGGTGCGCTTGAGTTAAGACAGATAGCAAGAGGACTTGAAGGCATCTCACCGAAGCTCTCTCCTGAGGTGAACTATGTACGTCTGTCTAGATTAAGGAGTAAAGTATATAGGTGTATGCGTCAACGATGGAAAAGTATATAGGTCTCTCTCTCTCTCTCTCTCTCTCTCTCTCTCTCTCTCTCTCTCTCTCTCTCTCTCTCTCTCTCTCTCTCTCTCTCTCTCTTGACAACGTTTCGTTCCATGTAGAGCTTTATCCTGTCTTGATATATCTCAACTCAGAGGGAAACGGATTTTGAGTGAAAGTGAACAACGTTTCGCTCCGTGTCTGCAACTCGTGTCTTGGTCTCCATGCTTGTCGAAAGTGTGTCATCTCCTGGTCTCCTGGCTTGTGACTTACAAGGACTTTCTTCCTCTCCACTACTCTGCTGATGCTGTGTTGCAATAGAAATCTCTCCAGCTGGGATCCCCCTTCTTGACACCTTGGTCAGCAGCTGGTTTGGGAGAAGGATTGGTCTGAGCGGTTCGACAGTGTGTTGAGTGTATTCGGTAACTGGCGACTGGCTTCTCGGGGGGCAGTTTGACTGCTGAAAACTGCCTCTTTGAGGCCACTTTGCGGTCAGTGACTGCCTTGGTTGGTGTATGTGATTTGTCTCCTCAGGAGAGATGGTGAGTGGTTTCTTTTATTTTGATGAGTAGTGCACCCACTCTGGTGAGTAATGTACCCACTCTGGTGAGTAATGCACCCACTCTGGTGAGTAATGCACTACTGTAGTGAGTAGTCGAAACCAAGAGATGTCGGTCGAGTCTATGTGTGTGTGCTCCCCTATTTGTACTCATCTAATTATGACTGCTGTCTTTGCGTTTGTCTTCGATTCTTAATTACTCACGACGGTCACGCCTAAATACTGACCTCGTCAGCCCAGTCATACCCACTCTTAAAACTTTGTGTAGACTCAGCTTTCAGTGTTGTCTCGTCTAGATTCTTTCACTTTCTAACCACCCTTAGAGCGAGGTACTATTCTGTGACACTCCTGCCACTAGCTTACATTTTTAACTTGTATCTATTATTCCTTGTTCTATCCTCTCAAACAATCTCTCTACCTTACATTTCTGGTTAACGATTCTGATAACACGAAAAAAAAACATTGGTTGGCGAAACGTCTTCAATTAAAGACACCCAGGTGTTGTTATTGTGTCTAATTCCTCATTCTTTCTATTTTACTGACGTAATATATTCTTGTTTGTGTACAATTTGCTTCCACCAGTATTATGTCCATGGCTTGCCCTACTATCTAACCTTAGACTAAAGAATATTTTCCTTCACCGTGGAAGTCTTCAAGAGAAAATTGGATAAGTTTCTTCACCAGATGCCAGATCAACCAGGCTGTGATGGATGTGTGGGGCAGCGGGCCGCCAGCAGTAACGGCCTGGTTGACCAGGCAAACACCAGACGAGCCTCACCCATGGCCGGGCCCCGGGAGTACAAAAACTCCCGAAACTCATCAAAGGTATCAACTGTACCCCGCTTCCTCTCCTTTATCAGATCCTCTGAGTATTTTTCAGGTCGTTATTATGTCTCACTTGGTCTTTCTGTCATCTATTATTCAGTTCTTCAAGTTTAGTCGTTTAAATTTTTAATTTCTCCTTAAAGTTCATTCTCTTTTCATCAGGATTATTCTTACTGCAAATCTCTGCATTTTCTTCAGTTTCTTGACATGCTTCACCAGGTGTGGGCTCAATGCTGGTGCTGCGTACTCCAAGTCCAAAAATTCGTAAATTATAAGCAATTTCGATTAATTTACGCATTTTACATAAAAAATAAATATGTCAGAAAACGCCTCCAATTACTCTGACCTGTGTCGTAGATAGAATTGGTAAAGAAAATTCTATTGATATTCCTGATGGGTAATCATAGATACGACAAACGGGTATACGCGGCAGTCACACTGGTCGTGTCCGCTTCTGGAAATATGTTCAGTAGTGTGCTTACTTCGAGGTCCCTTTTTCATGAGTAAAATTGGCAGCCTATGCTCCCCAGCCTGTGCTCCCCGGCCTGTGCTCCCCAGCCTGTGCTCTGTGCTCTTTCATAATTTCCTTAACCTTGCATCTGCTGGGGTTCAGTTTTCCTATCCATCCAGGTGGTCAGTCCCTCAGCTGAGGGACTGACCACCTCAAATACTATTTCTCCAAAGTTAATGAACTGATTTCATCATCTTCACTTCACTACTACACCTACTGCCTCTGTATTTGACTGAAGAAGCAGACTGTGTAGACGAAACGTTTCAACAGTAATGATACCCAACTGTCTTAATCATCAACAGGTAATTGTCGTAACGTAAAGAGTACTACTCCATGTGGCACCCCACTTGTCACATGTACCCTTTCTCACACCTTTTTCCGAACTATCACTCTTTCTCTTTCTCTTGAGGCGTTCATTAATCCACTTGTTACCGTTCCTGCCGTTCTCAGGTATATATTCGCAAATATGCCGCGAGGGGTTTCTATCTCAGGACAAATACACAGAAACTTGTATATATATATAAATGTATATACACATACAACACACACAACACACAACACACACACACACACACACACACACATACACACACACACACATATATATATATATATATATATATATATATATATATATATATATATATATAAAATAGTGTGTGTGTGTGTGTGTGTGTGTGTGTGTGTTGTGTGTGTGTGTGTGTGTGTGTTTATGCACTAAGAGGTATATATATTTTAGAGGATTTACTTCGAGATGTGTGTGTATATACATCAAAATATAGGTATATACACCAAAAGATGGGAATATGATTATTATATACAGAGAGAGGAGTGTATATCACTGTGATGTATGTATATGTATCAACAGGTGTATATTTCTCACTGAAATACCTTTGAAGAGTTTCGAGAGTTTATCTACTCTTCAAAGGTATATCAGTGAAACTAAACTGAGATTTTTTGTTGTAATCCATACTGTAGGGAGGTTAAAATAGTCTTAATACATAGGTTTTAAACCTGGACATAACTATGTAAACACCAGATATTAACTAGTAGATAATAGCCCGATATTAGAAGTAACCCTTCAAACATCACCCTTCAAGTAACACTTCAGGAATTACTCATTAAACAACAAGTAATCAAGGTCCACCTCCTTACATAATTACTATTAGATTATCTTCAAAGATGATGGTAAACTCGTGTAAATTAGCACTTTAGCACTTCAAGTGGTGTTCATAAATAAAAGAAGCACTTTTGTAGACCCACTGCCTCATTTATAGTAGATCCTCACAACCAAAATAAAGCGGGTGCGGCCCCGTCGCTGGGTGAGACGTGTAGGTAAGCCTTACACCTGCTGCTCCAGTTCACACAACAGTAAATGCCCTTGTTGTTAGTCGACTGTTGTGGGTGGCAGCGTCAGAATAAAAGCCGTGAAACCTAAGCGGTAACAAGCCACACTGCTGGGCTTCCTCGTGTTGTCCTAATGACCTGAGGAAAGTCGGCTGGAGCACTTGTCAAGTAACTCTTGCTAGGAGCAGCAGACAAGGAGCATCTCACACAGCAGTCTCAGCTACGACCCTCCCATCACATCTCAGGCTCCTCCCCTCACCTCAGCGTCCCCTTACACATGCGCCATATCGATTCCCCTCTTGTGAGTTCCAAATTCTTCCATTTCCTCCTTCAAATGCACATACACCATCTACAATTTCATTCCAAAATTTATATTGAACGTCAACAGCCCATATACTTTCAACCTCAATCCTTGTGTTACAGCAACATATAAATAACATATTCAACCTATATAGATATAAACATATTACATTTTATATTGGAATCTAGTGAGAAACGGCATCTAACGAAAGTCGTTCAAAGTCTGGCCACTAGATGGAAGAAGCTTCTGCTCCCGTGTTTGTAAACAGTGTCTGCACGTGTCTGTAATTTGAGGGTAATTTCGACGAAGTACTAGAAGTGAATCCTCCTGTTCTCTACAGGGTGACCCAAAAAAAAGAAGAAACACTTTCATCATCATTTACTCCATCACTGTCTTGCCAGAGGCGTGCCTTAACTACAGTTAAAAAGAACTGTAACATATCAACACCTCCAGGTAAAAAATATACATTTTTTCGTTGTTATATTTATTAATACATGTGTATTCTCTTTATCAAGTGATTTATTGCATGTATCATTATCTTTAATTGGTATCAAGGTTTTTTCATTGTAGTTGTTAATATAGTGTATAATCATGTATTATATATATATATATATATATATATATATATGATATATAATTATTATAATTATATATAATAATATATATATATATATAATATATAAATATATATATATATTATTAAATTATTATATAAATATATGTCGTGCCGATTAATTAAAACTGGTCAATTAGCAAGAACTCATTTAAAATTCAGTCCTTTCTAAATTTTTCTCTTATACGTTTAAAGATATATTTTTTTCATTTATGTTAATGTAAAAATTTATAATTTTGTACCAAGAGAAACTTTGAAAACCTACCTAACCTTATTACAACAAGCGCAATTTAATTTAGCCTAACCTAACTAAATATATTTTAGATACGTTAACAATAATTTAATAATAAACAAACACAATGAAATATATTTTTTCGTTATGTTCAGAATGATTTTGGCAAATTATTGCATACAAATTTCACTTTCTTATATGGAAAGTGAGCGTTGCTATTTAAGCCAAAATCAAGTTTTACCTAATCGGCACGATATATATAATATATATATATATATATATATATATATATATATATATATATATATATAATATATATATATGTCGTGCCGATTAGGTAAAACTTCGATTTTGGCAAATAGCACGCTCACTTTGCCATATAAGACAAGTGAAATATATATATATATATATATATATATATATATATATATATATATATATATATATATATATATATATATATATATTATTTTAATGTAATTATAATTACGATTTATAATTATAAGCTATTACATAAATAAGATATAAATATTTATATAAAATATATATATATAATATATATATATATATATATATAATATATATATATAACTCATTTAAAATTAAGTCCTTTCTAAAATTTTCTCTTATACGCTTTAAGATATATTTTTTTAATTTATGTTAATGTAAAAATTAATAACTTTTACCAAAAATTATAACAAGCGCAGTTTAATTTAGCCTAATCCAGCTAAATATATTTTAGATACGTTTACAATAATTTAATAATAAACAAACACAATGAAATATATATTTTTCGTTAGGTTCAGAATGATTTTTGCGAAATTATTGCATACACAAATTTTCGCTTGTCTTATTCGGCAAGAAGAGCGTTGCTATTTAAGCCAAATTCGCACGACATATATATGAGTGTGCATGTGTGTACTCACCTAGTTATAGTTGCAGGGGTCGAGTCACAGTGTGTGTGTGTGTGTGTATGTGTGTGAGTATGTACTCACCTAATTACTCACCTAATTGTGGTTGCAGGGGTCGAGACTCAGCTCCTGGCCCCGCCTCTTCGCTGTCCGCTACTGGTTCTCTGCTCTCCCTGCTCCATGAGCTTTATCATACCTTGTCTTAAAACTATGTATGGTTCCTGCCTCCACTATATCTTTCTCTAGACTATTCCACTTCCTGACTACTCTGTGGCTGAAGAAATGCTTCCTAAAATCCTTTTGACTCATCTGAGTCTTCAGCTTCCAGTTGTGTCCCCTTGTTTCTGTGTTCCATCTCTGGAACATCCTGTCACTTTCTACCTTGTCGATTCCCTCAGTATTTTGTATGTCGTTATCATGTCTCCTCTGACCGTGAGAGTATGTGTGTGAGTATGTGTGTGTGTATGTGTGTGTGTGTATGTGTGTGTGTGTGTATACTATAACACGGCAACATTCACATTTTAAACATGTACGCACCTATTTTTGGTTGCAGGGGGTCGATTCTCAGCTCCTGGCCCCACCTCTCCTGCTGGGCTTTTCCCCCTCTCTCCTAACTGCATGAAGCCCTGTCATACCTATTCTTATAGCTATGTAAGGGTCCTGCCTCGACATGTAACACATTCAGTAACACACGAAGCTTCATATTCTTTGAGAGATTTTTTATTCTTTAGAAGTACGAAGGGGGGGGGAGTGCTTTGATGCTGGTGAAACGCTCTTGATTCAAGGAATAAGAGCTACCCTCCACTTCCTTGGATCAAACCTGAATGCCTCCCATTTCCCAGGAACTGTGTAACCTTAAGGTTTCAGCGTTTCCCTATAATTATTCCAGTAATAATAATAATAATAATAATAATTAATAATAATAACAATAATTAATAATATTTAATAATAATTAATAATAATAATTAAATAATAATAATAATTATAATAATAATAATAATTAATAATAATAATAATAATAATAATAATAATAACAATAATAATAATAACAATAATAATAATAATAATAATAAAGGTTATAACACTAATAATAACAACCGAACTTTCTTTAATTCATTTCCCATAAAGTATAGTGCAAGAAAAAAAGATGAATCATATCTCTTGAACCGGCAGCGTCAACAAGAAGTCTCTCCAAACACAAAAGAACTATAATTCAATTCTAGAACTGATTTGTAGACTGTACGCAACAGCAAGACGATTTGTACTTTCACTGATATTGTGTCATTTGTAGTACACATGTGACACTCTATTAAGATGGGTCAATAAAGCATTTACCGCTTTTTAAGACCGGTTTCTTTGCGCTGCTTTGAGATTTATCGTTGTTGCTTTGTGATTGTTGAAATGTGCTTTGATGCTCATGTTTTGTGTCGGTCATGTCAAGGTGGTGTTGGTTAGTTGGCGGGGAGGAGGGGTGGGGGGTTTAAAGCCTATCGGCTACACGAGGGGTCATCAAGGCTGCTGCAGGTCACCTGGTCACCACCAGTCAATAATACTTTATTGCCTAGAATAGGGAATCCACGACAGCTCTATGGTTTCTGAACAGTGTGTTTATTATATCGGTGTCTGTCAGTCTGTCTGCCTGTTAGTTTGTCTATTTGTCTGTATGTGTTTGTCTATTGTCTGTCTGTCTCTCTCTCTATTCTGAAATACACCTTTCTCCTATCTCCCTCCTCATCTCTTTCTATTCCCTCTCCATCCACTTGGATTACCTCTCGCGCATTCCCCTCCTCTCTCTCATCTCATTCGCCTCCCTATTCCACATACCTCTCCCCCCCCCCTTCCCTCCCTAATTCCATACATAATACATAAAATTCCCTGCGTGTACATCTACATTAAACTACAATGAACGCTCCCTGTCTCCTTGATAACTTCAATTCATATTTAAGACATTTTTTGTTCTATCGTCGACTCTCAGTCGAAATGTCAGACGATCAAAAATTAAGACACTCTTAGAATCACAGCTACTTAACATTTGGGTTAAAATGTTAAAGGGTTTCTTGTTTCTGATGACTGTGGTGTTGATTTGTGTGTGTGTGTGTGTGTGTGTGTGTGTGTGTGTCCGTACGACTTGGTAAAGCTCAGCCCTGACCGAAACGTCGCTCCCGTAAAAAACTTACTCAACATATTGCTTTTATTTCGAAACTTGTCAGCATTACGCCTTCACATCCATATTTTCAATTATGGACCCCAACGGGTAGATCTATAATCATATTTTTTTTAATTACTATTATTATTATTATTATTATTATTATTATTATTATTATTATTATTATTATTTTCTTTTTCTTTCTAATATTACCATGACAGGTTTATACAGGAGAGGAATATCTCATTGTATATACACTGAGATTTATATAGGCACACATAGTTCCCGCATCTCACGGAACTATGTATACTCTCTACCAATCTCTTGTTCCACCCTTTCTTTTATGTATATATATAGAACAAGTACACCAGCCCCTCCAATACGACATCCCCACCTACCTTTAACATCTCACTCTTATTCTTGTCTATCCTAGATGCTTCACTCTCATTTATTCTGCTACCTTCTATCTCTTGCATATTTCCTCACATTCCTATACCTTACATCTGCTGGATATTGTTTCTTCTTTACTAGGCATATTATCACAGCCCCCTTTTCAATAATTTCTCAATACGTATATTCTTTTTTCTTCTTCTTCTTCTTCTTCTTCTTCTTCTTCTTCTTCTTCTTCTTCTTCTTCTTCTTCTTCTTCTTCTTCTTCTTCTTCTTATTATTATTATTATTATTATTATTATCATAACTAGGCACTAAACGTATTCTCGTTATCCTTTCAGTACTTCTAGTTACCCTTTCAATGTCTTCTCTCTTTTATTTTGAACTTGGTAATATATTTCCTCTCCTGGTTTTCTCAGCTTCTCATCTCCTCGTCAGAACTGTATCTTAGTCTCAGCAACAGTTGTTGGTAAGGCCTTGCAACATTATCCATTAATAATGTGAGAACTCACGAAAGCGCTTAGAATTTTACTCCTTTTTTTTGCATATTGTGAAATCACCTGCTTATGGCATCTTATTGTATATATTTAATCATTTTTTATGTTAGTGTTGAGATGAATTACAGCCTCAATGGGCGAAAACCTTCAAATCTAACAAACTAATTAACATTACCATAATTTGCTGTTTTTTCTAAGATTAGTTTTTTTGTTTTTCACATCTAATCATTTCCTAATCTAATTAAGCTTTCGATCTCACTCTAAACAATATTTGTAAACGGAAGAGAGAGAAAAAAAAACTTAAGAAAATGCCAATAAGTTCTTTATTGATAGTTTTACATCAAAATACATAGATTTTAGGCAGGGGAAAAGAGGCAGTTTATTAAAAAAAAAAAAAAGATCGCCAATTTACACTGCCTCGCGTATATTTACAAACAAACTCCTGTTGCGTCTACCTGCTATTTGTAAAAGTAATCAAGTGAGATATTTACAGCGTGCTGGGAGACTAAATGATAATATCACAAGTAATGGCCAATACCTTTGTACAATAATTTTACAGATATAAAAATCAAAACAAGAAAAAAAATCGAGATTCTCGGGCCAGTGACACGAGACTTAGTGATACTGGAGTCAGAATGTGTAGGCTGGTTAGCAGGCAACATCTTAGTGGTAGAGTCTTAGATGTTTACAAGACTTGTAATACCATTCATGGCCTTTTATTGAGAAGACATTTCGCCCACCGGGGACTCTTATCGGCTCGACAGAACCCCTGGTGCACGAAACGTTGTCTGAGCAAAAGGCCAAAAAATATATATTGTGACTTACTAACATACGGTATGTAATACCATTGAAATACGGTTAGAGTCAACTAACAACCAAAAGCACGAGAGTTCGATTCCGGGGCTAGGAGGGATGTATAGGCAAGTCTTCTTACAACTGTTGTCCCTATTCCACTATCTGTAAATAGGTCATGAAGAAAAGTTACAAATTATAGAACCCTTCAATATTGTGAGAACATTTTGCTCCGGGTACAGTTTTATTAAGTCACTATAAAGCTGTGTGTAGAGCGAAACTTCGTCCAATGAAAGCTTGTTCTGCTGGCTTTCTTTTCTTGTCTGTTGTTGGAAGTACGCCATTGCCATCAGGTAAATAGGTGCGTGGATGTTAGGCTACTTCAGTAGGTAACAGCCTAGGAAAAGACGGTAGTGCACCTCGGATAAGGTTGTGCCCACAAATGAGCCGAGGTACAATGACAGCTCTCAGCCCTTACATGAGCTGGAGTAAAATAAAAGCCTTCAGCCTGTAAGCTAAGTAGGATAATAGCTAATATCCTATACAAGAGTTGGATTAGGATGACAGCTTGTATTTTGTCCAAGAATTGTAGGATGACAACTCTTACCCTCTACAAGAAGTGTAGCAGCTATGTTTTTTTCACCTGTACAACAGTTCTTAGCCAGTTGAGTTAACCAGACGAGCTATGAGGGTTTAAAAAAAGAAAATAAATTGTCCATTGGCTTGTTAAAGCTCACCCGTGAGTTATACTTTCGGTCAAGTGTCGTCGTATTTACGAAGTCACTGGGGTCGTGGTCACTCCAGCCTCTCCAGCAGTGTGTATCAACCCTTCAGATCCGCTTGGTAAATACTGAGTACAATTGGAAGGATTCGCGAGCGGTTTGGCTTGGAGTGCACTCAAGTAGCCGCAAGTGCACTCAAGTACACGTAAGTGCCCTCAAGGTTATATTGGTGTGTGGAATGTTGAGGTACCGTAGACGTACTCTCAGTTGGAAAGAATGGATGAGTAGACCGGAACTAATTCACCAACAGCAGGAGAAGACTCGATGTTTCGATCCGTCCCGGACCATGAAGTCGACGACCGAAACATCACATTTCGATTCTAGTTTGTGGATTACTGTGAACTGTTACAATTACGTCACTGTAACGTTCATTCTTGTGTGTCAACATCATTGCGGGTACTCCTGACTTTCTTTCCAACGGAAAGAACGGTAGAGTACAATGGAACTATTGGTGGATGGAGATTGTTGGAGGGAGGAAACGACATCAGCCTGGTTAGTCAAAATTCCGAGCTCAGCTTTGCGGAAGGAGGATCGAGTCTCCAGCGGTCCTTGCGCTGGAGGGTCCACACACGGCTTTAACGCTTCATGAGAACATTGTACTGCTGGGTCATAAACAGTGATGGTGAGTGCTTGGTGGTCACTTGTGGTCACGCTTATATTTAATTTGGAATTAGATTAAATCCATACACGAGTTGGAGGAGAGGAAGAGGAAAGAGCAGAGAGGGGAAGGAAGAAGGGCGAATAGGAAGGCGAAGCTTAGGGAATAGGAAAAAATAGGGACTGACTGAATTTGCCTATTCTGAGCTACACATTCACACTCCACGATTTGTTGAAACACTTCTATATACACTGAGCACTGGGATTAACGTAAATATATATATACACGTCATTCAAGGAGTCTTGATGTGCAACGATGAGGTAATGTGGTGGAATGTGTAGTTGATGTGAGGATGAGGTGGTGATGACGTGTGGAGGGGAAGATGAGAGGGGAGGGAAGGGCTGGGTACGATGAATAGGCTAGTTGGATAGATTTTAGACTTGCGACGTCGCCTCGGACCGGTAGTATGGAGGCATGGAGGGCGCTGTGAGGGGTCCTCCCGAGGAGAGGGGAGAGGGAGAGGCGGAGGAGGAGAGAGGGGAGGTGAGAGGTGAGGAAGGAAGTGAGGCCGTCACGGTGAGGGATGATCCAGGCAGGGGCGAGCTGCCCACCATGGAAGAGGCCAGAGAGCGCAGAACGTCGGAGCGCAGAGCCTCTGGCCGCAGCGTCTCGGAGCGAAGATCCTGGCGCAGCATTTCGTGTCTGAGGGCATCATGGCGCAGCTCCGGTCTGAGAGCCTCGGGTCTTATAGTCTCTGGCCTCAGCGCTTCGGGTCTGAGAGCATCTCTCAGCGGGTCAGAATGCATCGGCGGCAGTATGGGCAGGCCGGGAGGGTAGAGGCGGTACGCCAGCGGCTTTTGCAAGGCCGCAGCGGCGGCGGCCTGGCGGTAGTACAGGTCGACCGAGGCTGCGGGACTGAGGGCGGCGGCGGCTGCAGCGGCGGCAGCGGCTGACGACGGCTGTGGCGGGTAGGGCCAACCGTACGGCGAGCTGTATATTCGCTGGACCGCTGCATAGTTGCCAGCTTCAGCCAAAAGCTCCAAGCCTACGGCTGTTTGTCTCTTCCATTTAGTCCTGCGGGAGAAAACACGGAAATTTAGACCAGTCCAGGAGCTAGAGACGGAATTTTAACCCAATTTTACCATCAAAGCAACTAAAATATTTTGTCCCCGATATTCATCATTTGAAGATAGCAGTGAGCTCATTAACAACTGATATTAAATAAATAATCCGCGCATAGGTCCAAGTCCGACCGAAACATCGCCATACGTTTCTCCCATATGCGGGTTATTTGTGAGGAATTTATGAAATATTTGTAATAAAAATTAGCTTTTTAAACTGTTAAATTTTAGGGGGACCTCTTTTTTTTTAGCAACAACCTTAATAACTGATACGAAATGAAAAATCTTGTGCACACATCTGTCCTGTTGAGGTTAGCACTAAAGAGTATAGCTTAATAAATGCCCAAAGGCACTTTATTTTGTATTGAGGAACAGACTACGAACACATGGTTGCTACAGGAGGGATCTGGACGCTGAAAAGTGATTATAGAGAATATACGCACTGCAAAACAAGCCTTTATTTGAAACCCGTTTCGCTCTGTGTAAAGCTTTATAAAGTCGTGATCTAATATAGTTTTAACAGAGCGAAACAATGCTTTGATAAAAGCTTGTGCTACAACGTTTGTCTATTCTATAAAATTGTTGACAGTATTGGTTAGTGACGTTCATATTGGTAAATGATGTTGACGAACACCCGCCGTGTGTTCTGGTACCAGGTCTTGACCTGACAACACACGCCGTCTGTTCTGAAACCAGGTTTTGACCTGACAACACTCACCGTCTGTTCTGGTACCAGGTCTTGACCTGGGTGTCTGTGAGGTTGAGCTTGGCTGCCAGTTCCATGCGGTCCTGCACACTCAGGTACTTCTGACGTTCAAAGCTCTTCTCCAGCGTCTGCAGCTGGTTGTCGGAGAACGCCGTCCGCGCCTTCCGTTGCTTCTTGCACGGCGGGGGACCCGAACCATCGGCACACCCTTCTCCGTTCTCTGTCGAAAGAATCAAACAAGTGTAAGGAAACAGGATCAGTTGAAACGAATTGGTCAGGACTCAGCGTCTGACAGACGTGTAATTACATCATTCATATAAAAGGAAAATTATCGTATAAGAAGCCGTTCAGTGGAGCTATAGGTCTGATAGCAAGGAGAAATAACAGGAGATAGATAGACAAGAAAGAGATACCTTGGCAAGATATACCTAAGGAGATATAGAGACAAGTAGGAGATATTTACAGAGATATAGAGAAACGTAAGAGATATCTAGAAACATATAGAGACAATTCGGAGATAAGCAGAGAACTATGGTAAAAATGAGAGATAATGAGAGATACAGAGACACGTAATATATGCCTAGATATATACAGACAAGAGACAACAATTTTAATATGTAGAATAGGTTAGGCCAGTTTAAATTTGAAAGTCTATGTTCCCTCACTAACCTAACCTAATTTAACCTAAGTTAACCTAATCTAACACAACACACCTAACTTAACCTAACCTAACCTAACGAAACCTAACCTAACCTAAATGGCAGACTTTCACATAATATTTGTACATTCAAAACATTCTTAATTTGAGAATCTAACCTCTGTTTCTTACGACTATGAGTCAAATTTCACTTGTTGAATAAGAATCAATATTTATATAAGTGGATGACTGCAAGATGCAGTCCAAGGCAGAGCGGCTGTTGGCTTGCCAGTGTAAATTGTATTTTAGTCAATTTAAGTAAATGTCATACTGGGTTATAATTATGAAAATGGAATGCAACGTACATAAGCAGATGAGAAAGACACAAGTGTAACAGTTAGGTATTTTTGTGGTTGAAAGTTTCGCCTATAAAGTAGGTTTTTTTTCAGTCGAGTACAGAGCAAACAGCAGGGGGAGAGGTAAAAGGATGATGTGATCGGTCCATCAACCCTGAAGAAGTAGTTTTGAGGTGGTCAGTCCCTCGGCCTGGAGAAGAGTTTAGCTCCATTATCTGGAACAATGTGAAGCTGGAGCTTAGCTTAGGTAAGATTCGTCAGGAAACAGGACAAGTGTCTCCTGACACTGGTCTTATATGATGACCTGCCACCAGAGCTTTTAGTCATCTGACCGAGGCCTTCCACTGGCTAACCGGTTCCCACCCCCTTTATAAATTGATATTATTTAACAGGTGCTATAGATGAAGCATGGAAAAGGAGACTTATATACTGCCAAAAGCGAGGCGTGGAAGGTGTGAAAGAGGTCATAGGAGGAGGGGCCCTTAAGCAGTAGCAAGAGAGTTAGGGATTTAGGATCACTGCACCAAACCTACCAGTAAAACTTTCCTTCTTAGGTGCAGCTGCTCTTGTTGCCTGACTTGATCCATTTAACACTTTCCTGAGTGACAATACACACAAATACACATACATAGGTACATAGCTTTAAGAAGAGGTATGATTAAGCCTATGGAGCAGGGAGAGAGAGTGGACGTAGATGCGACCAGCGAAGAGGCGCGGCCAGGAGCTATGAATAGACCCATGCAAACACAATTAGGTGAGTACACACACACACACACACACACACACACACACACACACACACACACACACACACCACAAATCTCATCATATTCTCTTAAACCAATTGAGGGCGGCATTAAATAACCACCCAAAGTGTGTCCATCAGGCTTCCCTCAATTCCCCTCCTCTTCACCCTCTTAGGGAACGGAGGGAGGGAGGGAGGAGAGAGAGAGAGAGAGAGAGAGAGAGAGAGAGAGAGAGAGAGAAGATGAGTGGTAAGGGTAGGAGAGAGGGTGATTGGAAGTGGGATGAAGGGAAACGTTTACAGGAAGAACTAGGAACGTTATTGAGAGGGATTGCGGTTGGTGTGTTTGGAATAGTGGGGATGTGGTGGGATGGTTGGGGAGGAGTATTAAGGTGGGGTAGTGGAGAGGGTGTTTGTGTGTGTGTGACAAGAGGCATCCTGTCTTCCTAGACACACAAGCAGCGTGTGGTTTTCAACGATTTAAGCAATGACGACGCCTTCCCCCTCTGCCAGAGACTTACACTCTCTGCAACGCCAATTTCAACACACTGATAAGACTATCGGACAACCCGGGGTGGGGGCTCCAAAATTATTGAACATCCGGGAGGGGGGGGAGGGGGTGAAACCTCAATATAGACCTGGATAACTGGTAAACAAACCAACATGTTATTCTGTGCAATAACTCGCGGATGGGCGAAATCACGCAGTGGGCGCGTCATCAGCCAGTAGTGGCTCTGCAGACATGAAGCTGAGAACTTCAGAAGCTCTCCATCTTCATGTCGAATTCTTGTAAGAGCTCATGTCAACTAGTATGTTTTCAATGTCTTAACGATTTTATAGTTAATTATGCATGTTTATTCATTATTATTTTTGCCTATATATCACAACAGCCGGATGCCCAACAGTAAGGGAGCCACCCCAACTATGCAGATCTGATGGCAGCCAAAAGCGTCCAGATGGTATCACCCTTCAAGCCTGGACAGACGGCAAGCAGGTGGTGTGGGACTACACATGTGCATCTACCTTGGCTGATACCTATCTCCAATACACCAGGGAGGAAGGAGGGGCAGCTGCCACCTTCAGGGAGTCCCAAAAGTCGAGAAAATACGGAAAACTTGCCCATCATTATATGTTTGTTCCCATAGGCTCGGAGACCCTTGGCTCATGGTGAAAAAGTGCACCTAAGTTCCTCAAGGAGCTAGGAAAAAGACTCAACAGGGTAACTAGGGATCCTAGGGCAGCTAGTTTTCTGTTCCAGCGATTCAGCGCTGCTGTTCAGAGGGGTAATGCCTGCTTTATTTTGGGCACGCGCCCCAGCTCTGAGGAGCTGGATGAGATTTTCGCATTATAATCAGTGACAAACACGTAACAATATGTACTAGACATGTATCTCTCACACCTCAAGTACTGTATATGCCATCTTTATATCAACAATGTATCTCTTAAATCTTTTGTACCATATTATGTAATAAAATATACCTATTCGTAAAAAAGAATGAAAAGATGGGGTGGTAGGGGAAGTGGAATATTCAAATGGCTTCAGCAAGAAATCCAAATATTCTTCCTTGAAGCCTTTTTATCCACTTCTCCGAGGCTATGGGTCCCACAATTTTTTTCCACCAGAGGTGGACCCCATCATATATATATATATATATATATATATATATATATATATATATATAGTTAATATATATATATATATATATATATATATATATATATATATATATATATATTATATATTTTAAGATAAATAGATAGTCACACAGAAAGCCTATTGGTGATCTCTATTTTACAATTTAAGTGTCAGCACCACTAGTGCTGCCGCCCCTCTCAAGCGGTCAACACCATGACCTGTATTAAATAGATTACGATTGGTGCCGGCCATCTGCGTGACTGAGGGTGCCTCAACCCACCCTCACAACACCCCTGGCTAGTGCAGATATACTTGGGAGTAACTCTTTACTGAGAGAACGTTTCGCTCCCGCAGATCATGGTAAAGCTCTCTTCGAACGAACCGTTGTTTTTACTAAAGACTTTCTCTGTTCTAACTCTCATACTCTAAATCGCGGGTGACGAATTTTTCATTCTTATCTTTCTAGTGTGGTAAGACGAAGCTGCAGACAGAGTTTTAACTAAAACAAACAATATCGAGAAGTAACTAAGTAAGTCACACCATCTTTATCTCTCCACTGCTTCTTTCTCTATTTTTAGTCGTATTTGTATTCGACTGAAGAAGCCTACCATATAGGCGAAAGTATTTCAAAGATCAAGATATCCAGATTATGGCAACTGTGTCTCCCTCGTTCGTAATAGAGTTTACAGTGGGTATAGGCAATTGAGATGTGGTGGAGGGGCGAGTGTTGTCAGCCCTGACCTCCAGGTCTTTCATTGGTATTCACGATCTGTGTATACATTAATGTCTTGTTTATCTCGAAGTACACGGCTACTTAGGGTGTCAAGCGTGCCGAATTGCTCGTGTGCCGTGTTGGGAATCGATAGGATGGCGGAGGTGGGTGAGGGAGGGGTGGGAGGGAGGTAAAAGCTAGGGTGGGCAGGGATGAGTTTGGGTGAGATTGGGAGATGAGCAGAGTGGATGAGAATGAGTGGAGTGGGGGTGTAAGCAGGGTGATGAAGCGAGCGGGGATGAAATGAGTGGGGTTGGTCTGAGGAATGGGAGACAGGAGGGGTGGATAGGGAAGGTGCGGATAGGGAATGGGCGGCTAGAGGGTGAGAAAATTCATTGTGAGGCTTTATACGAAATAATAATAAGACTCTTTTGCCTTACATGATGTATAGACTGTAAAATATATATACAGTGTCGCATCCATGGAAAAAGAGTCGCATGGACGGACGGACGGAGGGTACGATGGACGGACGGAGGGTAGGATGGACGGACGGAGGGTAGGATGGACGGACGGAGGGTAGGATGGACGGACGGAGGGTAGGATGGATGGACGAACGTACGGAAGGAGGGTCAATTGCGGGAATGAAGGGACGGAGAGTTGGAGGGAAGGACGTAGGGATAGGAAAGACAGACGGATAAAATAGAGGGAGCGTCAAATGAACGCAAGCGTCGTGGGTGTAGACGCTGGCGTCGTGGGTGTAGACGCTGGCGTCGTGGGTGTAGACGCTGGCGTCGTGGGTGTAGACGCTGGCGTCGTGGGTGTAGACGCTGGCGTCGGTGGCAGGGGAAATGCGACACGCACGCCGCGGACGGAAGTTGATGTAATTGATGAGGAAGAGCGTGGCTCACACCACACACCAGAGGAAATCAATTAAAACTCCGACCCAGGATGAGAAGGAAGGAGGAAGGAAGGAGGAAGGCGGGGAAGGGAAGAAAGGAGGAATGGAGAGAAAAGAGGAATTAGTCTGGAGGGACGGAAGGAAGGGTGTCGGGATGAACAGAACGATGAAAGGAAAATAGAGGTAAGGTGTAAACAGATATGGAGAGAGCGAGAGAGAGAAAGAGAGAGAGAGAGAGAGAGAGAGAGAGAGAGAGAGAGAGAGAGAGAGAGAGAGAGAGAGAGAGAGAGAACTTGAGAGAGCCTGGGAGAGACGAGCAACACAGGACTTGGCAGACCACACCCAAGCTAAATACTGGCAGGAGTTATCCATGTCCTGCATGTGGTCCCGGCAATTCCTAGCTCTAGGACACGACGTATCTAGGTGAATCTTGAACTTGCTAGCTACCTTTCCAACTGGTTCTCGAAAAACAATGTTAATTTTGCGCTTTCATCATTAGCCGATAGTTTATTCCATTCTACTGTAATTAAAATTACATTTGTTTATGTTGCATCTTCTTAAAGTTTCATTCCATTATTTTCTTGGATGTGTCGAAGAAATTCTATATCTTAAATGTTAGAATGAAATCTCGTTTTCTGGGAGAAAAAAGATTGAGTGTTCTGAGTCTTCGTAAGGTTTGTTGACAATTGATGGCATGAGTCTGGTAGCTGTTCTCTGTATTCTCTCTAATGTGTCCTCTCCCCTTCATGTTCAAAATGTGATATGACAGGTGCATCATACAGTCAACATGGCGTCTGGTTTCTAGGTATGAAACTTAGCACTGTGTTAGTTTCTCTACTCGTAGATAGGCATTACTTGGAGCTTTTGAGGTTTTTGTTTATAACTGCTTCAAGGTCTTTTTTCTTAGCTTGTTTTGGTAACCTTGGTCCCTCGTATTTTCTATTTATGTTTGAGATTATTATACTTAAAGTGAATTAATTTGCACCTGTCCACATTGAAACTCCTCTTCCACGTCTCTGACCACAACATCAACGTGCCCAGGTCAATTTGAATGCTCAAATAGTCTTCTCTGGATGCTGTACTATCTCTCTCTCAAATTTGGTGTCATCTGCAAATTTCGCTGTCTTAGATGTAAATCCTACCTCGAGATCATTTAAGTGTATTGTGAAGAGGATTGGAACAAGGACCGATCCCTGGGAACTCCACTCTTCACGGGAAGCAAATGAGACACCTCCCAGCTGAGTACCACTCTCTGTTTCCTGTCTGTGAGTCAGTCACTTATCCAGGCATGAAGTTGGTCTCCTATAAGATGTGCTTATGTTCTGGTCATCAGCCGTTGATGGGGTACCTTGTTGAAGGACATCTAGATATTTTACACCTGAAGCGATCTTTTCATCCAAGATTTTTGCAAATATAATTGAAAAATTAGAGTAAGATAATCAGGCATGATATTTTTTTCCAGAATCCGTTCTGGTTTCCAATTACTAGGCTATTTTACAGAAAATTAACTATCTCATCCCTTAAATTAATCTTCATTTGTTAACCAGTAGTAGTAGTAACCTAAAATAGAGGGGTAACCAAGCTAGTTTCCAGTCGACTGCCACCTTACCTTCACCCGTTAGCGGGTAAATGACTTGGTATCGACATGCCTACTTAACTTCAACATGTGTTTCATCCAGTCCGGGTCTTAGTCATACGATGACCCACAGCTGGAGCTTCTGGTCATTTGACCGAGACCTTCCACTGGCTTACCGGTCCATCCATTTAAAAATTATGGTTAGACCACTTCATTTTATCCTGTTAGCTAGATTTGATGATATTCAGTCTCAAGTATGTTATTGTGTGTAGGCAGCTAATTCCGTCAATATTAAGCATTTCAGTGACGGGCACTGACAACAAATTTTGTGGCTTGGGGGGCTGGGGAGGATGTTGGTGTTAAGATCAGCTATAAATATAAATAAGGACGCTCTGTTGTGTATAAGACTCATTTCCCTGTTATTATTTGTTATTCCGCTGTTATCGCTAGTTAAAGGTCCTGTCGTTGCTTTTGCCTTTTCTCCCTGACGTATTCGAAGATTTCCTTAAGATTACCCTTGTTGTTGTGTACGTAGTTCGTATTTCAAATTCCTGCTTAGCATTGCTGATCATTTGTAGCTTTCTCTCTCTCTCTCTCTCTCTTTCTCTCTCTCTCTCTCTCTCTCTCTCTCTCTCTCTCTCTCTCTCTCTCTCTCTCTCTCTCTCTTCTTTATATATATATATATATATATATATATATATATATATATATTGGGGAAACAATTGAAATATTACTAGAGATAGAGAGATAAGTGAGAGATAGCTATAAAGCTTCATTCACCAGCGAGAGATATAGAGAAATAGGCTGATGGTTTATTTACGAATGATAGCCTGTAAATGTTTATATATTTACAACACTGATTAAGAAATTTGAACGTCCTCTTAATTATTATCATTATTATTATTACCATTATTATAGACATAAAATTCAACAACCACTACTAATTATATAGACATTTACAGGGCAACAGTCGTAAATAATCCATGAGCCTGTTCTTCAACAGATGACTGTAAACAAGCCATGAGCTTACCCTCTCACGGATGGCTGTAAATGAGCCATCAGCCTATTTTCCCCGTGGGTATGATTGTAAACAAAACATGAGACTACCCCCGGTGGATGGCTGCGAATGAGCAGTCACTCTATTCCCTTGAATGGCTGTAAACGGCCTTAAATCACAGCCGTAAATGACGGTGAATCACCCGACGACACTAATCACCCCCGCCTCGACGCCAAGTGCGTCACGGTCGCGGCAGCTGCGGCCAACGCGAACAAGCGCGAAGAACGGCTGTAGTAACGTCACCGAAAAGACTGCTAACGCGACCACAAATGTGTCGATTTTTAACGTCTGCTTGAAGGGACGTAGAACGACTGGAAGAACGACTGTAGTATCGATTAGAACGACTTCAAGAATGACCAGAAACGACGGGAATTATACCTGAGCAGGAAGAACAATCAAAACGACCACGAGAGAGAGAACGACGACCACGAGAGAGAAAGAGAAAGAGAGGTCGACGTTTAGAATGACAAAAAGAGCAACTGCGAGACCTCGAACGACTAGGAAGACAAAGAACGTATGCGACAACGACATGAACGAATGCAAAATAAAACAAGCTATGAAAATTAGAACGATTACGAGGACGACCTGAACGACTGTGAGAAGGACCAGAACGACTGTGAGACGACCTGGACGACTGTGAGAAGAAAAAGAACCACTGAAACGGCTACAAGAACATCAATAAAATGTAGAACGACTGCAAACCACTAACGTATCTTAAGTCTCTGTGTACCAACTTTGCTAACAATAGCGAAGCTAATAACAAGAGCCAACAACAGCGAGAGCCAACAACAGCAAGAGCCAACAACAGCAAGAGCAAACAACAGCGAGAGCCAACAACAGCAAGAGCCAACAACAGCAAGAGCCAACAACAGCAAGAGCCAACAACAGCGAGAGCCAACAACAGCGAGAGCCAACAACAGCAAGAGCCAACAACAGCAAGAGCCAACAACAGCAAGAGCCAACAACAGCGAGAGCCAACAACAGCGAGAGCCAACAACAGCGAGAGCCAACAACAGCGAGAGCAACAACAGCGAGAGCCAACAACAGCAGAGCCAACAACAGCGAAGCCAACAACAGCAAGAGCCAACAACAGCAAGAGCCAACACAGCAAGCCAACAACAGCAGCCAACAACGCAGGCCAACAACAGCGAGAGCCAACAACAGCGAGAGCCAACAACAGCGAGAGCCAACAACAGCGAGAGCCAACAACAGCGAGAGCCAACAACAGCGAGAGCTAATAACAGCTAGAGTTAATACTCTTGCTAAGGCAATAACAGCCACCAACAATAATTACAACAAAAAATCGCCTCCACTTATTCCATCCCATAAATCCGCCTCATAAATCCCAATATAATATGGTAATAGCAGAAAAAATCGCCGTGATGTAGGGCGATTACAAGGGAATGGTAGGTAGGGGCGGGGTAGTCCCTTCCTAACTACCCTGTTGGGATCATTATGCTCCCTCACACACCCTCATTGCTTCCTCATGAAGATGTGTACACAGAGCAAGAGAGAGAGAGAGAGAGAGAGAGAGAGAGAGAGGGAAAAATTTAGCTTTCTTCGCACATTGAACATTTTGAAGAGGAAGCAATAGGAAAATAAGAAAAACTGGTAGGAGGTCCAAGAAAGGGGAGTCACATGAGAGAGGAAATGATACATAAAAGAGAATGGAGCAAAGAGAATGAAAGGGGTAGCGAGCAGTAAAGCATTTGGAAATACCATTCATAGCCGAAACTCATTAGTTGTTCCATACACACACACACACACACACATACATACACACACACACACACACACACACACACACACACACACACACACACACACACTCTGTTTTAATATCACACATGTTGTTTTGTACGTTCTGTGTACTGTCTGCTGTCTTTATGCTGTCAGTTGTTTGTATAGCGTCTGATGTCTCTTTACTTTCTGCAATTTGTATGTCTTTTGGTGCCTGCGTACCTGCACCGGGATGACAGCAGGTCTGCTGAAGGCAGGTAGTCCGTGTTGGGGCAGTAACAGTATCAGCTGCTGCAACAGTAACATCAGCTGCTGCAACAGTAACAACATCAGCTGCTGCAACAGTAACAACATCAGCTGCTGCAACAGCCCAAACAGCAACACTACCACCACCACCGTCAGCAGAAACAGAAGCATCATGCATAACAGTAACAGCAGGAGGAGGAGCAGCAGCAGCAGTAGCAGCAACAGCAGCAGGGCCTCACAGAGATGAGCAACAGACTCAGGTAACGCCTACATACGTATGCCAGGCTATGTATGCTAACCACGTAGCCCCCGACAGCGGGAACTCAGCGTCGGATGATGCATAAAAATCACACAGCCGACAAGACCGAATTCCTTTTCTTCACACCGAGACTATCGTCTCTCTCGCCCACTGCATGTCAATAACATCAGCTTAATTAGCGACGGTGAATCGAGCTTCCACCGCTCCAAGAGCTGAATGATTCACTCTGGCGTCGTGCTTCAGGAAATACAATATACAGAATCCAACATACGAAATGTATTATACTGAATGAAGCCATTTGAAGGTCATTAAGTTTCAGGGAGAGAGACAGAACTTAACACGTTATTTGTTTCTCATGACAGTTTTTGTCAAGAGAGAGACAAAGACTGTCATGAGACAAAGACTGTCATGAGAGACAAAGACTGTCATGAGAGACAAAGACTGTCATGATAGACAAGACTGTCATGAGAGACAAAGACTGTCATGAGAGACAAAGACTGTCATGAGAGACAAAGACTGTCATGAGAGACAAGAATGTCATGAGAGACAAAGACTGTCATGAGAGGCAGAAACTGTCATGAGAGACAAAGACTGTCATGAGAGACAAGACTGTCATGAAAGACAAAGACTGTCATGAGAGGCAGAAACTGTCATGAGAGACAAGACTGTCATGAGAGACAAAGACTGTCATGAGAGACAAAAACTGTCATGAGAGGCAGAAAATGTCATGAGAGACAAGACTGTCATGAGAGACAAAGACTGTCATGAGAGACAAAGACTGTCATGAGAGACAAAGACTGTCATGAGAGACAAGACTGTCATGAAAGACAAAGACTGTCATGAGAGGCAGAAACTGTCATGAGAGACAAGACTGTCATGAGAGACAAAGACTGTCATGAGAGACAAAAACTGTCATGAGAGGCAGAAAATGTCATGAGAGACAAGACTGTCATGAGAGACAAAGACTGTCATGAGAGACAAAGACTGTCATGAGAGACAAAGACTGTCATGAGAGACAAGAATGTCATGAGAGACAAAGACTCTCATGAGAGGCAGAAACTGTCATGAGAGACAAGACTGTCATGAGAGACAAAGACTGTCATGAGAGACAAAGACTGTCATGAGAGGCAGAAGCTGTCATGAGAGACAAAGACTGTCATGAGAAACAAGACTGTCATGAGAGACAAAGACTGGCATGAGAGGCAGAAGCTGTCATGAGAAACAAGACTGTGATGAGACAAAGACTCATGAGAGACAAAGACTGTCATAAAAGGCAGAAACTGTCATGAGAGACAAGATTGTCATGAGACAAGGACTGTCATGAGAGACAAAGACTGTCAGAGAGGCAGAAACTGTCATGAGAGACAAAGACTTCCTCCATGAGAGACAAAGTATTTGGATAATGAACCAGAAGTAAATGGTTTAAATTCCTAAGGGGGGTTGCAAATAAAAGGGTGAAGGGGCAAGGGGAAGGTGAATATAGAAGGGACAGGGACAAGGGGAAGGTGAATATAGAAGGGGCAGGGACAAGGGGAAGGTGAATATAGAAGGGGCAGGGACAAGGGGAAGGTGAATATAGAAGGGACAGGGACAAGGGGAAGGTGAATATAGAAGGGGCAGGGACAAGGGGAAGGTGAATATAGAAGGGGCAGGGACAAGGGGAAGGTGAATATAGAAGGGGCAGGGACAAGGGGAAGGTGAATATAGAAGGGGCAGGGGAACAGTCTTCAGAGTGGTGAAGTAGCCAGAGAAAAAGAGGTAGAAAGGGTTGAAGGGAAGAAGTTAAAGAGAATGCAAGAAGTAAAGAGGATGGATAAAGATAAATTGACAATTTTTCGCCCAATCAGTGGGCGAAAGGATGTACATACACCGTATATAATTAGTGTATTGACGTGAAAAGTTGATGGACTGATTTCATCATCTTCGCTACTACAACTGTTTCCTCTGTATGCGACTGAAGAAGCCTGCTGTGTGGGCGAAACGTTTCAGGAATCAAGATACCCAACTGCTGCACATGTGTCTTAATTATCAACTTGTCCTCGATTTCATACCATTTTCGACATGAGATGAGGTATGTTGAAGCTAACATCTTGACCAGACTAATGACACTCTGGACAGTTCTGTCTGGCTGAGAAGAAGTTGGATTTAAGAAGGACCTACCTAGGTCAGCCGGAAGGACCACTGCAGTCTCCCTCCGTATTGAAATGGACAAAAAGGCACAATACCGTGACTGTAATAATACACAAATAACCTGCATATGGGAGGGAGGAGCTTATAATGACGTTTAGGTCGGGCCGAAACGTCGTCAGTGGTCAGAATAACCAACATAGAGTCAGAAACACAGAAGATTTATTGGTCTGTATATTTCGCCTCCCTTCTGAGATCCTCTTCAGAAGATACGTAAGTGAAATGAGAACAAGGATATAGAGAAGAAACCATACCACGGGTGGTGTTCGAACCCGCGGTCATTACGATTTCTTGAGTCATATAGAGAAGGTTGCAACTCACCCCGTACACTCCCTTGCAGCTCCATCCAGGTCATCAAGTGTAAATTATTAACAACAATGGGCCTAAAACTGATCCTTGTGGAACGCCACTAGTGATCGCTTCCCCTTTAGACTTGATCAAATTAATGGAAACTCTCTGCTTTCTGGTGGTAACTTGACTCACGAAATCGTAATGACACGATTGCAAACAAACCATACCACGGGTGGGGTTTGAACCCGCGATCAGAGAGTCTCAAAACTCCAGATCGTCGCGTTAGCCACTGGTGGTAAGTCATGCCTCGATCCATCTTCTGAGATTCTGGCTTCTAGTGTTTTAATATTGAGCATCTTAGCAAATAATAATAATAGTTTGGAAAGAACCTAGGCAGGTCCTCGATTACATCCTCGCCTCAGCAATATATTTGTCCAGCCTCTCATTAGTCTGCCCAAGACGTCAACTTCAACACAAAATGTCACTTGTGTACACTTCTGGGCATAGAAGACACACGTTCAACAGCTGGGTATCTTTATTGATCAATAAAGATACCCAGGTGTTGTACACGTGTCTTAATCATCACATTGTCGGTATTTTTATACTATTTTCAACTTGATAAAAGCCAATGTGTGGGCGAAACGTTGTCAGTCAAGACTCTAGTGTTTATCTTCAAGACGGAAAAAGGGAACACAAGGAGCTAAGGAAGAAATGGGTGTTTTTTTTTTTACTGGTGAAGGGCACTTGATCCGAGGAACTGGAATAATAATAATAATAATAATATTAATAATAATAATAATAATAATAACAATGATAGTAATAATAATAATAATAATAATAATAATAATAATAATAATAATAATAATAATAATAATAATAATATTCTAACAACAACAGCTCTTCAGTCATCCTTAACATGCTCTTCCCTCCCCTCCTTCTCCTGCCCCTCCTTCCCCACACATCAGCACCCCCTCCTGCCTACCTTAACTCCCCCACCTCCCCTCTTGACCCCTCCCTCACACCCCCCCATCAAAAATTATCCCCGCAATTATCTCCTTTATAAAACAGATATGTGTTTGGCCCTATTTACAGCTCATTTGCCTGAGCGCCCTAATTCCTGACATAATTATAGTCCTGACTGTTGTTACTCTGAGAGAGAGAGACTCCAGGTGAGGGGAAGGGAGGGGAGAGAGTACGGGTGAGAGGGGGGAAAAGAGAGTGGAAAGGGGAGGGAAGTGTGTTTGTGTGTGTGTGTGTTCGGTCCCTCTCAATATGGTGTTTATGGCATTTTATTGAGAGGACGTTTCGTTCACCGGGAACGTTAGTGTTGATACAGTCCTTGGTGGGCGAAACATCTACTCAGTAAAATGCAATAAACTGCATATTATTTTATTAAACATGTCGCTATACAATAAAGCAGCAATGATATATCTAAGGTCCATCAATATTAACCAACAGTCTTTACTTTTAAAAAATTCCCTCTTTATTGACGATTTCACACGGTTAAGGCACCAAACGTTTCTTATTTCTCCACTGCAAAACCCATGCGAATTTAACGCTATTTCAATTGCATTAATAATCCTATTTCTCCTCACGCAGGTCGGTTCAAGTCGTGCCAGAGGCGTTCCGTCTCTAGCAATCAGCGTTAGAGAGCAAGGTCCAATTCCAGCAACATGCTCGGTAATTTGTGAGTTATTTCCATGTATTCCAAGGCGGCGGTGGCGTGTTTTAAAATCATAAACATTATATAGTTTAAATTGTATATTCAACTAAATGCTTCCGGGAAAACTTTTGTTAAAAGAGACTCGTTAATCACCTGTACGAAAATTTCATGACTTTAACTCGTCGTTGTCCTAAAAAAAAAAAAATAGATCCATAGAGCTGTTGTGCCGGAAGTTTCATGCACACACAGCTGTAGCTTGCAAGACGATGTATTTATAAAAATCCGGCATACCTGATCCAAAAAAAAAAATCTATAAATTCCACGTTGGTGCGCATGACATGCTCACAGAATACCCCGAGGATGCCCTCAATTATGTAATAGCACCTGCCCTCTGGCGGGGCGGACAAAGGTCCCTGTGTGTGTGTGTGTGTGTGGGGTTCCTCAGGGCAGGCTTGGAGACCCTTGCCAATTGTCAATTAGGCCAAGCACGCGATCTTTTATTATTCACGAGAAATAAAAGTATAGCTGTCCAGTATCAACATTTTGACGAATTCTTGATGCGTTAATGTTGCTGTTATTGCTGTCCTTAGTTGCTGTTATTAATGTTGCTAGTTGTTGAGAGATATCTGCAACACAACAGGCCACACTTGGGAAATATTTACTGCAATGTTATTTCTCCCGTTTGTTACATCTTCTTTTGTCAAGAACAAGAAAGGTGTTGGACTGGAACAATACACAAATAACCCACACATAGAAGAGACTTACGACGACGTTTCGGTCCGACTTGGACCATTTACAGTCACATTGTTGTGTTTTACTTGACGGAGGATCGAGCCTCCACCACTCATGGCGCTGGAGGACCCACAAGGGTTTATCGTCTCACCACCTAACAAGAAGCATTTATAAAATAAATTTCAGATCTAAATAAAGTTGAAGATTGAGACACTTATGCAACATATGGGAATCTATATTGAAGAAACGTTTCCTCACACAGTGGCTTCATCAGTCCAATACAAAGCAGAAAGGTGTAAGGAGAGGAGGAGTTTGAGGTAATCAGTCTCTCAGCCTAAAATCGATGTGTTCAGTCCATCAATCTTATAGAAAGTACAACATAGGGACGTAGGAGTGGCTTATATACTGTAGTCAGGTGAGTGGAAGCGAAAGGAGGCGGGGTCACAGTGGAACTATCCACTAGTGTAAGTCTTCGTCCAAAGGTTGGACAAGAGTTGAAGAATTCCTTGTCCAACCTTTGGTCGAAGACCTACTTAAACTAGTGTTGGTTACAATAATATAAAGTACTGCTTGTTGAGGCTAGTACACCAAACGGTGAGTAGAATGAAATTAGCTCAGAGACACCCACACCACCGTATGTCCTCGGATCACGGTAAAACACCTAGCTCTGCTGGGTGCGTGATTCTTGTAGGATTTGGTGGTCCTGTGGGTTAGAGCGTCATGTGGTTTTCGCTCACCATGAGGCAGGCCAAAACACACACACACAGTAAGGAATCGTTCAAGACTCCGTTCACCGTGTAAGTCAGGCCCATACTGGAATATGCAGCACCAGTTTGGAATCCACACCTGGTCAAGCGCGTCAAGAAATTAGAGAAAGTGCAAAGGTTTGCAACAAGACTAGTTCCAGAGCTAAGGGTAATGTCCTACGAAGAAAGGTAAAGGGAAATCGACCTGACGACACTGGAGGACAGGAGGGTTAAGGAAGACATGATAACGGCAAACAAAATACTGCGAGGAATTAACAGGGTGGACAGAGATGGGACACAGAACAAGGGGTCAATATTGGATGTTGACGACTCAGATGACTGAAAGAGATGTAAGGAAGTATTTCTTTAGTCATAGAGTTGTTAGGAAGTGGAACAGTCTGGCAAGTGACGTAGTGGAGGCAGGAACCATACATAGTTTTAAGACGAGGTTTGATAAAGCTCAAGGTGCAGGA